>CM032446.1:128030212-128042712 GCA_019049505.1 Pachyrhynchus sulphureomaculatus
TATATATATATCTATATATATCTATATATATATATATATATATATATATATATATATATATATATATAGATATATATATAAATATATATATATATATATATATATATATATATATATATATTATATATATATATATATATATATATATATATATATATATATGTACATATATATATATATATATATATATATATATATATATATATATATATATATATATATATATATATATATATATATATATATATATATATATATATATATATATATATATATATTATATATATATATATATATATATATATATATATATATATATATATATATATGTATATAATATATATATATATATATATATATATATATATATATATATATATATATATATATATATGTATATAAATATATAAATATATAAATATATATATATATATATATATATATATATATATATATATATATATATATATATATATATATATATATATATGTATATAAATATATATATATATATATATATATATATATATATATATATATATATATATATATAGATACATATATATACATATATACATATATAAATATATAAATATATACATATATAAATATATACATATATACATATATATATATATATATATATATATATATATATATATATATATATATATATATATAGATACATATATATACATATATACATATATAAATATATACATATATAAATATATACATATATACATATATATATTATATATATATATATATATATACATATATATATATATATATATATATATATATATATATATATATATATATATATATATAGATACATATATATACATATATACATATATAAATATATACATATATAAATATATACATATATACATATATATATATATATATATATATATATATATATATATATATATATATATATATATAGATACATATATATACATATATACATATACAAATATATACATATATAAATATATACATATATACATATATATATATATATATATATATATATATATATATATATATATATATATATATATTTATATATATATATATATATATATATATATATATATATATATATATATATATATATATAGCATTCGCCAATATACCCGAACGTGCTATATACTGCTATATACTGCTCCGGTGTATTTTGTAATATCTTTGTTTGTGGTGTTCGCGCTGCGTCTTTTTTACTATTCAATCGTGCTATATCACCCTCAGCAGACTATCAGACAGTTGGTGAGTGTTTTTTGGCTTTCTAACTGCCGTTATTTGTCCAAAAAGCCTACTTTTAAAATATAAATTAACCTTAAAATTACTCGAACCACAATCGTTAAAGTGAAAAAAATAATATAGAGTGCATCTCATATAGTGTTATCACCGAATTTGTCCTTTAAATCAGCAAATCTATAGGCTGTATCACAGACTAATCTCACTAATTACTGACATAAAAAAAAAATGGCAGAAAATCAAATTGTCGTGGAAAGGTGTTCCTGTTGTGAAACCGACATAAAAAGAAATACTGCCTCAATAGCTTGTTCAATGTGTTTATCCTGGTTTCATAAGGGCTGTACTGGGATCAGCATCAAGAATTTCAACAGCTACCAAACTGAGTGGAGAAAAATCACATAAGCACACCTGGGTTTGTGAGAGCTGTGAGGTTAGTAAGGCAGCCCTTGGTGCCCCACGCCGGTCTGGGAACTTCAGCACGGTGGTAGTGGATGCCGGTAGTGATGTCACCAACTTAAGTAGTGCCAGCAATAAACGGAATCAATCTGACAAGCAAGCCAATCGCGATACACGCGTAGTATTGATCGTGGACTAGAAATTGATCTTTCGACATTACCAAATAAGGGTCATTTAACAATTAAGGATGCAATATCGGCTATATGTCAGCTACATAAACTATTAGTAGAACAGGGAAATACCATCACAAATCTTGTTGATGAAATTAAAGCGCTAAGAATTGACAATGAAAAGATGAAATCAATAGAGACAGACATTCAAATTCTCCGCGATGAGCTGGTTTCCATAAGGAGTAATACTGCTTCAACCGATGAACGCAGCTCACACGATAACATTGAAGCGCTTAGGCAAGAGTTTATAAACGATTCAGTACGAGAACTGAACGACAGACAACAACGGCAGAAAAACATTATGATCTTTGGCGTTAAGGAAGCAATTGCTACCGATGCCCAGACAAAAAAGGAGCTAGACATCAATGCTGCCACGGACGTGATCCTTCAAGCATGTCCGGGCGCGTCGCTGGAAGATATTAAGGTGTTTAGAGTGGGTCGTGAAGATCCTGCGAAGAGCAGGCCCATTAAAGTTATCCTGAAATCGACTGGAGACGTTAAAACTATCATACAGCATGCCAAGGAACTAAAGCATAGGGATGCATATAGAAACATTACTATCAGACATGACAACACGCCCAAGCAAATGATGGAATATCGGGCAGTGAAATCCTTATTGGCGACTAGACTGGAAAATGGAAAGACAGACTTGAGGATAAAATATTTTAATAGTGTACCAAAAATCATTAAGACTAAATCCAGTGATTTAAACCATTAACATTGTCTAGCAGTAACTTATCATCCTCCAAAGAACTACAGCTGTCCTGCCTCTACCAAAACGTCAGAGGCTTGAATACCAAGACCGTCGAACTCTATAAATCTGTATGCAACTCAGACAGAGACATAATCGCGATGACTGAGACATGGCTAAGTGACAATGTGTCATCTAGTGAGATCTTTGATGGCAGATACTCAGTATTCCGCCGAGATCGTGACTTTGCGGGAATGGGTGTTTCTCGTGGTGGGGGAGTACTTCTGGCTGTGAGGAGAGAGATCAAGGCTGTTCCATTGGACTTAAATAATATTAATCACAATATTTCTAGGATAGATATAGTTGGTTGTAAGCTCTACTTTCATTATGTAACGATTTATGTTTTTGTTATCTACATACCACCTAATGTCTCACTCGCAGAATTTGTCGCTCTTGCAGAACATCTTGAGTCTCTTTGTTTCCTCTGTGGTGCTAATGTTCTCATCGTGGGTGATTTCAATCTACCCGCATTATCCTCCTCTCTAAACGACCCCAAGGTTGAATGCCTACGAAACGTCTGTAACATGTTCTCTTTAAATCAATACAATGGCGTTCCCGATTTTAACAACCGAATACTAGATCTTGTGCTTTCCAATCTTCACTGCTCGGTTTCTAGGGATCTCGTTCCTCTTGTTGCAGAGGATCTACACCACCCTACTCTTGATGTTGAGATTTTCTTTAGGGATACGGAGCGGCGTGGGATCTCTGGTAATACAGAGGGTTCTAGCTACAATTTTCGAAAGGCTAATTTTCCCCTTCTCTATGAGGCTTTTCTACACATTGATTGGTCTAACTTATATAGTTTAGCACTATATAATGTGCTTGATTCCTATGTACCAAAATCTATGATTCACAAGAGAGATTTCGCAGTATGGTATACATCGGACATAATTAGGGCGATTAAGAGGAAGCACAGGGTCTTTAAAAAGTACAAAAGTTCCAAATCCCCTAAGCTAAAAGACCAGTTCAATGAATTGCGTGCCCGAGTAAAAACTATGATTGACATAGCGTATGATGATTATATTGCAAGGGCTGAAAACTCCATAAGTAATGAGCCTAAAACCTTCTAGGCGTTTGTGAAATCACGGAAATCCTCTTTTTTCATCCCTGAGATAATCAGGGATGGGGCGACCCAGTATTCAGACCCACAGGATATTGTAAACTCGTTTGCTAACTTTTTTAGTAGTGTTTATACTGGTCCGTCCACTCAAGAACCTGCCACTTTTCTACCAAATACCAGTACGCTCATAAATCTCAAAAATATCTCGTTTGACGAGATCTTGATTGCTTCTAAAAGGCTAAAAATTAAATCTACTCAGGGTCCTGACAAAATTCCATGCTTTTTGGTGAGGGATTGCATTTCTGCCTTCTTGGAGCCGCTCGCTTTTATCTTTCTCTTAAAACTAATACTTTTCCAAACACTTGGAAGGAAGCACGAATCACACCTGTCTTTAAAAAGGACAATTCCACTGAAATTTCAAATTACAGGCCAATATCAATCCTGTCTGCCTTTGCGAAGGTCTTTGAGACGGCAGTGTACGAGCGGGTTGGGACCCAGGTGGCCCAACTGATCACATCCAATCAACATGGCTTTATTTCTAAACGGAGCACTATTACTAACCTAACGTGTTTCACCCAATACGTAAGCGAGGCTTTGCATAGGCGCCAACAGGTTGATACGCTCTATACTGACTTTTCGAAGGCCTTTGACAGGGTGGATCATGGGTTGTTCCTGGCAAAAATTGATGCTATGGGATTTGATAACAACTTGGTCAGTTTTTTTTGCTTCCTATCTCACTGGTAGATCTCAGTATGTCGAAATTCGCGGTCACAAGTCTGCAAGCTTCTCAGCAATGAGTGGTGCGCCACAGGGAAGCAACTTGGCTCCTCTGATTTTCTCTCTCTTTATTAATGACATAGTCTCTGATATTTCCAGTAAAGTGCTCCTATTCGCGGATGATCTAAAACTCTTCCGGATAATAAACACCACCTCGGATTGCCTTGACCTGCAGGCGGATCTAGAAAGAATCAATTTATGGGTGTGAACGTAACAACTTACCGCTGAATATCAAAAAATGTTACGGCATGACCTTTTCCAATAAGTCAAGTATTCATTACAATTACGAATAATATATATATATATATATAATATATATATATATATATATATATATATATATATATATATATATATATATATATATATATATATATATATATATATATACATATACATATATATATATATATATATATATATATATATATATATATATATATATATATATATATATATATATATATATATATATATATATTATATTTTATATATATATATATATATATATATATATATATGTATATATATATATATATATATATATATATATATATATATATATACATATATATATATATATATATATATATATATATATATATATATATATATATATATATATATATATATATATGTATAATATATATATATATATATATATATATATATATATATATATATATATCTATACATATATATATATATTGTAACTTGTGAAAAAATGTGTTTAATTGCGCCCCACGTAGACTGCGTCATTTTGTAAGGTGTTAACTCGCCCGCTTTTTGCGGCGTCATTTTTTGTACCCTGTGAAAAGTGGTTTGTCCCACGCTTGGGCGCAATTTTGTACCGTTTGAAAATTTGTTTGCCCCAAGCTGGGGCGTAATTTTCTTGCAGCCCCGCTTTAATTTCTGAGAATGAATTGAGTGAATAATGATTTTAAAAGAACTAAAGAAATTAAACAAACACTAGCTCAGTTTTCCTTGGTAGAGAGATATGGGTAAGAGATAATTTTTGTACGTCTTTTTGGAATTATTTTCTATTTTTAAAAAGCTTTAGCTGTACGAATTTTGGGCACCATTCATTTTAAAATAGAAAGGATCTAACTTCAGCTAAAAAAATGAAAAAATACTGAAAGGGTGTACAGTTGTTAAATAAAAAAATCAGTTTGGTACAGCCGTCATTATCCTGAAAAGTAAGATAGGTATTCAGTGAGACACTAGCTTTAATCAACAAAAAGAAAATTTATTCATGATTTTAAAATAAAAGTTCCAACCTTTGCAGTTTTAAGGATTACAAAAAAATTCTAGCCTAACAAGTAGTTATTATTATTAGAGTCCCTAAATCAGACATTTTACCTCTAAAACTTGACTACACCCGAAATCGAAGAATCGTGATTTTCACTTCACGTTTTGTCAGTTCAAATTGCTGTTAAAACACTTATTTGCGGGAATAGATCTATTGATGAATGTACTGGTAACTTACGGTTTTCCTACGGGCTTCTAGGCCTTCGATGGAACACAAAACCGATTTCACACTTTTGAGAAGAGCCTACTTTGGCTACTCCATTTAGAAAACACACAAAGCCCACTACGGCTTTACGTTAAAAAAAAACTCGTGCTTAACTTGGCTCTCGTAAATATTGTCATGAGCCTCTACTGTCGGGGCTCGGTCGAAGTAAGCCTCTCGGCTCGGTGGAAGTCAGCCTTCACGGCGGCTTGGTGGAAATTCGCCTTCTCGGCGGCTAGATGGAAATTAGCCAAGATTTGCGTTCTCCGGACCCTTAAATAAACCGTGGGCACTCTGTCTGTAAAATCGCGACGCCGGAACCAAAACTCCGGATACAAACATTTGACCAATCCCGGCGTATCCATAGATTCGGTCGGGAACCCGCACTGCACAGTATATAACGAGCGGCTAGCAATTTCTGATTAATATACCGCTCGATACAAAAATGAAAAGAAGTACATTATAAAGCCAAAAATCAGTAACATTACATGGTCTTAAAATCTAGGAAAAAAATGAATGTTACATTACCCCCTTCCAAAAAGAAATAGACTACACTAGTCTATTAAACTAAGGCTACTTATGAAAAGGTACAAAGTGGTACACTATCACTTAATACTAAGGTCAGAACTTAAAACAAAATTACAATCTTCGGACCTTACTACTAGACTTAATTCAATTAAGCACTAATATTAAGTACAATGAAAACCAAATGAAAATCTTGTACACAAGAATCTTATAACTAGACTTAACTTAATTAAGCACTAAGGTTAAGTACATCAAAAAGTAAATAAAAATCCTTGCATGAACATAAGAAATACCTTTCCAGAGTAACAATCGCGGTCTTCTTATATAAAAGAATCAGCTCTATTATTGTTACCAAAACAAAAAAAAATATAACCTTGTCTAGACTCTTGTCTAAATCAAAAAAAGTGAACTGAAACAAAATATGAACACCCCCCTTAAAATAGTTTAAGGATTGTCAGAAAATTTTCTATTTCAGCAAAAGAAATTTAGAAAAATTCTTGAATAAAGAAAAATAAAAAACTGATTCTAGTGCAAACACTGACACTAAAAAGAAAAAGTCTTGTAAGACCATTTAGCACAAGGCTAAGAAAAAAAAATATCTGGATAAATATCCAGACAAACGCTCGGGAAAAATGTCATCAATGCTCTAGCTCACCGCTAAGAGAACATTCTAAATCTAGTATCACTACTAGTCGCACTCAAAAAATAATCGCACTCTACATCGCAATGTCGACGTCCTAAGACATCCAGACATGCTAAAATCGCCAGGGAAAACGCTACATCGCGCAATGTCGACGTCCTGAGACATCCAGACATGCAGAAAAAAAAATCGCCAGGGAAAACGCTCTGGTTGATCGCCAGAAAACATGTCAGCTTATCGCCAACAAAACACTCTGGTATATCGCCAGAAAAAACTCGGCTCCTCGCCAAGAAAACACTCTGGTATATCGCCAGAAAAAAGCTCGGCTCCTCGCCAAGAAAACACTCTGTAAATAGTCCTCGACTGCACAAAGTCTGCGTTCTAAAAGAACAATCTCGCCATTAACATAGTGAGCAGCTATAAAAGCTAACAATACCACTATAGGCACAGTGAATAGCTATAAAAGCTAAAATTCACTCTAAACACAGTGAATAGCTATAAAAGCTAAAATTCACCAAACTGAATGATCCTGCTTCAAAAAGCAATGTTCACTAAGAACAGAATGATTAGTCCACGCGCAACTAACATTCAAGGAAACATTCCTAACATAACCATGTGAGACAGCAAGTCTCGAAATAGGACCTCCCTAAAGTCATAATCCTATATATAGGAGTCCATAAGCAAAACGACTCAAAATCACGCATTTTGAGCACATGCCCTCAGGCAACCAACATACACCGAAATATATACAGAAATATATACAGAAATACATACAGGAGTTCAAATCCCAAACCCTTGGTTATGACAACTCCATATCGAGCTTGGTGAAAGCTCTTAGCAAAAGCTAATCAAATCTTCGGCACATCGCACCAAAGTGACAAATCTGCCTAGAAACATGAGCCAGAAAAAAACGCCCTCCATCATTCTTCAGGGTGGCTACACAGAGATATAAAATTTAACCAGCATTGCGCTTCTCCAAGTTGCATGAAGAACCCTCGTGTACTGGTCTCGCCCTAGAACAACAACGAAAAGAATTTAATCCATCCCACATAACCGGAGACAAACACCTCACCACGATATACTGAAAGGTGGAGACAATAAAATACGGAAATGGTGACCCTGGTGTCCACCAACAAAAGGGAGTAGATTATAGCATCCACTAAACTGAAACGGTGTCTACCACACCACCATAAGTCAAAAAAATTAATCAATAGGGTGTTCCGAAACACACTACTGCCAACAGCCTGTCACCACTAATAGGCTAATTGGAGCTGAGGTCGACTACAGTAGCTAGGCTCTCCTTTGGTTCAAATAGAAATAACCATTGGGTAACAAAACCCCTAAAGGTCCCAAAGGTCAAACGTTCACCCCCCATAGACTACCCTTCCAATCAGTCTGTTCCTCAGGAAGACTAACTCCCTGCCAAACGTCGTAACGGCATCTGTTAGCACCCGGTGCATCACAGCCTGTAAAAACAGATAACTCATGGGATACAACCTAAAAGGTCTACAAGGTTGACTTAACCAAGCTTCTAACGGAAATTTCCAAAAAACTAAAATGAGCTTAAAAAGCTACATGAAGCAAAAATTTTTCAATTTTTCGGTGGTAACGCAACAAAACTTTTGAAGACGACAAGAGCTTTTCCCAGCTTAATCAGAAACAAGAAAAAACATCGTTGACAGCTAAAATATTCGATCATGGTGTTAATCGTCTCCCTAGACAATAGCCTCTAGAAGAAACTGCTACAGGTATCAGGCATAACCGTTTTCTGTCAGCCCAAACTTCTAGATTACCTCTTGGAAATCTAAAAATTCGGTTAGGAATCTTCCTTCACTGCGCTTAGCCTCTCTTGACAAGGTTCTCATCTCGGTATCAGATTTTGATCATTTCTTTGTGAAACGACTGTCTTACTCTGCTCTCATCTCTTGTAAATGATCAGCCTTTAGTTCTCCTGCAGGACTTCAATTTCCTATCAATCTGATAGTATACCGAAAAAACTCAACATACGCCTATGAGTCCATGCAAAAAAAAATTTAAAAAATTAGTGACTCAAAGGTAACGTTTAAACGGCTCTGAAAAGAATAAAGTATACCCTCAGTTTGTCAATTCAGAAGAAGATCTAAATCAAAATAATCCAAGTCTTAGACTTACTGGATAAACCAAAATCAATTTACTCTTAATTGCACCCAACATATACCACTAAGGTAATAGAAATACACCCACTCGGGTAACAAACTTTGAAATTGCTCATAAAAATTTTTGACTCTACATCACACTACACGAGCTACATCTTGCGCTTGTCCTAACTCAAGATCACCTTGGATTGCCTCTAATCAAAATTTCGCTTCCAAGTGTCAAGAACTGGATATTATTTGGGGTCATAAGCAAATCAAATCCCGCGACCACCGACATACCAGTCTTATGAAATATCCTGAGTGTGACTCCTTCGCAAGCTCGCTAAAACTGAGTCGATGCTAAACATCAACCACAATCAACCTAAGTTTGGGATATGGCCAATACCCAAAACCTTAGCATTAAACAATAAAAGTAAGCTATTCTCTGCTCAACTTTTATAACAGTCAAAAAACGGGGTCGTCACCTCTACAGAGCAACATCAAAAAAAATAAAGTAAAGCAATTAAGATAATGTAAATATAAATTATTCTTCTTCTGACAAACTTTCATTAGGGTTAGGTTCATTGAATGGTTTTAAGTCTTTAATATGCCATCGTCCTATTTTAGTCCCATCTAAATTAACCAAACCATAAACTAAATCTGAAATCTTTTCTCTTATCACGCAATGCACATACTTAGGTACCAACTTAGATGTGAATTTATCAGCTGCACTGGAAAGAATTTTATTTTTTCGCCAAACGTGATCACCTATTTTAAAGGCAAAATCCCTTTTTCTAAGGTTGTAAGACTTACTGTTCCGTTCATAAGCCTTATGTATCCTACTACGCACGTCGGTGAAAATATCTTTTAAACCCTTCAAATTTTCGGCGTACGCACCCCTGTTACCCGGAATTATTTCGCTGTCAACATTGACATCCAAATCTAAATTTTTATAATACGATCTAGATAGAGGTATATGTCTGCCGTAAACTAAGAAAGACGGTGTGAACCCTGTTACTTCGTGTCTTGCGGTATTTATTGCTTGTTGGATTTTGGAAATATTGCCATCCCAAGTGTCATGTGAATCAACGTAACTTCTTAAAGCGGTCCCGATTGTTCGGTTATTACGTTCGACAAAATTACATTGTGAAGAGTACACGGGATTAAAACGGATATTAAAACCATAAGTTTCACTTAGGCTCTTAAAACTTTTAGAGGTAAACTGAGTACCGTTATCGCATATCAAGAGCGATGGAACACCGTGGATTAGAAAGACATTATTTTCCAAAATTCTCTCTATATATCCAGCTTTAGAGCTTTTCAAAGGAAATAGCATGGTATACTTTGTAAACCAGCAAGAAACCACGAGAAGCCATTTATTTCCCTTTTTTGAACGTGGGAATGGGCCTACTAGATCAGCTGCTATGACTTGAAAAGGGTAATTAACCGTTTTCTCTTTTCCCATCAGTCCAATAGGTAGTGCATTTGGAGATTTCTGCGCTCCACATACTTCACAAGTCCTCACAAACTTTAAGATATCAAAACGCATTTTTGGCCAATAATACTGTTCCTGAATCCTGTGAAGAGTTTTATAAAAACCAAAATGACCAGAAGTAGGAGGAGTGTGACACATGTCTATAATTTCCTCTCTCTGTGGTTTAGGAACTAGTATTTTCCACTCGGGTACATTAACTTTTAAAGGCAACTGGTTTGGGATAAATTTGTACACGAAATCATTTTCCACCTTCCACTGCGGAAAATTTTGAGGAAATTCTTTAATTTGCTGCCGTAAATTGTCGTACCATGGATCAATGCGATCTTTATCAACTGTATCAATTCTTACGCCAATCTGTGCATTAAGACTGTTTTCGTCCACTGTATGATCTGGGATTCTTGACAAAGCGTCAGGAATAACATTGTGGACTCCTTTTCTATGAATTAAATTAAATGTATGTTGTCTCAGCCTAATCGCCCAACGCGCTAGTTTGCCACTAGGGTTTTTAATAGAATTAAGCCACAATAAACTATAATGATCTGTTATGACCGTGAAAGGAACACCTTCTATGTAAGGTCGAAACTTTTCGATGTTAAAGAGTACTGCTAAACATTCTTTTTCAACAACCGAATAGTTACGTTCAGCCTTTGATAAAGTTCTACTGGCATACGCTATCACTCTTTCCTCACCATTGATTTTCTGTGTTAGGACGCCCCCTAAACCGGTATTAGAAGCATCACTAGAAATATAAAACTGTTGGGAAAAATCTGGTTGGGATAAAATTGGAGCTGAAACCAATAGCTCTTTAATCTTTATAAAAGATCTTTCTGCTGCGTTTGTCCAATCTATCGATTGTCCTTTTTTCCGTCCTTTCAAAAGATCATTAATAGGCGACAACAAGGTAGAAAAATTCTCAATAAAACGTCTATACCATGAACACATTCCTACGAAACGCTTAACTTCCGTAGTATTAGTAGGTCTCGCATAATTAACCATGCTTGCTACTTTATCCGGATCGGTACGCAAGGAATTTGAGCCTACAATATAGCCTAAAAACTTTATAGAAGTTTTGAAAAAATCACATTTGCTCAAATTTATCGTCAGTCCGGCCTCTTTCAATTTATTTTTACTTCTTTAAGTAAGCGAATATGCGATTCGAAGTCTTCCGATGTTACTAAAATATCATCGAGATAGGTAAAAATATGTGGCTCATATTTCGGACCAAATATAGCGTCCACTAAACGTTGCTGAGTTTGAGCAGCGTTCTTTAGACCAAACGGCATAGTGACGAACTGAAATAGACCTCGGCCTACTACTGCAAAAGCGGTCTTTTCCTTAGAGGATTTGTCCAAAGGAATTTGCCAGAAAGCCTTTCTAAGATCTATCGAGGATACATACTTAGCATTCCTGAGTGATGTCAAAATTCTGTCGATGTTCGGTAATGGATAGTTATCAAATTTGCTGACCTCGTTGAGCTTTCTTCCGTCAAAGCATAGACGATATCACTCCGAGTTTCAACATTTCGTCTAACTCCTTATTTAATACTTTTGACATGTTCGGAGACATGGCGATGGGCCTTGTCTTTACAGGACTGGCATCAGCCGTATCTATAGACATGGTGATTTTATTCGTTCGGCCTAACCTATCTTTACTACTTATTTCCTTGAAAGAGCTTATTACTTTTTCTGCTTTTAAGCGTTCCGTCCGCGAGAGATCATCTAGGGTACATAGAC
>CM032446.1:128050212-128161086 GCA_019049505.1 Pachyrhynchus sulphureomaculatus
GTAAATTGTACTCGGTGGGAAACACAGCGCTGGGCAAATTATTCCAAAGGGATGACGTTCTCCATATAAAAGATTGCTTGATAGGCGTTGTACGCGGAGTAACAAGCTGAACCTCATACGGATGCGAAGCACCAGCGCGACGTGTATTTCTAACATGCACCGCTTTGGGAGGAATTAAGCGGGCTACCTCCTTCGAACTCTTTCCATGAAAATACTTGTAGAACAGACTCAAGTCGCCAACCGTTCTTCGATGTTCCAGCGAATCAAGGCCGCCGGTCAATTCCGGGTCCCCAATCAGACGGACCGCTCTTCTCTGAACAGAATCCAACAAATGCAGTGTATGTTTGGGAGCGGAGCCCCAAACGTGGGAGCAGTATTCATAGTTGGTCGAATTTAGGCTTTGTAAAGAATTAACAGTTGCTGTGGGGTGTAAAGCTTTCTGGTTCTAAATAATATTCCCAACTTTTGAGAAGCTCTCCTTGCTATGCCTGCAACATGTTCATTGCCAAGACATATTTGCTCCCAAACTAACGCCCAACAAATTGAGCGACGATGCTAGGGGAATGGAGTGCCCCGACATAACTATGTCGGGTTCAGCAACGTTAACTTTTTTAGAAAAAACTGCCGCTTGGGTTTTTGTAGCGTTAAATTCCACTTGGTTACTGTCACCCCAAGATAGAATTTCTTCCAGGTCTTTGTTAAGTTGAAACGACCTCCTGCTGTCTGCGGACATTCGCCTGAGCAGCCGATGTCCGAGCGTTCAAGGTGAATGAAGAGACAAGCGTACTGTCATCCGCAAAGCTATAGATTGGATTCCCGCTCTTTTCCAGCAGATCGTTAATGTAAATGAGAAAGAGAGTAGGAGACAGTATGGAGCCCTGGGGCACACCGGCGTTGATAGTGAGGGTGTTAGAAAGAAATCCGTCGACCGCCACTCGTAAAGAACGCTCTCTGAGGAAACATGAGAGCCACAAAAACAAACAGAACCTTTCAGACATACCATAAGAGCGTAACTTAGCCAACAGTCCATCGTGCCAAACACGGTCGAATGCCTTGGATATGTCAAGAGCAACCGTTCGAGATTCTCCAAAGTGTTCAATTGCGTTGTTCCAAACATGTGTTTACATAAGTCAGAAAGATCTCCTGTTGATCTATGTTTACGAAAACCATATTGGTGATCGCTAATAATATTGAATCGTTCAAGATATTTTAGAAGATGCTCATTGATAACCTTTTCCATGACTTTCGATATTATTGAAAGCAGTGCAACTGGTCGGTAGTTTATTTGGCAAGGTCTTCTTACCTTTTTTAGGTATCGGCTGAACCGTGGCACATTTCCAGCAGGACGGAAATATTCCCTTTCTGTAGGATAGGTTAAAAAGTCTACAGAAAACTGGTGTTAGTTCCCTTGCAACAGTTTTTGAGAAACTATGGCAGGTATTCCGTCAGCGCCAGAAGCCTTCTTGGTGTCTAGCTTCATTAAAATACGCTTTATGATGCGCTGTCTGAAGACAACATCGGGCATCCTTGACTGCAATATGGGAATAGTAGGTGGTGTTTTTCCTTGGAAATCGACAGTTAGAATGTGAAGCAAAGAGTTCAGCCAACAAGTTCGCTCTCTCAACAGGTGTGGTTGCAATGGAATTATCTGGCCGTGTGAGTGGTGGTATGGTGGATTTGGTAAAATTTTGACTAACTGCCTTCGCGACTGCCCAAAAGGACCTGGAATTGTTGGGACAAGCGAGAAGTTTGTTTCTAATTCGTTGATTGTGGTGCCTCCTTGGTTTCGTCGATAATTCCCTCGCATCTGTTCCGGGCATGAACAAAGATGTTACGATTTACGGTGTTAGAATTTTCACGCCATTGTCGGTAGGCAATATGTTTAGAAGCAACAGCTTCTTTG
Source organism: Pachyrhynchus sulphureomaculatus (assembly GCA_019049505.1). Lineage (NCBI taxonomy): Eukaryota > Metazoa > Arthropoda > Insecta > Coleoptera > Curculionidae > Pachyrhynchus > Pachyrhynchus sulphureomaculatus. The sequence goes on from CM032446.1 coordinate 128,052,116, forward strand.
CATTTTCGGTCGAACCAAGGCTGGAGGAGCATTTCTTCGAAAAAGGGATGTAAGCTTCCGTACCAGCCAAAATAACATCGGAGACCTCCCTGGCGCAGTCAGATGGGTTATCGGATCGAAAACAAATGTCCATCCAAGGGAAAGTTCGAAAGTATTCCATGAGATCTTCCCATTTAGCAGATTTGTAGTACCAAATCATTGCGCGGCCTAGGCGCCTCTCTGTCACTGATTGGCAGGATACTCGATGTCGAAAGCAGTTTATGGTCGGAAGAACCTAACGGCGGATTTACGGTGACCGTGTAAATCTCCGGATTGGTGGTTAAAAACAGATCAAGAAGACTGGCGCACTCCTCGTCTCGATCAGGGATCCGTGTTGGTTCGTCAATAAGCTGAGTTAAGCCATAACTGATTGAGAATGATTCAGCTTCACGACCTTGTTCGTCCGTAGTATTTGAATATTTAAGCCAGTTGATATTGTGGACATTAAAGTCGCCCAGGATGGCAATTTCGGCACTTGGATAGTTACTTTGTAAATGATCGATGGTGTCTGCAAGAGAAGCGAAAAGTGTACGAAAATTGGTATCACTTGGTGGTCGATACAGGATACAGATGAACCTTGTGGTTTGTTGAGTCGTTATTTTTAACCACATAACATCAAAGTCAACGAAAAGAAGCTCCAGAGCTTCTTTTCGTTGACAAGAGAGGTCGCTTCTGACAAAAAGACAGATTCCAAAGTTACGCCTAAATCGGGAATAGAAGTCGTACCCAGGTTAAAGATAGTTGACCGTGCTGGTCGATGGACTGACCTTGGTTTCACATAGAGCGAGTACATGAGGTTTATTTGATTGCAGGTGTTGATGCACTGAATTTATGTTCGAGTTTATACCTCGTATGTTGCAAAAATCTATCTTAAAATTATGATGTCTGCAAGTCGACGCCTCCGAACCAGCCCCCACCCGGAGATCTGAACGGGGGGCCATTCTACCTCCGGAACTTCTTGCATCCAGGCGCCTCATCATGCTCTTTGGTCCCACAGTAGTTAATGTGGAATTTTTTCCGTTCTGTCACATGTTTATCTTTGCCTTCTTTGGCTTTGATCCAGGGGGTGTTATTATTGGGTAGTTTGGGTTCTGACCAGATACATTTCTGTGAGTTCTTGTTTGTTTTGGTGGTTCGGTCACTGCTGTCTGTTTGCTGTGCATAGTTTTCCGGTAGAACTGTGTTTGGCTTCTTCGGAAGAGGTTGTTGGTATCTTCCTCTCGTTTGGTTCTTTGTATCTACGGAGTCTTGCGGCATATACGGATAATTTTTGTTTCAGAGTATCCAGGATTTCTGGCAGTGTCCTGTTGGGAGACCCGGACTTGATCTTGTTTATACTCTGTGTGACTCGTTTGGACACGTTCCCGTTGATAAACTGGGTAAGGTCTCCTAGATATCTCCTGATGTTGTTGATTTTGTTTTCTATTCTTATTTGCCGTTTGAATTTTGGTTTTGTGCTGTTGGGATTTCTTTGTCGTTGCGGGGGGTTTTTGATTAAATACTTCGTCGGTTGCGTTTGGGATTGATGGTGGTGGGTCTAGGCGGCGAGTGATTCCCTTCTCAGTGGTTTCTTTGTCAGGACTTGTGCTTTTATCAAAGCAACGCACGGTGTGTTCGTTTGTTCCTGTAATGTAACTCATGCGTTGCCTTGATTTTCCCGCCTTGGTGGGTGTCGGCTTACTCGCCGTCACAACACTTTTGGCAGGTCCATTGTCAGTTGCCCGGTCTTCATCGTTTTGGTCGAGCTGCCATTTCCCGCGACGTCCTCGACCGTTACGTCGCTCGCCCGATGCTTCTTTTATTGGCCTACTGTTGTTTGGGATGTTTTAGTGTTTTGTGGTGTAAGAAGCTCAAAGTGTCCCGACATTGGGTTGCCTGTTAGTAAAAGGTAAATAGTTTCGGGTGTGTTTTCTTGTGCTTATTATTGTTGTATCTCTTGTTCTTCGTTGTTTTGAGAAGATATGAAAGTTGCTATTCTGGGTTTCCGAGAGGGCAAGTATCTCTAGGCTCGTTCCATAGGTGCCATTTTTCCTCATATAGTTATAGTAGTTATTGAAGTCTTTCATATGAAAATGTGTTAAGTTCCGACCAGTTTTGTTGTATATATCTTAGAGCAGCCTCTCGGAGTCTTTCATGATGGTTTTGGTGGCCATATAAGTGTAAGCTAACTGCACGGAAAAGGCAATTTCCATCACCTACAATGTCGGATCCGTAAAACTATCGGGAGTAGTTTCAGCTGAGGCGGTTGGTTGGATCGTTTGTCGTTGTTGTTGTTGTGGTGGTGATGTAGCTGTTTGTACGACAGGAGTCCGCCTCCTCAACACCCTGCCATTATCACTAGTATAATTATTATTATTTGACATAGTGTTCCCACGAGTATCCTAGGAAAGAATGGTCGACTGCGGCAGAGCCTGGATGCCACAGCAAGGCTACTTACTCCCGGAGGGCGCTCGGTATCCGGGGGAACCGTTTTGCGACTCATAAACGCTGAGCCATTCATCTTCTCGGCACGGTAAACACCTTAAGATTGCGTTTTTTACATATAATCTGGACAACACAAGACAGCACAACATGACTCAGGTACCTCGGGATCGTCAATGCCCGTACTAGGAGAATCCTGGGATTCCCCTAGCCCCTGAGGGAATATATATATATATATATATATATATATATATATATATATATATATATATATATATATATATGTATATATATATATATATATATATCTATATATATATATATATATATATATATATATATATATATATATATATATATATATATATATATATATATACATATATATATATATATATATATATATATATATATATATATATATATATATACATATATATATATATATATATATATATATATATATATATATATATATATATATATATATGTATATATATATATATATATATATATATATATATATATATATATATATATATATATATATATGTATATATATATATATATATATATATATATATATATATATATATATATATATATATGTGTGTATATATATATATATATATATATATATATATATATATATATATATATATATATATATATATATAATAATATATAAAATGCAACGTCTCTCTGTCTGTCCGTTAGTGCGCCTATCACTGAAGAACCACTTATCCGATTTACGTACTTTTTCTTTAAAACATACATATGTTCTCTGGCCAGGTTATAGGCTATATTTTATTACGATAGGTAGCATAAGGAATGAGCAGTGACGTAAAATAGTGAATGATGTCGGAAATAAGTTTGCCGCTAGCGCGTGCCTTTGCAATACACAGCCTACACCATTAAATATGGAACAATATTATGTAGCAAAGAATATCTGTAAGGTATAATCTATAATATATATAAAATGCAATGTCTCTCTGTCTGTCTGTCTGTCCATTAGTGCGTTTATCACGCGGGAACCATTTATCCGATTTACCTGTCTTTTTTTAAATTCATACATATATTCTTTGGCCAGGTTATATAATAATAATAATCTATATCTATAATATATATAAAATGCAATGTTTGTCTGTCTGTCTGTCTGTCCGTTAATGCGCTTATCCCTCGAGAACCACTTATCCGATTTACGTGATTTTTTAAATTCATACATATGTTCTCTGACCAGGTTATAGGTATATATTTTATTACATCTATAATATATATAAAATGCCACGTATCTCTGTCTGTCTGTCTGTCCGTTAGTGCGCTTATCACTGGAGAACCACTTATCCGATTTACGTACTTTTTTTTTTTTAAAGATACATATGTTCTCCGGCCAGGTTATAGGCTATATTTTATTACGATAAGTAGCATAAGGAATGAGCAGTGACAATAATAGTAAATGAAGTCGGACAAAGTTTGCCGCTAGCGCGTTCTCTTGCAATACACTGTCCAAACCATTAAATATGGAACAATATTATGTAGCAGAGAATATCTATAATATATATAAAATGCAATGTCTCTCTGTCCGTCTGTCTGTCTGTCCGTCCGTTAGTGTGCTTATCACTGGAGAACCACTTATCCGATTTACGTGCTTTTTTTTTAAACATACATATGTTCTCTGGCCAGGTTATAGGATATATTTTATTAGGTAACATAAGGAATAAGCAGTGACGATAGTAGTGAATCAAGTCCATGCGAGCGGAGCCGCGGGCCCGGCTAGTATATATATATATATATATATATATATATATATATATATATATATATATATATATATATATATATATTTATTATATACATACAGTAGAATCTCGATTATCCGAAATAATATGGACCAAAGTGATTTCATATAATTGAAATTTCGGTTAATCCGAATTTTTTTATAAAATAGAAGTTTAGAATGAATACAACAAGCATTTATACGATATGCTGTTACGTACATAGGTATTTATTAAAACAAAGAATAGAACAATTAGTTTACTTATTTTATGTATATGTACGGAAAATCGAAAATAAAACAGTTTCATTCTTAACTTTAATGTCTTAAAAATGAGGTAATTTTTAACTGCATTCGTTTTGCGTTAGTTCTGTTTTTAGCTGCAATGTCTCTCCAACGTTTGATAAGCAAAATGTCCGCAGCGGTTGCATTTTCTTGTTGTTCTACATAAGTTAACGCTTTTTCTAGGGCCTCTAGTCCTTCTGAATGTGACATTTTTACTGGAATGTTGTCAGTGGCTTCTACTTCGTTATCATCATCGTCATCACTGTCTATTTTATTAGCATTTTTGCATACACTTTTAATTAATTCTTGGTCAGTCATTTCATCTTCCACACTATCACTGTTTAACCATTCACAAATATCGGTTTCCGTAACACTTTCACATCCTCATATTCTGGTAATAATTTGATGTAAACTTTCATTATCTTCTGTTTCTGCCTCTGAGTAATGTCTCTCCTCTTGTGGAATCAATTTTGACCAAGATTTTTCCAGAGTACTACTTTTTACTTGATTCCAGGCTGAAGCTATCCAATATATCACATTTTTCAAATTTATCTTTTTTAGACAATCAGTAAGATTGCCACCTTCATCTACTTCTTCTAAAATATGCTCCAATAACAAAACGCCTGTAATTGCGTTTTAAATTTTCCAGTACACCCTGATCCATAGGCTGAATGAGAGAAGTTACAGCAGGAGGCAAAAACATTGCTTTTATTTCTCCACTTTCAAGTTGCTCCGCACTTGCGTGAGTGGAGGCGTTATCTAGTAACAGAATTACATTTTCTTCATTCATTCATATCAAAAAATCAGTCTTTAAATAGAGTCGCGTTTATCCAAGCATTGTTTTGATTTTTTTAACAAAACAGGAAAAGCATTGCGACGAATATTCTTAAAGGTTCATGGATTTGCTGACTTACCAATACATAATAATGGGAGTTTGTGTCTTCCAGAAGCATTACTGCATGCAAGAACAGTAATACGTTCTTTGCTACGTTTGTAACCAGATTCCGTTTTTGCAGCTAAGGTATTTGACGACAACATTTTGTAGATCAAGCCTGTTTCATCACAATTACAGATTTGGTCTGGTTGTAAACCATGTTCTTTCATAAGCTGCTCAAAATTCTCTGCAAATTTTTCTCCACAAACTTTCAGTTGACGTACACCATGTCTTTTTTTCCACCTGTCTAGCCATCCATCACTTGCAGAAAACTTTACAAGCGCTTCAATAACCGACAACTCTTCGCTTAAACTCACTGCCTTATGTTTTAAAATTGTTTCTGAAATGGGTATTCCACGTTCTCGATTCTGTGTAAACCATAAAAAATAAAGAATCATCCACTTTTTGGTATTCACCGCTTTTCATACTTTTTCGTGCTTGTGTGGGCGATGACAAAACACTACACCATTTTTTAAGTTTTTCGCGATTTTTTCTCCACTCTGAAACAGTACTCACGGCTACACCAAATCCTTCGCTATATTTTTAGGAAGTTCACCATTATCTAAACATTGAATTGCTTCAAGTTTCTCTTTTAAGGTAATAACAACACATTTACGCTTATTATTATGACGCTCCATTTTGTAAAATATCTATTAAAACGAAACTGTTACTTCTACGATAATAATAGACGTAATGAGTAACTTATAACACTCATCGACTAACCAAAACATAGACAGCAGTGAAATTCTAGACGTCGGGGAGTCCCCGAGACGTTAAGAAAACCACTCATTGTCTGTTTCGAATAATGGGGATTTTTTCGTTTAATGGGAATACAATTTGCTTTTTAACAGTTTGTTTCGGATAAGCCGGATTTCAGATAATCGCGATTCGGATAATCCCCCCGGCCCGTGTGAGGGGTTCCCCTATTTATGTTTTTGGACTCTTTCAGCATGTAAATTTGCGTGAATGCAGTGCGTTATAGCGTTTACTACGGAGAAGTACGAGTATACTCACATAATTTATTTGGTTGGAGTTCTGGTAGTTAAGTGTAACACAGGTCAGCATTTGATCTAAAAAAAACGCTCGGAGCGGTATGGTCCTTATGGGGTCGCTGATTACGATGAGCGGATTGGTTAACCTTCATCACATCAGATTCAAGGTCATTTGAAGGTCAAATAGAGAAAAAATCTGAAAAAATTCATGCGTATGTTTTTGAGGTCCCTGAGTCCGAATCCGTAGTTTGTTTGACCTTACGCCTTTTCCCAGAGGTCATTTGAAGGTCAAATAGAGAAAAAAAACCGTAGAAAAAATCTGAAAAATTTCATGCGTATGTTTTTGAGGTCCCTGAGTCAGAATCCGTAGTTTGTTTGACCTTACGCCTTTTCCCAGAGGTCATTTGAAGGTCATTTGAAGGTCAAATAGAGAAAAAATCGTGGAAAAAAATCTGAAAAAATTCATCTATTATTTTTTCAGATCATTCAGTTCAAATCCTGCATGATCTTATGCTCAAAAGATATACGGTGGTCATTTTAAGTATCTTTGTATATATATTTGGAGTTTTACTTTGACAATAAAATGCTTTTTCATTCCTCGCGAAATTATTTATTCTCTTCTTTTTTATAAATTTAGCTCAGTCTCGCTTTAAACTCCAGTATTAAGGTGTAATTGCACCCAGGGCACCTCCACGTAGTGACGGTGGGCAACGGAGTTGTCTCACTATCCGGCGAAGTTCCTGGGTTACGGCGTTTATGCTGTCATGGCAACTACTCCTAAAAAAATTACGAGACAGGGTCCCGGAAACCCAGAATCGGCGGCTGGTCAGGGTGGGAAAGCGGGCCCGCAGGCGTCGTCAGCATGCGACCGTAGCTCTACATTGGTGGGAAACTTGGCCTCTGTAGAGTCAAATGCTACAAGAAATTCGTCATGTTCCATTAAACTCGACAATTTTTGTGTTGTTTGTGGGGAGTATATTCCACAAAAGAAATTCATGTTTTCAGATTCACTAAAAGTAAAATATCACCAAATTTATCATATTGATACAAGCTCATTGGATAACTCTTACACACCAAAATCTATGTCATAAATGCCGCAATGTTCTATATAGAATTAACAACCAGGTATTTTCTCGGCCAATGATATGGAGACCCCCAACAGACCATACCACCGACTGTTACTTCTGTTTAACAAACTTGAAAGGGTACAACCGAAAGAATAAGGATTCTATTTCATATACACGTGTAACATCTATGACTTTACCAGTTCTTATTGAAACAAATTCTGATCATATCATGGAAATTAATGAATTGGGACAAGAAGTGGTAACTGATGAAGATATGCCAGATGAAACATTCAAACAAGAAGAAAAAAAGAATTTCAGCACAGAAAAATCAGATGTTGAGGAAAATTATATATCGGAAGCCGAAACATTTAGTCAAAACGAATTAAGTGATCTGTGCAGAGACTTGGGACTCTCGAAAGATAGATCAGAGCTTTTAGCATCTAGGCTAAAAGAAAAAAATTGTCTATCCACAGGAACAAAAATTTCTGTCTATCGTTCGAGAGAACGTCCATTCAGAAAATATTTTACTAAAATGAATAATCTAGTCTATTGCCATAATATTGAAGGGTTAGTGCAAGAATACGGTATAGAATACACAGCAAGTGATTGGCGACTGTTTATAGATTCTTCAAAAAGAAGCTTAAAAGCTATCTTGTTACATAATGGAAATATTTATGCCCCTTTACCAGTCGCTCATTCTGTTGTATTAGATGAAGAATACCATAATTTTGAGTTGCTATTGCAAAAATTGAATTACGATCAAAACCAGTGGGAACTTTGTGGGGACTTAAAGATATTTACAATATTACTGGGACAGCAATCTGGAAACACTTCTTATCCGTGCTTTATTTGTGAGTGGAATAGTCGGGCTCGAGATGAGCATTATGTGAGGAAGGGCTGGCCGTTGAGACAAGAATTAATTCCAGGTGAAAAAAACATCATAGGTCCATGTTTGATATCAACCAATAAGGTCCTACTTCCACCTTTGCATATCAAACTAGGTATTGCAAAGCAAGTTGTCAAGGCCATGAGCCGAAACGAAAGTCCTGCTTTCATGCATATTTTTAAAGTGCTACCTAATCTTTCTGAAGCTAAAATAAAAGAGGGCATATTTACTGGACCACAAATAAGAGACCTCCTAAAAAATGATGCATTTGAGAGGAAAATGAATGCCAAAGAAAAAGCAGCATGGCAAAGTTTTAGAGAGGTGACGACTAAATTTCTTGGAAATCATAAAGACCCTAATTACGAAAATATTGTTGGAAATTTAGTACAAAATTATAAAGAAATGGGGTGTTTAATGAGTCTGAAACTGCATTTTCTCCATTCACACCTTGATTGGTTCCCTGAAAATCTCGGAGATTTTAGCGAAGAACATGGAGAAAGGATGCACCAAGACTTGAGTGAATTTGAAAAAAGGTATCAAGGTGTTTGGAGAATAAACATGTTGGCAGATTATGGCTGAAGCCTGAAGCGAGAATCAAATAAATCTCATAAAAGAAAAGCAAGTCGAAGATCATTTCACCAGAAATGAAAGCGTTCTCGTTTAGAGTAGTACTTCAAACATGCTTTGATAAATACTAAAAGAAGCAAACTCTTATGCTTAATTCATATTAAATACTGACTGCGCGATTTCGAAAATCTACTTGGACACTCGAGACTCTTTACGAAGTATGAGCCGAATCATTTTTAGTAGTTAACTTACGCATTGAGGTGTTATATAAGACAATATGAGAGTATAAGTAGATATAAGGATTACTGTCCAAGTAAGTTATTGGGTTCAAAGGTATTGGGTATTAGAGTTTCTTTGTCGACAACGATTAAGTATTGAAGTATACAGATTAAGGGTTACTTGATAACAAGGTTGTTCGACATTAGAATTATTAATTTGAAATGTATTGGGAATTGAGTTATAAAACGAAATTTAAACATAACATAGCGCACAATGTTTCATTTATACCTCAAGAAACACAGTCGGGCTGGACTTTAAATTTACTAGATATATGGAATGAACATCGAGAGTACAAAAATTAGGTCAAATTTTTTTTTATATTTTAAAAGTCTATTTCACAGTCACAAAACTAGTCAAAATATTTGTATAGTCTATTTTTGATATGAACAATATTTTAAGTTTTACTAATAAGTACCTTTAAACAGTATTAAAACATTTGCTTGCATCAGTCTACCTGCCATTATTTAGCTTATATTTCACATATTAATTCCCTTGTAATGACCGAGCAGCATAAAAGACATTTTTGATTGTGATATATTAACGTAAATGTAAAGTGATATGTATAAGATATAATCAATAAAAATGTACCGTAAATTAACCTCTGTATGCTTCGCAAGTGTACGATAAAAACAAAATTAAATTTAACAACGCAAAATGACCATACATATTTTTCAAATAAACATAAACTGATGATGAAATGACCTATAATGACCTCTGAAAGGCGGCTTGAGTCAAACAAACTACGGGTTCGGACTCGGGGACCTCAAAAACATACGCATGAATTTTTTCAGATTTTTTCCACGATTTTTTCTCTATTTGACCTTCAAATGACCTCCGGAAAAAGGCGTAAGGTCAAACAAACTACGGATTTGGACTCAGGGACCTCAAAAACACAAATTTTTTCAGATTTTTCCTACGGTTTTTTTCTCTATTTGATCTTCAAATGACCTTCAAATGACCTCTGGGAAAAGGCGTGAGGTCAAACAAACTACGGATTCGGACTCAGAGACCTCAAAAACATACGCATGAAATTTTTCAGATTTTTCCTACGGTTTTTTCTCTATTTGACCTTCAAATGACCTTGAATCTGATGTGATGAAGGTTAACCAACCCGCTCATCGTAACCAGCGACCCCAAAAACCCCATAAGGACCATACCGCTCCGAGTGTTTTTTTTTAGATCAAATGTTGACCTGCGATAATTAATACGAACTGCTTTGTTTGAATTTTTGTTTGTCGTATTATAATGGAGCAAAACAAGCGTAAAAGAATCGTCGTTCCTATTGAAGAAAAATTAAAAGCCATTAGAAGAATTGAAGCAGGAGAGACAATTAAAGTTGTTGCACGAGATTATGGAGTAGGTGAGGTGTAGGTTTGAAGGAGAGTTCGAACAGAAACCGTCTTCCTATTAAAGCAATTTTGTTAATGGATAATGCCCCCTCTCACCCTGGAGAAGGACTTCATGTGGGCGAAATTGTGAAATTTTTTTCCTCCAAATGTAACCAGCATAATGCAACCAATGGATCAAGGCATCCTCGAAAACATTAAAAAAAATTATAAGCGTTTATATCTTGAACATCTGTTAGAATACACAGAAAAGGAGGATATTATCAAGGGGATGAGAAAGGTTACACAGAAAAATGTTATTTACTGGGTAAGTCAAGCTTGGGATTCTGTGCGTACTACCACTATTCAAAAATCTTGGTCAAAAGTTATTGATTTTGAGGACTATAATGACAGTGAAGATGATACTCCATTAAATGAATTAGCTTTGAAATTGAGAAGCCATGGAGAAATGTCCTGTCCAAATTTTGACAGCGAGATAGAAGAAAAAGAAATAAGTTTATTTGAATTAATGCAAAAAATTAAAAGGTTGCGAAAATGTGACAAGAGAAGATGTTGTTAAGTGGATTACAGCAGATGATTTAGAAGAAGAAATGAGTATTGAAGAAATAACGAATGCCTTTCAGGAAACCGAAAAAATCAGATGACGATAACGAAGCGGCGTTGGATGAACAGCCTCCCACTAAGATCTCTCATCAAGAAAGTTTTGCTTCTTTGGAAAAAGCTTTGAGGTATATCGAACAACAACCAGAGGCAACCCCAGCGGATTTGCTTCTTTTTAATAGATGGAGAGACATTGCAGCGAGAAAAAGAAGATGCAATATGAAACAGAAGCGCATAGATACCTATTTCACTGTTTTATAATGTATGTACCTATTTATATGTTAAAAACGTATACATCGGTTTAAAGTATTAGTGTTTATTTTTTGAATGAATAAAAAACAAATCCGGATTATCCGAGGAGGGTGCCCCCCCCCACGTTACCTCGGATAACCGGGGTTCTACTGCATATATATTATATATATATATATATATATATATATATATATATATATATATATATATATATATATATATACATATACATGTATATATATATATATATATATATATATATATATATATATATATATATATATATATATATATATATATATATATACATACATATACATATATATATATATATATATATATATATATATATATATATATATATATATATATATATATAAGCAAAAGGTGGTTTAACTTAGGGATAGCCCTTAGGATTACCGAATGAACAAAAAAGTCTTAAATTTCTTAGTAACTACAGTTTTATTCTAGTATCGAGCTTTCAATGCCAAATCGTACATTATCTTCAGAACCTGGAAAATACAGAAAGAAACTCTTATCGCTCAGAGCACCTCCTGAAGAAATATGTCGTAGTTTAAAAGGAAGAAAAGTAGGAGACCCTACCATATTCTTTTTCTGTTCTTGAGCCAACAGATGCGTGTAAATGGAGCTTAAACCTTCGACGTCTTTTTTGTTGTTAAGACTATTCTAACAGTTCTTTATATAGCACATTTCCAGAAAATTCCATCTGAATATGTTACTTTCAGTGTCCAAAATGAAAGTTTCGTCCACTATGGACGTTATGATCGTATTTGTTCACATGTTGAGTGAGACTGGTCGAATCTGGTTTCTGCTTACAATGTAGAGCGATCTTTTAGATAATTTTTGTGATATCTAGACAATGTAGACTCACCCACATTCACATTTAATTCCATAAACCACATTTGATTTTTGCCAAAGATCAGTTTTATCTTTTTATATAAGTAGTAACAACCAAGCTTCTTTGAATTGTACAGAGCTATTTTAATGTTTGTGCCTCTGAAAAGTGCAATAATTGAATGGGAAAGACCCTCGATGTGCGGTAACCTTCCAAATTATATCTCTGTTGATATTGAATTATTTAAAATATTTCTATGTCTAGGCTTATTAATCGGTTGGAAAGTTTTTTTTATAATAGATTTTGGATATGTGTTAGCAATTAGGATGTTTTCTAATAATTTGGAATTTTTTTCTTTAAATGTAAGGTGACAGATTCTGTCAATTCTGTTCCTTAGTGCTAGTATTATGTTTAATTTTTGTTTCATGGGATGGTAAGAGTGATAAGGTATATATCTTCCAGAACTTGTTTTCTTTCTATGCCAGTCTAATTTTATTGTGTTGTCAGGTCGAAATACCCTTGAGTCGAGAAAAATAACTGAGTTGTCAGAGACTAGGTTCCTTTTTATTCGTCTTCGCGAGATATCGGGTTTTAAAAATTTGTGCTTGAAATCGTTGAATTTAGCGATTTTATTAACGAAGTATTATATGTACTCTATACATATGCTTCTTTTTTGTAAATAGAAACATATGCATAAATGCTTGAGGGGTTAGAATTCCCTTGAAATGTGTGTGTATGTGTGGGAGGGGAGTAAAAAAATATATCAATACATATTTAAGTGCAAAAAGGGGTAAGTTATCTCAAAATATTGCTGCTTTCACACTTTTTAATTATTTTATTATCCTTGTATCAAATATTATAAACTATTATAACAGACAACTTTGAATTTAGGTAGTACACAAATAATTAAAATTCAAGAAAATAAAATAATATAATAATAAATTTTCATTTCGACAATTAGTTTACAAGTTACAGTGGTTCTAGTGACGCTACTTTTGAAATGGAAAAAAATCGAATTTCGTGTATTGGTTAAACACTGTTTTTTGATGGGAAAAAATATCGTTCAAGCAAAGCAAGGGCTTGATAAGTGTTACGGGGACTCTGCCCCTGGAAAATCACTCATCATTTACTGGTATGCTGAATTTAAACGCGGTCGTACTATTACAAATGCTGCTGAACGCTCTGGACCCCCAAAATAAGGTGGTTACACCGGAAAACAACAAAAATCCACAAAATGTTTTAGATGACCGTAAAATGAAATTGCGTGAGATAGCTGACACCCTAAAGATATCAAAAGAACGTGTTGGTCATATGTTGCATGAACATTTGGGCATGAGAAAGCTCTATTCGAAATGGGTACCGCGTTTGCTCACAGTGAACCAAAAACAACGTGTTGCTGATTCTGAGCGCTGTTTGGACCTGTTTAAGCGCAATGAAAAGGATTTTTCATGCAATATGTGACAATGGATCAAACATGGATCCACCACTATACACCGGAATCAAATCGGCAGTCAGCTGAATGGGCAACAGCCGATAAAAGCCGCCCGAAGCGACCAAAGACACAACAGTCGGCTATGAAGGTTTGGGCCTCTGTATTTGCCTCTGTAAGTTTTTGGTGCGTTTGAATGCAGAAATCGCAAAGAAACGGCCTCAAATGAACAAGAGAAAAGTGCTTTTTCATCAAGACAATGGCCCGTGTCACAAGTCAATGGTTACAATGGCAAAACTGCATGAGTTGAAGTTCGAATTGCTTCCTCATCCACGGTATTCTCCAGATTTGGTCCCCAGCGACTATTATCTATTCGCAGACATCAAAAAAATGCTCATGGGAAAGAGATTTGGCTCCAATGAAAAAGTTATCGCCGAAACTGAAGCCTATTTTGAAGGCAAAGACAAATTCTTCTACAAGAAAGGTATAGAAATGTTGGAAAAGCATTGGACTGATTATATCGCTATTGAAGGAGACTATATTGATGAATAAAGTCGAATTTTGCAAAAAAATGTGTTTTAAATAGCTAGACCAAAAAATTTTCAGCCTACATGTTACATGATCCATGCCCATACTACTTTGTGACATTACAAGATCTAAGAAATTCTAAGAAAGTAAGTAATAATGTGAGAAATGATGATAATGCCTATAATGCTGTTAAAAGTAAACAGGATATTAATAATTTTGCCAATTTAAAAACCTGTTTAGTTTTAAGAAATGCTTACAAATTGTTTTGTGATGTTGGTAAAAATAAAAAGGATGCTAAGCTTTGTCGTAGCACAATTAACCAACTTTCATTTGAAAAAGATGACAGTACGTGTGTTATTCAGTAATGCGTTATACCTGAATCGGATATATTACAAGGATTTGTGAACTATCTTTTTTGGGATGGCTTAGTACCCCTTATCGGGCGTGAGAAAGCGCTTATGTGGCCAAAAAATTAAAATTGGTATCTAAAAACTATCAAGGCGAGATTTTTGAAGGAAACGCTCTTAAAGGAGTCTGACAGCCTTGATCCAGAAATTTATAGTGAGGTTGGGAAATTGCGACTTGTGTCTATCATTAATGCCTTCAAATCAGTGAATAAGGTGGTGAATTGTTGTTTTACCGCAAAGGAAGTGGGACCCAATTTAGAACAATACATAAAAGAATTGAGAACAAATATTGAAGCTACTGAAGTTTCGTGAACTTTGAAAGTTCATTTGGCTGTGAAACACATTCAAGACTGTTTGAATTTTAACGATGAGAAAAGTCTGGGTGTATGGTCCGAAGAAGCTGGGGAATCCGTACATCGGGAATTTGTAAAATATTGGGACAAGTATAAAATAAATTTCGTTCATGCTCCAGAATATTCCATACAATTAAAGAAGGCAGTGGTAGAGTTCGTCTCAGCATATCTAAATTAAGCCTGTTTTTACTATCTTGTATCTTTATTTATAATATTTTTTGTTATTTAATTTTAGTTAAAAATTTTTGGAATATTTTTTTTCTCATTCGTTCTTTCAATTTAATCCAAAATAGGATTAAAATTAAGTTATAAAAAAAATAAACATTTTAGTTCATATACTATATATATAGATTGATATTTACTTATATTTTATTAAAAAAAGACTCTTTATTATTACCCAAAATTGTATTTGTTTTATAGAACTTGTATCAACGAACATTTAGGGCTAAAAAACATTTTTTTTTAATTAATTTCAATCTTTCTTTAATAAAAAGCTTTATTTTCAATTTTGAATTTGTTTAATTCAACGGTATAGAGTACATTTTTAAAACCCAATATCTCGCGAAGACGAGCAGATTTGACTTTGAGGTAAGAAAATTTCGATTAGAAATACAATTTCGAAGGCACTATCCAAACCCGATTTTGTTGTCAGTTTTGTCAAACTTTGCGCTCGTTCAAGCCCACTGTGTTTAAGCACTTCGTAGGCCTCTTTGACCCTCTCCAGCATCCCAAAGCTCCTCTTGATTCGTGGAAACAAAAAAAACTCCGGCGGTGCCAAGTCAGGGTTGTACAGCGGCTGCGGCAGCGTTGCCACTTTATACTTGGTCGTAGTTTAGCATCCAGGTATCAGCGATTTCTTTCCTGATACGTCGGTTTTTGGCACATTAACCCTTCCGCTAACATTCTAATATCAAAACGTCGATTCGAATTCAGCAAGTCCTTCAATTCGAGTTCAGCAAGTCCTTCACTTTTTTTACATTATCGTCTGACTGTGAGGTTGACAGACGTCCAGCGCGCTGATCGTCCTCGGCCTTCTCAAAACATCTTGTGCCACTTGTAATTAGGATATGGCTTCCTACTTGATCATCGTTAAGGATTTTCCAAACTTTACGCAAAATTTAATTGCGTAACATTGCTCCAGACGCGACGACCGAACAGACCTTTACTCCGATAACAATTCTCCCTCTGCAACGCCTCGCAGGCGACTGAGCCAGTGGTCTCGAACGTCAAAATGCCAAATCGGTAGAGTTGCGCACTAATATCGGTATATTGCTACCCAAAATCGGTATATGAAAAAAAAATACAATATTCAATCAAATTTGTTTATTTTAAACTTCTTTATCTTTGTAAAATAATAGGAACTTACAGAATATACTAAGTATAAAATTAAAACTAATAAAAGTAATTTTTTTTTTTGCAATAATTTATGTATGAGTGAATAAACACTAGTGAATACTAGTAAAACATATTGAAATCGAAATAACAAAAACATAACAGAGTAAGTAATATGTAATTCGTTTATTACTAAAGATAGGTAACATTAAAAAACGAACTTAAATCTAGGAATAAAAATTTAAACAAATGTTTAAGATCACCAGTTATGTTTATTATTGCTGACACAGTGTGTCGAAACAATTGTCAGCAATAATAAACATTTGTTTAAATTTTTATTCCTAGTTATTATGGATCTCCATCAAGTAACGGCTAAGTCAGTGCAAAACTTAAATCTAATTATTTTTTATGGTTTTTAGGATCATACCAATATTCTTTGGCCATAACCGCAGTCATCTTTGAACTAATTTCGATGTCATAATAGTTAACGTCATTAAATAGTCGTTTTGTATGTATGTAATAGACCAGTGATTGACTCAGTAGACAGCTTATTTCGCTGTTTTGTTTTCATAAGATTACCATAATATGCGAGAATATGCGCTCAACATTAGCGGATGAGTGGGGCAGTGATAAAATAGTAAAGATCCCAAAATAGTTCTATGTCATAAGAAAATGTTTTGATTTGTTCACAATTTCTTAAAATACGCCACTCTATATCAATTTGTGGGAAATCATTGTTCTACTAGCAGGAATTATCGAAACAGTTTTGCCACTTTTAACATTCGTTGGTTCAATTATGTCCAAATCTTTTATTGGATTATTTTTCAATGGAAACCACACAGTTATTTGCTTACAAGCTTCGATATAAAAATCGAGGGATCTGCGTTTAAACAAATTTACTTGATCTGAGCTTAAATCTGAATAACGAAGTAGTGTATTAGACGCAGCAGCGCCATAGTATACGGAATCGATATTTATAAAATGTCTAGGATTTTTAAAATCAACATTTTCGATTGAAGTACTTGTTAAATATTCTCTTTTTAAAAAGCAATCAAAAAAGTTCTTAATGTTTTTCTTAATGTGTTCTGCCCGCATTTCTTTGTTTAAATCGTTAAATAATGGTAACACAAAATCTAAAAATTCTAAAAATAGCAATGTAGTGGGATTTTGAAGCTTCTGTAATAAATTGTCTGCAGCTAAAAGATGATCATTATTAGATAGTTGGTCTTTGAAAAAGAGTTTTAGAACAGAAAAATGGTCCAAAACTCTTTTTACTGCTGCATGTACTGATAACCAGCGTGTCTGAGAGGGGTGAAGTATTTTATGTACTCTTTTTGGACTAGAAGAAAAGTAATTGTAAATGTCCCTTATAAGATCCTCTATAAAGCGTGGAAGTTTGGTACAAGCATATGACGCGCAATCACAACAGAATTATTACGCCCCATCATTACGTTTGCCCCATCAGATGCAAAACCTATTAGATTATTTTTATATGGAATATCAGCGCTTGTAAAAATGTTTACAATATGTTCAAATAATGATACTGCATTAGCATCTTCTAATGGAATAAGAGCTAAAAAATAATCACAGGTGCGATGCTCTTTCGCATATTGCACGACTAAGCACAAGTGTTTGGTTGTGCTAAGATCAGTGGACTCGTCAATAATAAACGAAAACTTAGTTTGCCGCAGATCTTCACATAAATTATTAAATCTTTCTCTACCTATAAAATGATCAATTATGGCGTGAGTTTTCGTTGTCGAACATTTTAGTTTTTCTGCAATTTTTGAATCAGGACAAACAGACTGTATCAGTTTCGGTACATGCTCCATAATGGTGAATGTTCAGCAACAAACGAGGCTAATCTTACTTCACCTGAAAATATAAAAAGGAATTAGAAAAGACGTATCTACTATACACTGGTACAATACAAAATAATTTAACAATGTACTGGTACTTAGTAAAAAATAATGAAATATTTTTACCTTGTTTAACTTGTATATCAGGTTTTTGAGTTTTTGTCACAGTGAATGATGATACCTTTGGTTGTGATTTTATATTCTTTGATGGTATGAGTGTGCTTGTGAAGAATTGTGTTTCCTAAGAGCGTGTTTCCCTGATGTAATATTAATATCCCTATTACAACTTTTACAATCGGCATAGTTAGCGCTTTTTTGCACCTAGCCTGAAAGTTCTTCTTCCCATTCTTTTCTATAACATTGTAGGTATGTTTTTCTTTTTGTACTCGCGCTTGTACTTGATTCTTCGTCTGACAACATTTTGACTTGGTATTATAATAATATTTTTGGTAGATACTACTAGTAGACGCTATTGGTAACTCGGAGAAAGTTTCTCTTCTAAATAATGAAAATTAATCAAACAATAAAATACAAATTCTTGTTTATATAGACAAGCGAATTAGCTCGGGGATCCCCTAAAAACGTCGAGTTACGAGTTGTAGGACACAAGGATATTCCCCAAAAGATATCGAGAACACTCTGCAATAACTACTTATAATACAATCCAGGGATTCCCTGTAAAGACATAAACGGAAAAGGTTGCCAACTTGGAAATGTAAAATCGTTAAAAAAATCGGGAGAATTTCCTTGTATTCTCAGAAATCGTAGAAAAATTGTTAAATTTCGATATTTCGGTAGAAATACCGAAAAATCGGTAGGTTCGAGACCACTGGACTGAGCCGGCCCTTTACCTGAAACCCCCACCAACTACACCGCCAAAAACCATGTCACTCTAGCCCCTCTGGTTGGCTACAAAAATCTTTCTTATTACTTTTGGGATAGATCCAAAATTTTTGATTGCATTATTCGCACTACTGTTTTCATTTTTAGAATTCCGCTGTTCTGGAATCTTTGTTTCTAACTCAATATCATAAGCTTCGATTTTATTATTCACGGTTTCTACGAATTTGTCAGCACCTTTAAATAAAATTGCAGGGTCATTTCGAAAATTTTTAAATTGTTCTAGCATTCTTCTTCTTACTTGATGCCAAGCCTGAATATAATCTAAATTCACTGTTTGTAAATACTTTGACACCGGTCGTGACACCCCAAAAATTGATCCGAAAAGCATTGCTGTCAAAACAGTTTCAAATTTCAAAAGCTTATTTTTTAACCTGATTGCGTGATTCCTGATTTTCGCATTAAAAATTTTCTCTTTTGAAATGATATTCAGACTAAATGACTACATTTCCGAAAACAGCTTTAGATTGGATGTCAATGCTAGAATACTCAACCACGTTTTTCCATGTTTGAAAATGTCCAAATACTTTTAACAAAGCATCATGTTTGGAAGACCATCTCGCTTGCCCAATGAGGCTTAAATTAATCTGAGGATTTCTTTTTTCATATTCAAGCATTCTTGTAGTATTCCAAATAATGATATGGCAGAGACCGTACATTGAGCGGTATCTGATATAACTAAATTTAATACGTATGCATGACACCAGTGTGTACATGTTTAGAATTGATATATTTCAAATATGCCGAAACTCCATTATATTGACCATGCATGCAATTTTTCATATCACACATTCATTTAAAGACATTCATAAATTAAATAATACTTGCCCTTTGCTAGAAAAAACTCTTTTCACAGCGATACTTCATTATGTACATTTATGAATCTGACAATGAAAACACACTGGTCCCAAGAACAAATATCAGTGAACCACCATTATGGAAAAAATTCCAGCAATTGTCACCGAACAAACTATTCTTGTTTTATTAGCAAAATGATTTTATTTAAAGTTTATTTAAAGTTGCTCAGAAATGATAAAAAACCTCCGCATCCGTAACAAGCACGAGATTTTCCGAAAGCCCTCTTTTATTCATAACTGCAGACTTTTCAGCTGATTTTTCAAAATGTTCATTCAAAGTAGGATCGGCGTTTCTAGGGCGCCGTCCTCTTTCAGTCTCTCGTGCCAGCTCACATATAATAAATTATTTTTATATACAAATAATTCTAGATTTACGCAGGATTATGAATGTCTAATTCAGATACTACCTAAACATATGAAAAATTTTCGTAGTTCTTGTGAACATAAATTTTGCATACACTTTGTTGCATACAGTTTGAGGATGGCGCCCCTAAGGCTCGGCGCCCCGGAAAAAGTCCCGGTGGGCCAGCCCGCCCCTGTATATATATATATATATATATATATATATATATATATATATATATATATATATATACATATATATATATATATATATATATATATATATATATATATATATATATGTATATATATATATATATATATATATATATATATATATATATATATATATACAACGGCTCGCAGGCGACTGAGCCGGGCCTTTACCTGAGACCCCCACCAACTATACCGCCGAAAACCACGTGACTCCAACCCCTCAGGTTGGCTACAAAAATCTTTTTCATTACTTTTGGGACAGACCCTATATATATATATATATATATATATATATATATATATATATATATATATATATATATATATATAGGGTCAGTTTCTCATAATTCCAACCGACTCTCATATAATTAGCATTGTGTTAACTTCCTCTTGGACGGACATTCTCTTAAACGGCCAAGGACACAAAAAAATGTTCTCTTAACCGGACAAAAAAACAATAAAAAATAAACGCCTTGTCTCATTTTTCTGTGGCGAGTATCGCTGTTGCGTTTCCCATTCGCGCCGCGCGCCAACGTCGCTGCCTGCATTCACTGAGGGACTTCCCCATTAGACCGGGAATTTACCGATCTCATTTTTTCGGTACACGCGGGGATTTAATATTAGTCTGATGCCTATACGAAAAGAAGTGGGCGACACATTCATTGTCGAAATGGCTCCAAATAGAAAAATTCTCACGCTTAAATAAAAAAATTGAGATTGTTGAAGCTCGCAATAAGGAAAAGTTAAGTGTAAGGGACGTATTCAAGCGTTTTAATATCGGAAAAACACAAGCTGCTGATATAATTAAACATAAAGAAATCCTTCTAAATAAGTGAATGTCGAACAGCAATTTGAATGAAAAAAGAAGCTTTTTGACTGGTGATGGTACCAAAATTGACAAGTTGTGTTATAACTGGTTTATAGCAGCTCGCCATAAGGGGATTCCTTTAACAGGTATGCACATGAATTATTTTTTTTTAGATAAGGTTTTCTGAAATTAGTGCGTTGATTTTCTTTTCATATCAATTCAAAGAATGGATAAAAGGGGTGAGAGTATCAGTAGGCTTGTCGTGACAAAAATGCAAAAAACTTATTGTTAATGGTTTTTTCAGGTCCGCTAATACGATGCAAAGCAAAAGAAATAGCCGAGTCTCTGGGACATTCTACATTCAGTTCTTCTGGTTGGCTTAATAAATTTAGAATCCACCAGAACATAAGTTTCAAAGCGATTTCAGGAGAAAGAGCTTCGGTTATTGCTGACGATGTTTCATCATTCTGGGAAAAATGCCCTGTATTTTAAGGCTCTACCCAACAAAACGCTAATATAAAGAAAAGAAAAATGTGTTGGTGGTAAATATCCCAAAGAGAGGTTTACAATTTTGCACTGTGCAAATATGGCGGGAGAAAAAAAAAACTCTTAGTCATTGGTAAGGCAGCTAAACCCAGAGCATTTAAAAATATTAACATAAACAACCAGCCTGTAACTTGGAAATATAATAAGAAAGCTTGGATGATAGGAGAAATGATCACAGAGTGGTTGCAAGATCTTGATTGGAAAATGACAAAAGAAAAAAGAAACATTTTGTTATTTTTAGACAATGCAGGATCTCATCCAAAAGGCGTCCGCATAAAAAATATAAAAACCTTGTTTCTGCCCCCTAACTGTACATCGGCTTGTCAACCACTTGACCAGGGAATTATAAAAAATTTTAAAATTTATTACCGAAGTCTAATACTAAAACACCTGATAGTAACCATTGAAACTGCTGGTACAGCTTTTGAGTTAATTAATAAAATTACGCCATTGGATGCAGTTTACTTTGCAAAAACCGCTTGGGAACAAGTAACCAAGGAAACAGTTAAAAATTGCTTCCGTAAAGCAGGATTTAAGCATGAAAATATGCAAAGTGAAGACCAGTTAACTGAGACTGTTACATCTGATCTAGAAGATGACTTACCACTTAACGTACTTACAGATATCCTCAAAAATAAGAATGTGGAGTTGACTGATAATGAAACCCTAATGATTTCTTGAACATAGATGAAAATTTGTATATTGAAAATACAGATTCAGAACAAGAAATTGAAAATCCAGTCGAAATACAAGGATCAAAGATTCTCATGTCGACGAGGTTCCAGTACCAATAGACGCTATCCCAAATTATGGAGAAGCTATTACCCTAACCAAGCAGCTTAAAAGTTTTGCCGAAGATCACGGAGATGCAGAGTCTTTAGAGCTTCTTTCCAAATTAGAAATACGATTTATGGACGCCATTTTAAAGAAAAAAGGAGACAAACAACAATATATGAGCTTGTGCGTCATTAAAGTGACCTTTCATTTCATATGTATAACTCTAACCTATTATATGTATTTAAAGGTAACAAATCTTTGTTTTTTTCCTTAAGTTTTTTGTTTATTTTAAAAATATGTGCATATGTACATATATACCATAAGTAAACTTTTTTTTGTATTTCTTTTAAGCGGACACCCCTCTTGAATGGACACTTTTGAGATATATATATATATATATATATATATATATATATATATATATATATATATATCTATATATATATATATATATATATATATATATATATATATATATATATATATATATATATATATATATATAATAATATATATATATATATATATATATATATATATATATATATATATATATATATATATATATATATATATATATACAGATCCGTGAACCAAGCCTCGGAAACAGGACGAAAAACAAAGATGACGACACAAGCGAGAAAAAGGAAAAGAGAATGGAAAAAAAATATCACCAGGCTAGCCAGATGCAACAAAACAACGTGGACAAACAAAGATCAAGAAGTCATACTAGAAGTAGAAAAACATAAAATAAACATATGCGCCATATCCGAAACTAAAAAGAAAGAAAAAGGGATAATACAGCTCCAAAATCATGTACTAATATACAGCGGAAAAAGCAAGCAAGACAAAGCAACCTCAGGAGTGGCACTGTTAATAAATAAAAATTATAAAAATAGTATAGGTGATGTCGAATACATCTCTGATAGCATTTTAGTAGTAACGATCAAGACAGGAAACGAAAAGAAGCATATAATATCAATATGCCCACCTGATACAAGTAAAGAAAAGAAGAACGAGCAGAATTCTATAATAAACTACAAAAAGAAATAGATAACTTGAATAACAACAAAACAATAATAATGGGAGATTTCAACGGAAGAATTGAAAACGACATAATAGGAGGTATAAAACAACGATTCAATGAACGAGAAAGGAATGAAAATGGAGAAGAATTGATAGAATTCTGCGCACATAATCAATTAAAGATGAACAAACCTTCTATCCTCATAAACCACAACACATGTACACCTGGAGGGCAAATGACAGAAAATCGATGATCGACTATATCATAACAATAGGGCAGTCAAACAAGAACAAATCATGGACGTAAGAGCGCTCACATCA
This sequence comes from Pachyrhynchus sulphureomaculatus, assembly GCA_019049505.1. Classification (NCBI taxonomy): domain Eukaryota; kingdom Metazoa; phylum Arthropoda; class Insecta; order Coleoptera; family Curculionidae; genus Pachyrhynchus; species Pachyrhynchus sulphureomaculatus. The sequence goes on from CM032446.1 coordinate 128,076,115, forward strand.
GCTAACGTAGGATCTAACCACAATATGATACTGTGTAAAACAAGGATAAACATAAAACCATCTAAAAGAAAACAAGCATTATACGTAGAAAAGATGAACATAGAATACTACAAGACGACACGGCAAAATGGTTATATATTAAATGGATAACTGAACAGATTAAGAACAACGCAATACTAGAAACAGACACAGTAGAAGAAAGCTGGAATAAATTACGAAACAACACTTTACAAGCGAGTAAAGAAGCTATAGGTACAAGACGAATAAACGTGAGAGACAAAAAAACAATACTCCGTGGTTCACCCAAGAAGTCAAAGAATACAAAAGAAAAGAAGAGCGCACGTACAATATATATTACAAAAAAGCGAAGAAAATAGACAGTATTATATAGAAATACAAAATAAAGTAAATGCAAAAATTAAGAAAATAACGCAGGAATATTGGACAAATTTCACAAAAGAAATGGAAAGAGATTTATACACAGGATAAAAAAAAGGTAGGGAAAATGTGAGAAAGAAGAAAAGCCAATATTAATGAATACTTGACAATCACAAATATTCAAACAAACGATTGGCAACAACACTTTAAACAATTATATGAAAACCAGTCCGACGAAGAAGAGAACATAGCAGACATCATAAACAACAGACAACAAACAGAAGAAAACTACAAAATAGGAAGAGAAGAAGTATTGATGGCAATTAAGAAACTTAAAAATAGAAAAGCACCAGGAGAAGACGGGATACAAAACGAACTAATTAAATATGCCGGAGAAAGCTACATATCGGAAATGACAACATTCTTTAATAAGATATTACAGGAACTAGAAATACCGAAGGAATAGACAAAAAGCATCACGATACCGATATTTAAAAAAGGCAGCAAAAAAGACCCGAGCAACTATAGAGGAATAACACTGCTAGCAAGTATTATAAAAATGTTCACAAGTACCCTGAAAAGTGAAATAGAAAACAATATACACACAGCAACAAGGGTTCCGCCAAAACAGATTAACCACAGATGCTATATTTGCAATAAGGCAAATAAGAGAAAAAGCTATAGAATACCAGAAACCAGCATTTTTTTTGTTTCATCGACTTAAGGAGAGTATTCGACAGAGCCAGGTTGAAAGATATATTAGGAATAAAGGACCTAATTCCGTACCAAATACTACAAACAATCCAAAAACTCAATCACGGTAATACAACAAAAATAAGAAGTAATAACGAATTAATAAAGGAAATAAATATGAAAGTAGGAATAAGACAGGGAGATAGCTTAAGACCTTTACTATTCTGCATAATAATGGACAAAATTATTGAGGAAGTAAAACTAGTCAACGAGGGATACGAAGTAGGAGATAAACAAATAAAGATACTGGGATATGCAGACCATACTGTTCTAATATCACAATCGGAACACGGCCTACAAAGACTGCTCTATAAATCAAACAAATAGCAGAAAGATACAACATGGAAGTCAACACCGACAAAACAAAATGCATCACAATAGCTAAAGAACCAGTAAGGTGTAAATCAGAAATAAATGGAAAATTAATAGAGCAAGTAATGAAATTTCCATATCTTGAAGTACTAATTACTAGCTACGGAGATATAACAGAAGAAGTGAGACAACAAACAAATAAAGCAGCAGCAATATCAGGGGCCCTCAGAGATGTAGTTTGGAAAAAGAAAGATCTAAGTGTAGAAGCAAAAACAAGAATATATAGATAGAACTTGCGTTAGACCCTTACTGGCTTATAGTACAGAAACACAGGCAGACACAAACAAAACCAAACAGCTACTAAAAACAAATGAAGTGAAAATACTAAGAGCAATAACAGGAAAAAGTTTATTAGACAGAGTGAGTAACAACACCATAAGAGAACAGTGCAAGGTAGAAGATATAGTCAGATGGGGAAGAAAGAGAATAAGAGAGTGGCGTGAACATGTACAAAGAATGGAAGATACGAAAATGATAAAAATATGTATAAACAAAAAACCATATGAAACAAGACGAAAAGGACGACCACCAAAGAGATGGAGACACAGCTGGACATCCGAATCACAAGAGGCTTAATAACGAAGTAGAACAGGTCTGTGACCTACACAGAAGAGGAAGTAAGTAAGTAAGTAGTATATTTATATATATATATATATATATATATATATATATATATATATATATATATATATATAATAAGCATTTATTGTCGAACAGAACTACATCCATTTACAAGACAATAGGTGAAAAAAGTAACAGACCTAATTAAGTCATAATAATAATTATTACAAAAAATTAAACAACTACATACCACAAATACTGCTCAGCCCATCCATCGCACAATAAGAAAAGTATGCTAAATAAAAATTTTGGATAATTTCAATAACCTGTTCCTGAAGAGTCCAAGCAATTGAAGAAGTGATAAATGGAAAATATCAACGTTATGGAATGTCTCATTTTAAAGTGCCATTGCTCGGTAAAGTGATGATTTTAATAGAAAATTATTATGTGGGGTACACACAGTAAAAGTCGAGGGGGATCTCATTGTATGACCAGGCACGTGCAACATGATTTGGGACAATAACTCAGGGCAATCAATAGCAGACCTCATAAATTTTGCCAGAAAACTCGTAAGTAAGTAGTTCCTGCGTCGCAGCAGTGATGGTATCTCAAATCTCTCCAGCAAGACCTCATGGTCACAGCCTCTAGGAGGGAAACAACCATCAACTCTAAACGCTAAAAATTTAAGGAATTTCATCTGTATGCCTTCTAATTTCTGGATATAACAATTGTATATTGGGTTCCAGACCACAGATCCATACTCAAGTTTTGGGCGGACATAACAGAAGTAAAGTAGTATAAGTGTTTGAATATTTGTAAAGCTTTTAGCATTGCGCAAAACAAATCCTAATGCCTTAAACACCTCTGAGCAAATGCTGTTGATATGAGTGTCAAAAGCAAGCTTGGCATCATAAGTAATCCCCAAATCACTAACAACAGAACACCGCTGGAGTTGCGAACCGTTTAACTCATAATTGTAATGAATACTTGACTTATTGGAAAAGGTCCTAGCGTAACATTTTTTGATATTCAGCGGTAAATTGTTGCGTGCATACCATAAATTGATTCTTTCTAGATCCGCCTGCAGGTCAAGGCGATCCGAGGTGGTGCTTATTATCCGGAAGAGTTTTAGATCATCCGCAAATAGGAGCACTTTACTGGAAATATCAGAGACTATGTCGTTAATAAAGAGAGAGAAAATCAGAGGAGCCAAATTGCTTCCCTGTGGCGCACCACTCATTGCTAAGAAACTTGCAAACTTGTAACCGCCAATTTCGACATATTGAGATCTACCGGTGAGATAGGAAGCAAAAAAAAACTGGCCAAGTTGTTATCAAATCCCACAGCATCAATTTTTGCTAGGAATAACCTTCGAAAAGTCCGTATAGAGCGTATCAACCTGCTGGCGCCTATGCAAAGCCTCACTTACGTATTGGGTGAAACAAGTTAGGTTAGTAATAGTGCTTCGTTTGCAAATAAAGCCATGTTGATTGGATGTAATCAGTTGGGCTGTCTGGGTACTAACCCGCTCGTACACTGCCGTCTCAAAGACCTTCGCAAAGGCAGACAAGATTGATATTGGCCTGTAATTTGAAATTTCGGTGGAATTGTCCTTTTTAAAGACAGATGTGACACGTGCTTTTTTCCAAATGTTTGAAAAAGTATTAGTTTTAAGAGAAAGATTAAAGATAAAAGCGAGCGGTTCCAAGAAGGCAGAAATGCAATCCCTCACTAAAAAGCATGGAATCAGGACCCTGAGTAGTTTTAGTTTTTAGTCTTTTAGAAGTATTCAAGATATTTGGTAGAAGAGTGTCAGGTTCTTGAATGGATGGACCAGTATAAACACTACTAAAAAATTTAGCAAACGAGTTTACAATATCCTGTGGGTCTGAATATTGAGTCGCCCCATCCCTGATGATTTCAGGGATGAAAAAAGATGATTTCCGTGACTTCACAAACGCCCAGAAGGTCTTAGGCTCATTAGTTATGGAATTTTCAGCTTTTGCAATGTAATCATCATACGCTGTATCAATCATAGTTTTCACTAGAGCACGCAATTCGTTGAACTGGTTTTTTAGAGTAGGAAATTTGGATCTTTTGTACTTTTTAAAGACCCTGTGCTTCCTCTTAATCGCCCTAATTATATCCGATGTAACCATACTGGGAAATCTCTCTTATGAACCACAGATTTTGGTACATAGGAATCAAGCACATTATATAGTGAATGGTATAACATTCCACATGCCTGATTCACATCATCTAAGCCATATAAATTAGACCAGTCAATGTGTAGAAATGCCTCATAGAGAAGGGGAAAATTAGCCTTTCGAAAATTGTAGCTAGAACCTTCTGTATTACTAGAGATTGCACGTCGCTCCGTATCCTTAAAGAAAATCTTAACATCAAGAGTAGGGTGGTGTAGATCCTCTGCAACAAGAGGAAAGAGATCCCTAGAAACCGAGCAGTGAAGATTGGAAAGCACAAGATCTAGTATTCGGTTGTTAAAATCGGGAACGCCATTGTATTGATTTAAAGAAAACAGGTTACAGACGTTTCGTAGGTATTCAACTTTGGGGTCGTTTAGAGAGGAGGAGAATCACCCACGATGAGAACATTCGCACCACAGAGGAAACAAAGAGACTCAAGATGTTCGGCAAGAGCGACAAACTCTGCAAGTGAGACATTAGGTGGTATGTAGATAACAAAAACATAAATCGTTACATAATGAAAGTACCAACAACCAACTATATCTATCTTAGAAATATTGTGATTAATACTATTTAAGTCCAATGGAATAGCCTTGATCTCTCTCCTCACAGCCAGAAGTACTCTCCCACCACAAGAAACACCCATTCCCGCAAAGTCTCGATCACGGCGGAATACTGAGTATCTGCCATCAAAGATTTCACTAGATGACACATTGTCGCTTAACCATGTCTCACTCATCGCGATTATGTCTTTGTCTGAGTTGCATACATATTTATAGAGTTCGTCGGTCTTGGTGTTCAAGCCTTTGACGTTTTGGTAAAGGCAGGACAGCTGTAGATCTTTGGGGGATGATCAGTTACTGCTAGATAATGTTAATGGTTTAAATAGCTGGATTTTTGGCACACCATTAAAATATTTTATCCTCAAGTCGGTTTCTCCATTTTCCCGTCTAGTCGCCAATAAGGATTTCACTGCTCGATATTCCATCATTAGCTTGGGAGTATTGTCATGTCTGATAGTAATGTTTCTATATGCATCCCTTTGCTTTAGTTCCTTGGCATGTTGTATGATAGTTTTAACGTCTCCAGGATAACTTTAATAGGCCTGTTCTTCGCAGGATCTTCACGATCCACTCTAAAGACCTTAATATCTTCTAGCAACGCGCCTGGACATGCTTGAAGGATCACGTCCGTGGCAGCGTTGATGTCTAGCTCCTTTTTTGTCTGGGCATCGGTAGCAACTGCCTCCCTAACGCCAAAGATCATAATGTTTTTCTGCCGTTGTTGTCTGTCGTTCAGTTCTCGTACTGAATCGTTTATAAACTCTTGCCTAAGCGCATCGATGTTATCGCGTGAGCTGCGTTCATCGGTTGAAGCAGTATTACTCCTTATGGTAATTAGCTCATTGCGGAGAATTTGAATGTCTGTCTCTATAGATTTCATCTTTTCATTATCGATTTTTAGCACTTTAATTTAATCAACAAGATTTATGATGGTATTTCCCTGTTCAACTAATAGTTTATGTAGCTGGCATATAGCCAATATCGCATCCTTAATTGTTAAATGACCCTTATTTGGTAATGTCGAAAGATCAATTTCTAATTAATGATTAATACTATCGCGTGGATCGCGATTGGCTTGCTTGTCAGATTGATTCCGTTTATTGTTGGCACTACTTAAGTTGGTGATATCGCTACCGGCATCCACCACCACCGTGCTGAAGTTCCCAAACCAGCGCAGGGCACCAAGGGCTGCCTTACTAACCTCACAGCTCTCGCAGACCCAGGTGTGCTTATGTGATTTTCTCCACTCAGTTTGATAGCTGTTGAAATTCTTGATGCTGATCCCAGTACAGCCCTTATGAAACCAGGATAAACACATTGAACAAGCTATTGAGGCAGTATTTCTTTTTATGTATATATATATATATATATATATATATATATATATATATATATATATATATATATATATATATATATATATATATATAGATATATTACTGTGATCAAAAAATAGTAAGACTTTTGAAATAAAACGCAAACGGGTTATTTATTTTTCCAATTTTATTTCGTCCCCTTCAAAGTAATCCCTCTTGGATACAATACATTTATGCCAACGTTTTTTTTTCCAGTCTTCGAAACAGTTGTTGAATTCGATTTCTGGAATGGCCTTTAAAGCCTTCTTCGATTCGGTTTTAATCTCCTCAATCGACTCAAAACGATGTCCTCGAAGCGGTTTTTTGAGTTTAAGGAATAGCCAGAAGTCCGATAGAGCTAAATCAGGCGAATATGTCGATTGCGGAATGATATGAAAAAGTCGCGAAGAACCAATGCTGTGTGAGAAGGCGCATTATCGTGATGAAAAAACCAAGAGTTATCGGCCCATAATTCCGACCTCTTGAGACAAATTGGAACGTTTGGGAAGCGGAAAAACCATTTTTAAAACAAAATTTAATGCAACTTCTTTGCTGAATTTTTTCACTCATGTTTAAAATCGAAAAACGCACTTTTGTTCTTGAACGAATGCAAGCGAATCTTATTAACTACTGACGCTATGGTCTTAAAATTTGACACAGATGACAGTTAAGGTCCTACCAACCTAACGAAAAAAAATTAATCCGATTTGGAAATGCCCGGGCGATTTAAATTTAAAAGTCTTACTATTTTTTGATCACAGTAGTGTATATATATATATATATATATATATATATATATATATATATATATATATATATATATATATATATATATACATACATACATATAGTTCATCTGCCCAATCAGCTTATTAAAAGCTATTATTTTACCATATTTCAGTAGAAAAAGTTAGCGTATTTTCTCCTTTAAGATACTACTAGCCTGTAGCTGCTAACCCCAATGTGATATGTAACTCGTATATTACTACCCCTTAAAGTTAAGCATTTGGTACATTTTTTCTACCTCATATACACCCTATTTTTACCTTTTATTTAATTGATCATCTATACTTATTTATAACACAAAAATATCCCTTATGGACGTTTTATAATTAAGAGAAACAGCATTTTACAACACTGCAAATCAAAGAGCGCAAAGATGTTCATAGCAACCAAAATTTGGCGGAATTAAGAATACTAAATAAAACGGATAATAAATCACGCCAATTTCTGGTTGTTAAACATATCTTTTGTGCGCTCTTTTGTTTAGTGTTGTAAAAGGATAGTCCTTCTTAATTATAAATGTTAGTAAAGAATCCAAGTAGTATATGTACAGAATTCATGCGATGCATGTTTAGTCCGCATTTTTTTTTATCTTTTAAATATGCCTGTAGTAAAAGAATCTTTAAAATCTTTTTACTGATTTTACATAACGATCAGATAACCTGTATATATAGAATTTACATTTTTTCCCCTCTAGATACGGACAATCCGTTAGATAATATCTTATAGTATATATAAGTAAAAGTTTTTCTTTGTGGAAGAAATCAATCCATTCAATCAAAATAACGATCGGTTATTGTAACACACTCTTTATATGTTATGAGTAATAATTTCTATACCTATACCACTCAAGACGTTTATTGCTTACCTGCTTGTTCGGGACCTACTTTATCTTTATGCAAAGTTTCGTGAGGATCCGTTCAACCATTTTTTTGTGACCTAAGAAAAGACAAACACAAAAAGTCTACCAATCGTTATTTAATCTCTGATACGTTAAATATTACTGCCAATAACTTTTTCAAAAAAAAAGTAGCCATATCTTCCGTTAAGACTTCATTACATGTATGTATTGATTACGTTCTGCTAAAACCATTAACAACTTTAAGACAATAGCTGCTATATCTTATTAACTTTTTCTAAGTGTTTGAATTTTTAAAAAAATCCCCCATTAGGAAGATATGCGCTTACTTAATAAAAAAATACTGATGACATTTGCTAATTTTATCGTAATATTATACTTCCTTTCTAGCATGCATATTAATTCACCATAATAATTCACATTTAATTTAACGAGAAAATGGATGCAGAAAAGAATATTTGGTGATTTTGTTAAAGTGTAAGTCACTTTTGGTTACCGAAGCAACATATATGACACATGCATATTAATTGTGAAAACATGTGGAAAACCCCCATGTTGTCGACCACAATGATTTTCAATAAAAATCAAAATGCCTATTGGTGCATTTGAATTTAACTAAGTACTGGAAGACGTGCTTTTCTATGTTTGACAAACAATGAAGTTCCTCCGTGAGGGTGTGACGTAACATTTTAGGCGCGAAGTAATACCGAGTTGTACAACAGTTGACTGAGACAATCGCCAGCTTGAAATCCCTATGATTTTTATCTCTCCAGGTACATGAAAAATTAAGTATTCAAATGCGAAATTAATTCATGGAAGAACTGCGTTAACGTATTATCTGCATGGTCAGTCTTGAGTGCGAAGTTGTGGAATTTTCCAATAGCCCCATTTGTCCGATGGGATGCCTAGTTATAATGAAAAAAGTAACAGTGTGTTTTGACGGTTGGAATATGAGTTTCAAACGAAGTGCTGCGCATCACTTCTGTTGGTAACCGGAACACGTCAAATTCTTTAAATAGCTTACGATGCTTAGCCCATACTCAAGTGTAGGACTACCTTTAGCGATTTCATATTAGCCATAAAACGCTTGAGGACGGCGAAAATTATGCGACCGGGTCGTCAAGAAACTGGACTCAGCGAAGTCAGAAAATGCGAAAACACGAAATTCGCAATTTATTCCCGAGAAATTGACCGACTACCTAATTGTAAGGCCATGGTAAGAAAGTTTTTTTTTATATACGACAAATTTTTCGTGTTGGATCACTCGCCAAATTCATCTGGTTTAGTATCCTCCGGCTTCTTTCTCTTTCCTCGACTTCATTTGTGGATGAAAAGAAAGAGATACGGAACAGTCATTAAACTGTAGGTGAAAAAGTGTATGGCAATGATCGCATATCAAGAACACAAGATCTTGACTGACAAATACTTTTTGGATAGAAAAGAATAGCTTGAATACGACAAACACATGGGAAGACCAACATCGATTCGAACACAAGTTATAATTTTAACAGTTCCTGGCAGATGACCGCAATGTATCAATGAAAATAATGGAAGAAGCGTTAAACAATTCAAACGATTCTGAAAAAACTTCTAGGTAAAATAAAAGTTTGCACAACATTTCTTGTATATACCTTAAAAGAGTTTAGATTATTGAAAGGATAACAATCCAAGGAAAATGTACGAGCATCTAGATAAAATCCAAACTTCCTAAAATCAATTGTTACTAGTGGTGAGACATGGTCTTTTCAATAATGACCCACGAATCAATCGTCAAAAAATAATGTTTTTTAAAACAGCAAATGTATTAGTATCGTCACTTTATTCAAACTGGCCAAGCTATCAATAACTACTATTATTTGAAAGGATTAAAACGTTTAATGAGTAGAATTCGTCTTGTTCAGCCTGCAGATTGTAATCCAGACAGCTGATGCTAATTATACAATAATTCACCAAGTCACTTCACTCATGGTTGACAATTTGTAGCTCGAAATCAAGTCTGTATCTTAAACCATTCACCGTATTCAAAATACAAGGATGCTTTTTTGAGGACATCGAGAGCATTCGTGCCTTGCAGGTAATTCCACAAAATGAACTAGAAATACAAAAATCTTACACTACTTACTTACACACTTTAGCTTATGTTAGGTTTAGAGTTCTTGGTGTAAGTTTCTTGCATTAAGCTATGTTAGGTTTAGAGTTCTTGGTGTAAAGTTCTTGGTATAAAACTTTTAGTATAAGATTTTTGCATTAGGCTATGTTAGGTTTAGAGTTCTTGGTGTAAAGTTCTTGGTGTAAGTTTCATGCATTAGGCTATGTTAGGTTTAGATTTCTTGGTATAAAACTTTTAGTATAAGATTTTTGCATTAGGCTATGTTAGGTTTAGAGTTTTTGGTGAACAGTTCTTGCATTAGGTTATGTTAGGTTTAGAATTCTGGATGTAAAGTTTTTCCATTGGGGTGAGAAGCGAGGGAACTGTTATCCAGCATCGCGAGGGTGATGTGCGAGGGGAATCACGTTAATAAAGCATCCAGTGGACGAAAAGCGAGGGAACTCACCTTTATGCAGCAAACTGAGAATTAAAGGACTGACCTTTTTGAGGTTATTTCAAGATCTTGACCTAATAGGTAGGGATGCAAACGATACATCGATGTTTTCCATTCATTGATTTTTTAGTCAAAAAACATCGATGTTTGCTATCGATGTTTTAAATCGAAAAACATCGATGCATCGACGTTAATTCAAGCGATGTTTCTTATCGATGTTTTTTACGTCTAGCGAAAATACTCACTATTTCAAACAGCTCCATCTACTCTAATACTACTTTAACTATTGTTAGCGATATTGACTGACCTATGAAATATTTCTCCAGCTAGTTAAAAATGAGATTGATGATGTCACTGTTTCCTATTAATAAATGAATGAACAATAATTTGAATGTTTCACTCACTTCCTTCGTCCAGTTCGTTTAATTATCATTCAATCACAATGCAATATAAATTACAAAAGACATGGCATAGAACCCTTTGCCTATCCTAGTTTTGACAAATAAAGTTTACCAAAAAATACATACAAATTACAATACAAAACTTAGTTCGAATTGTCCGTTGTTTTATTCGGCTTGCTTGTCTACTATGTACTTGTGTGTGCTGCAAAACTGTTTATCTGTGAAATATGGTGACTTTTTGTGGAAAACAGACTGATTTATCGTAAATTTAGTTTATTGTTACATACTGTTTTTTGTTGCTTTTGTATTGAAATTTCGGGAACAAACAAATCATTTCTTGGAGTGACAATCCATTTTTTGGATAAATTATAGCTTCTGAGTGGGACATTGAGAGTACACAACTACACGAAAACCATACAGCTGATTACTTAGAACGAAAGTTATCCCAGCTCCTCAACGAGTGGAAAGTTTCCATAGAGAGGGTTTCTGCTTGTGTCACGGATAACGACAGTACAATGAAGAAAATGAATCGCAGCTCGTTTGGCGACAAAAAGATAATTCCTTGTTTCGCACACACGATTATTTTAACAGTCACTCAGGCGATAGACAAGTCTACGGAAGCTTTGGTCAGCAAAGTCCACGAAATTGTTAAATATATCAACGCTAACGCCACTGATGAATTGCGCAAGAAATAGACACATGCCGGATCTTCTGAAGGAAACCCGAAGAAAAGGATTCTCGGTGTCAAAACGCGATGGAACTCCTGTTATTATAGGTTAGAAAGGTTCATCCAGGTAGCTTCTATTGTAAACGAAATATTGCTCACCCGTCCAGAAGCTCCTTCTATGATTACTGGCTCTGAGCTGAATAATGTCAAGGAAGTATTAGAGCTATTAAAATCATACGAAATAGAAACCAAAGAGATTTTCGCGGAATCTTGCGTGACTATCAGCAAAATGATACCGCCAGTAAGTTGCAATAGACCCCACCGTGACCGAATTAAAAAATGAATTGCAAAACCAAATGAGTAAACGGTTCGAGAAACTGGAACACAACTCAATTTGGGCGCTGGCAACAAATACTCTTGACCCGTGATTTCAGCTACTGCACTACAAATCTTTTTGCTAAGAGTAAAGTGGTCAGTTATCTAAATGGAAACTAGCCAATAACGCCAATAGATCAGAATCTTCCGACGACTCGGATATTTGGGAATACCATCAGCATTGGGTTCACAGTAACGTGAAGTTGAAACAGACATCTTCAACAACAGAGACTGAGATACAAATGTACTTTCGACTATTGCTCCCATAACCCAGAATCCCATTGAAATGTGGGATGACATGAAAAGTATGTTCCCGGGATTGTACAAGTACGCTGCGCTGTTAAATTATGGCGACGTCAGTCCCCAGCCATAGTCAACAAAGAAATCGATTGATAGAAAAATGTCTTTCCAAATTATTGTTTCTGAGTTCAGTTTTAAATAAATAAATTATATTTTTGTATTTATAAGTTTTTTCTGATTATTATTAAAGTTTTATATTTGTAAGTTTTTTCTGATTATCATTAATAAAAATAAGTACTCTATAATTGTAAATGAATTTCATTAAAAAAAACACACCAAAAAAATTGGAAAAAAAACATCGATGTTTCGATGCATCGATGTTTTCGAAGCGATGTTTTTTCGACATCGATGTTTTTTAAAAACATCGATACGTCGATATATCGATGTTTTACAGTACGATGTTTGCATCCCTACTAACAGGTCAATTCTTTTGACATATTCGGTTTAAGCAACCCAGAATACATATAACATAGATATGGTGGTCTGTTCATTTAATTATTTAATTTACTTACAGACTTACTTCTGACCATTTAGAGGTTATGTCAAAATGCTCATGTGATGGGTGAATTCTGACCTTGGATTCGATTTCAGCATCCCAAAATACGTATAGATATGGTAGTTTGCTCGTTTACATTTTTAATTTATTTGTAAACTAGCCGTGCCCGCGGCTCCGCTCGCGTGGACTTGATTCACTATTATCCACACTGCTTATTCCTTATGTTACTTAACGTAATAAAATATATCTTATAACCTGGCCAGAGAACATATTTATGTTTTAAAAAAAGAAGCACGTAAATCGGATAAGTGGTTCTCAAGTGATCAGCGCACTAACGGACAGACAGACAGAGCGACATTGCATTTTATATATATTATAGAAGATTATAGATAACCTGGCCAGAGAACAAATGTATGAATTAAAAAAAAAACACGTAAATCGGATAAGTGGTTCTCCAGTGATAAGCGCACTAACGGAGAGACAGACAGAGAGACGTTGGATTTTATATATATTATAAAAGATTATAGATAACCTGGCCAGAGAACAAATGTATGAATTTAAAAAAAAAAACATGTAAATCGGATAAGTGCTTCTCGAGTGATAAGCGCATTAACTGACAGGCAGACAGACAGAGAGACCTTGCATTTTATATATATTATAGATATAGATATTCTTTGCTACATGATATTGTTCCATATTTAATGGTTTAGGCAGTGTATTGCAAGAGAACGCGCTAGCGACAAACTTTGTTCCGACTTTATTCACTATTATCGTCACTGCTTATCCCTTTTTTTTGTCATTTTCGAGGTGTTTTTTTAGGTTATGTCAAAATCCTTGTGTGATGAGTCAATTCTGACCTCGGATTCGTTTTCAGTACACCAAAAAACATATGGTGTGGTATCTCACCTTTCAACTACAAAACTTTTTTGTCGTCATCATCATCAGCATCGGACATAAGCCTCCTCCTCTAAGTACGTCCATATTCTGGGGTTTTGGGCCTTGTTTATCCAGTTGTTTTCACTAGTCTTTTGATGTCAGATCATCGGGTTTGAAGGCGTCCTCTACTTCTTTTCCCATTCTAGGGCCTCCAATTGATTACTTTATGGGTCCATCGATTTTTAGAGAGTCTTGCGATATGACCCGCCCATCTCCACTTCAACCTGCTTACCTTCTCAGCTACATCAGTTATCTTGGACCTTCCTCGAATTTCCTCATTAGTCAGCTTAGCCCTCAAAGATATTCCCAACATCCTCCTTTTCATCGCTCGTCGAGCTACTTGTAGGCGATTTATAATTTCTTGATTCAAAGCCCATGTTTCCGTCCCGTATGTCAATACTGGCAACACGCATTGATTAAATGTATTCGCTTTTGGTGTATTTGGGACATTAGAAAGGAAGAAGTTCCGCAATCTGCCAAATACCGACCAAGCCAATGATATTCTCCTTGATAAACCCGCTTTCGAGTTTTCTTTGGATATTACTATTTTTTGATACTATGAATCCGTTCTTATAATTTTTACGTTTTCAACGTTTAGTACTGCTTCTTTATCACAGTCGTCATTTGGCACGAACATGGTTTTGGCGATGTTTATCTTGAGACCAGTCTCTCTGGACTTATTGTTAAGTTGTTGTTCAGCGTTTCTTCCAATTCTTCTTTGTTGTTGTATAAGCACAATATCATCCGCGAATCGCGAGTTGCTCTCCTTCTTACTTGTCCATGAAAGTTGTTTGAAAAGATCTTCTAGCGCCAACGTAAACAATTTCGGCGAGATGGTGTCCCCTTGACGTACCCCTCTTTTCAATTTTATCTTATTGGTGTTTTCTTTCAATACTATCTGATATGTTGCATTTTTATAAATATTTTGAATTATTTGCGAGTATCTGCTGTCAATTCTATAGTTACTTAGACTATTTATGTTGCCCAGATTTCAAGGAAGTCAAACGCTTTCTCGTAATCTACAATCTTCTTCTTAATTATACTCGTTTGACTTTTCTACTAAGGCCCTTAATACTTGAAGGTACTAAAGCCTTTTCTAAATCCGGTTTGTTCTCTGGGTTGGTAAGCGTCCAATTTCTTTGTGAGTCCGGCAGTTATTATTTTCATAAATAACTTGTATATTACAGATAGTAGGCTGATTGGTCTGTAGTTGGTTAATTTAGACTTATTTCCTTTCTCGAGGTACATCGCACATATCGAGACACTTATTATACAACATATCTAGCATGCGTAATATAAGCTCTCCGCCTTGTTGCAGCATTTCGACGAGTATGCCGTCTTCACCTGCTGCTCTTCCTCGCCATTTTATTTAAAAAAATCTTGGATTTTGTATTTTGTGATGTTAGGAATATCTTCAAATCCTTCATTCATTACTCGTATTCGAACTGACTCGCCTTTGTCTGGTTGTGGCTTTACTTTACTCTCATAAAGATCCTTGTAAAATCTCTCTATATTCATTCTTAGTTCATTCGTTTGAGTTATTATTTCGTTGTTCTCATCTACTAATTTTGTTATTTGTAGTTGTCCTTCATTTAATGATCTTTGTAAAAGTTTTATACCCCTCTTGTTCTCCAAAATGTCTTTAATTTTCTCATTCTTATAGTTTCTTACATCTCTTCTAATACATTTTCTTATATCGTTATTCAAAGTTTTTAACTTATTTTCACATGCCACCGTGTCTTGTTTCATGGATTTTTATTTTTGTATTACTTTGACCGTTTCTTTGGAAAGCTTTTCCTCTTTGATATTGTAACATTCATTTTTTCCTAGATTTTAAGACCATGTAATGTTACTGATTTTTCACTTCAAATTATACTTATTTTCATTTTTGTATCGAACGGTATATTAATAAGAGATTCCAAGCCGTTCGGTATATTAGTGTGCTGTGCGGGTTTCTGACCAAATCTATCGGTACGCCGAGATTGGTTGAAAATGTGTATCCGGATTTTTGGTTCCGGCGTCGCGATATTACCGAGAGAATGCCCACGGCTTATTTAAGGGTCCGTAGGACCGGAATCGAGGCTGAGTACCATCAAGCCGCAGCCAGGCTAATTTTCATCGGAGCCGCCAGGTAGGCTTCCTTCGACTGAGCTGCAGTAAAGGCTCATAACAACAATCATGAGAGCTAAATAAAGCACAAGTTTTTTAACGAAAAGCCCGTAGTGGGCTCTCTAAGTGTTTACTAGAAAAGTGTGAAATCGGTCGTGTTCCATCGAAGCCGAAATAAATACAGTAAGTTACCAAAACATCCTTCCATAGACTTATTCCTGAGTAGTGCCTTAACAGCAATTTGAACGGACTAAAAAGTGAAGTGAAAAGCACTATTTTTCGTCTTCGGGAGTAGTCAGAGTTTAGAATTTAAATGTCATAACTACCTGTTAGGCTAAAATTTTTTGTAATCCTGTAAAACTGCAAAGGTTAGAACTTTCTATTTTTAAAAAACATGAATAAATTTTCTTTTTGTTGATTAAAGCTAGTGTCTCACTGAATACCTATCTTACTTTTCAGGATAAGAACGGCTGTACCAAACTGATTTTTTTATTTACCAACAGTACACCCTTTCAGTATTTTTTCATTTTTTTAGCTGAAGTTAGATCCTTTCTATTTTAAAATGAATGGTGCCCAAAAAGTCGTACAGCTGAGGTTTCTTTAAAAATAGAAAATAATTCCAAAAAGACGTACAAAAATTATCTCTTACCCATATCTCTCTACCAAAGAAAACTGAGCTAGTGTGTGTTTAATTTCTTTAGTTCTTTTAAAATCAGGATTCACTCGATTCATTATCAGAAATTAAAGCGGGGCTGCAAGAAAATTGTGCTCAAGCGTGGGACAAACAACTTTTCACAGGGCGAGTTAACACCTTACAAAATGACGCAGCCTACGTGGGGCGCAATTAAACAAAGTTTAAATAGGCCACAAATTACGCCCAAGCTTGGGGCGCACAAAATTAAAACGGTACAATATTTCTCGTGAGAGCTACTTCTTTCGGAGATTCTACGATGCGGTGAACGGTTTTTCTATTAATTTCATTGAGGGATGAAGTGTCCTCTTTGATTTCATGATCTTCGAGTTTATGTATATACCCATTTTTCTTGTGTTTAAGTTGTGTTCTCTCTATCATTTTCATCTTTTAATTCATCATTTTTCTTTGTTCCATCCTTGTGTTAAAATTTATTTTTGGAACCATTCGTTGTGGTCCTGTGTAACTAAATTAAAATAATTTGATTCTCTATTAAAAGTAGGGCTTATTTTTGGACAGTGGATGTAACATTTTTAAAATAAGATTTTCGAATTGTTTCAGTACTTTGACATGGGTTATGTTTGATTTTATCTAGTTAGTACTATAATCCAGTCAACGTACCGTCCCAACTTGAAAAACCGCCCGTGTGCATCTGCAACAGCAATTTATAGGAAAGGTAAAATCTGCCCGTAGTTTCACTTGCATGAATTGGCCGGGATAAACTTAGCTCTTATTATTTGGATACAAAATATGTGTACAAATTGTATTTAATGTTTTAACTAGAGTGCTTAAGAATTGTCATCATCTGCTGTGAGTTTAGCAAGTTAGTTTTACTGTATTACACAATAACTACCCTGTAGGGATAAAAGATAACTTTTAAGGAGATAAAAGGGTTCCGTAGCCAATATTATTTAATTGGCAGCAAATAAAAACTTTCTTAAAGTGTAACGCTGCAAACCTAATAAATACAGATTTAAAAGTTTTTCCCTAAAGTTAATTATAGTAGTTGTTTTCTCTAACACTACACTAATTATTACCTACATCATGTGAAAGGGGCACGAGAAAAGTAGGTCTATTTTGTTTTTTTTAAGAACCTAGGTACGTCCTATCATCTGATTTAATTACTATTATGACTTAAATTGAAACAATTTAAAGTTCTGTAACATTATTGTAGATAAGTATTGGAAAAATCTAATATATTCACGGATAGAAAAAGACACGACTAGATCAGTTTAAAATACACTTCCGAATTCATTTTCCATTTAATGCATTTGGAATTTATGAGATTATAAATAAATGTATTAAATAATGTAATAAAACACAATCAAGCTACATTTTCTGTTATAACTCTTCATATTTTACAGCGTCTCATTGACATTACCCAGTACAGTCTTTACCAATTGACTAGATACATTTTTTAATAATTTAAAATAATAATGCGTTGAGAACTGCTGTAATGTATCAAATTTTCTTAACTTACATTTGAACTTAAGTCAGATAAGCATTTTTTTCTTGGTTTAGATCATTTTTTCACTGTCTTACTTTCGAAAAATATTGCTAGGGTTGTCACGAAGAAGGATTATAACTAAAAAAATCAACACTAGTTTAATTTATCCAATGGTTTAACATTAATTAAAAATACATGTAATCGTAATTATGACCAAATGTAGTTCCAAAAATTATTATTTGAAATTGAGGGTGTACACCCATTCCAGATTATAAAAGTCTCCTGAGTTTTTCAGTTTTCTTCAACTATGATGCAAATATTCCATGACTTTTAAAATTAACCCGTACTCTTCTGTTCAATCACTGACCAAAATGGCAGCATTAATAATAGTGCTTTAACAATCTTATTATTCAACTAAATAATTAGATTAAATACCTTAGAAAAGGTATGTTTTAAAATTTGTTACTTATAAAGTGAAATAAAATATTTATAGTTGAATAAAACAAAATTGAATATTTTTTTCAAGAATTGACCACCCAATTTATTATTCTTGATCGTATGTTACCTGAAACCGTAAAACTAGAAACATAAGTTCTGTTGCGGTAGATGATGATCTTTAAGGACGCACACTTAATTTTATAAAAATGCACGCAAAAGCCCCATTAATTTAGGGTATCTGATGTAAAGGTGAGATCAATGTACCTAAATGATATAAAACATTTTTTCTGCGTTGGATAATGAAATTTTCTTCAATTTAGGGAAATTCAAGAATAGAGATTCAGATAAAACATTTAACTGGAGACGCATTTTAGGCCTATACAAAATAATACAACGTCCTTATTATTTATAAAATAAAACTTTAACCGATACCGTGCTATACAGAAACGAACTGTTTGACAGTTCACGTTAATTTACGGAAAAATATTTAAAAAATTTGCGATTATATAATACGTCGTGGACGCTGGTTACAACTTAGTTGAAATTGAGTCCAGTGATCAAGATGTGTTAACAGTATCTTATTCTTCCAATTAAGACATTTAAATAATATTTTAAATAGTAGGTTTGCTTGATCTTACACGGTAAATGAATTTTTTTAAAATTATTTTCTTATAAATTTCAACTGAGTAAAACGCTAAAAAATTAACCACCATTCTGTCGATTGCAAGATTTTTGGTATAATCCTATAACATCATAGTTTTAGTACTCGGTATCGAATAACTTTAATATTGTAGCTGATATGACTGACCTAACAGATCGACCGGAAATTACGTTCATATAACCCAAGAAATTTTAAGTATCTTAAAAAAATTCCCCACATTTGCTAGATTTTCCTGATCAATGTAAATCCATGTTATTTTCAGGATTACCAGACTTTCCCGAGAAGTATACTCCCTAAAGTTTGGTAAAATTCGCCGCGTTGCAAATAGTTATAAAGGACTTTTGCTTATGGTAATATTGTACCAAATGCCTTTTTCTTCTCAGAATTTGCTACTGGATGATTTAATTTTTTTTTTGTAGACAGGCTTGTAGGTGCGTTTTTAATTTCTTCATTTTTATTAGATGAATATTAATATTTACCTTTTTAGGTAAGTATTTAGTTTTGCAAGGCGGACGGACTTTCAATGGTATCGCATTTTGTAAAAAATAATCAAATGTACACATAAAAGCATATAATTTTAATTAAATGAATATTACAAAACTTAATTTGGGTAAAACTGATTTCTATAATTTAAGAAACAATAAAATTCTTATCCTATATTTGTAAATACTCCACTTCTTTAAAAACAATTATCATACAACTTTTTAAAACTAAAGAGTACAGAAAATAATTATTGAGTCTTTTGCTTTTTGCGTTTTGCATTAATATTTTCCGACTTGTCATTCTGAAATTTTTTCAGGTCAGCACAAAATAACACCTGCGAAAAAATGCAAAATAAATATAACTCCATA
The DNA here is from genome assembly GCA_019049505.1 of Pachyrhynchus sulphureomaculatus. Taxonomy (NCBI): domain Eukaryota; kingdom Metazoa; phylum Arthropoda; class Insecta; order Coleoptera; family Curculionidae; genus Pachyrhynchus; species Pachyrhynchus sulphureomaculatus. Next base: position 128,095,861 of record CM032446.1, read on the forward strand.
TAAGCAATGCAAATATTTTGATTATATTTGGAAGTAAAATAAATAATTTGCAAACTTTTATAAAAATGTATGTCCATTTAAATATATTTATTTTAAATTTTATAAAAGTTATTTATTAAATTTTTGCATTTACTTTCATACTTGTAAAGAGAATATACTACATCTATCCATATCAACTTCAAAATTTTAAGTAAGACCATACTGTGCTGAAAACCTTATTTTGGAGCCAGCTACTACCACATTCGCTAAATTTAAAGTCAAAGTTTACGTGCAGACTTTGCAATCTGTCAAGATGAGCACTGACACCACAGATATATATTTTATTACTTAGCAGCGATTGGACTAATTTAGTCAATAATTCTGTAGCTTACCGATTGACAATTAAAAAAATATTTCTATTAGGTTATTTGAAGTTTATCTTAATAAAACCTTACTGTATGAGCCCATCCTGCCAGTGGTCCATACAATTTTCTAAAATGATCGCCTATTTCATTGTAAATTTTTTCAGTCACTGTTTTTTGTTTTGTCAATTGAGGCATATAGACCCTTGCTGCGATTTGGTAGACATGTGTATCCACTGGTATTGCTTGAAGGTGACCCAGTGACATTAAACAAATACAATCAGCAACCTACAAATTATGACAATATTTCATTCCCCGTGATAAAGGGCGGTCATTTTATAAACTAATGAACTATTATGCTTAAACAGAAACTTTTATAACATTTAAACAACTAATATGAAAGTTTCTGCTTATGAATAACAGTTATCTTACCTACTCTAGTGTAAACAGACCGAGAATACCGAAAATGGCTGAGACTTTTATGGCACAGTAGGTTGATATAAAATCGTACGAGAAGTTCATAGTCTAAGCGTCACATTATGTTAGAAACCCATAAAAAGAACGGCTGGACTGTGAACTACGTATAAGATTTCTTTGACTATGGCTGTAATATTAAAAGTTTTGTCAATACGGTTTAATTTTTTTTCGCATAAATATTTCAATACTTAACTCGAATTCCTAAAATTTTGTTTTTTTGTTACTAAAAATTATCTTGATTTGATACTTCGTTACAGCTCAGATTGAAGCTGTAACTATTAAAGGCATTGAAGTTATAACGATTGTATTTAATAATTATTTTAGACATACCTTTACTCCGAGTAATTTACTCACATTATTTGACGAAAACAATTGGTCAGGCCGACTTTATCAAAGTGGAGTTAATAGTAACTCCAGCTAACGATAGTCATTTTTAACGGCAGTCTTTATTTCAATTTCATTGACGGTAAGTACCATCTCGAAATATATATACATATATATATATATATATATATATATATATATATATATATATATATATATATATATATATATATATATATATATATGTATATATGTATATATAATATATATATATATATATATATATATATATATATATATATATATATATATATATATGTATGTATATATATATATATATATATATATATATATATATATATATATATATATATATATTATATATATATATATATATATATATATATATATATATATATATATATATATATATATATATACACGCAGTTGTCCAAAAATTTTTATACAAATGGAGAAAAAGTTTATCTTACATATTACAAAAAAAAAATATTCTTGATAAAAAGTTCTGCATCACATGGAAATCCATAATCAAGCATCAAAAGTTTAAAATATTTGATGGTATATAGGGAAAATAAAAAATAATGATTTACAATGAAGAGTAAAGTGTGTTACAGAGCAAAATATTAATTGAAAATGTTAATAGGAACTAAGTTTATAGACAGTTGTTAGGTATTTCCAAAGATATGTTCATTTATTTTCAGCCTAAAATTTGTAGTGATTTCGTTTTCTTTTACTCGATAAATAATCCAACAATTACTGACGTGTTTACTGGAGTTTTTTTTGAATTTTAAACTAGGAAGGCCACAAATCTAAACGTGAACATAGTTTTTTATTTCCTATTAACATTTTTAATTAATATTTTGCTCTGTATTTAAACACTCTTTACTCTTCATTATAAATTGTTTATCTTCCCTGTATACCTTCAAATATTTTAAACTTTTGATGCTTGATTATGGATTTCCATGTGATGCAGAACTTTTTATCAAGAATAAATTTTTTTGTAATATATAAGAAAACTAAAAAAATGACAAATAATTATAGATGTAAGGCTAGAATGTTATATTATTTTCTTGCAAAACTGCCTTAATTAGTCATATTTTTGGTAGAAACAATGATGACAAGTCAATGATTTTATAATGTAATAAACGAAACTCATTAATTTTAAATAAATTTTGTATTTTTATTTAACTTGATCCTAACTAATGTTTATACATACAGAAATGTCATTACATTCATTATGATATATAAATGTTTATAAACAAACAGTTGATAGAGATAAAGAAATGAATTTATAAAAAATTCGAAACCTGGTCATCTCCTTTTTCAAATATGATAAACTAAATTTAATATCATTACAGAATTATGAACTCAATAAGAGTGTTCCTTGAGCGATACAAAATTAGTATGTATTATAGGAAACGTAACAAAAAGGATACAAATAATTCCAGATTTTTCCGAATATAATTTACTTAAAATTGGCTTAACATATGTAATTAAAAATCTTTAATTTATTTTCCTTGTAATAGCTTTGTCTTATATCGCCATTATAACAAGTCAGTTCATCGATATGAGTAATTAATTACCTTTGCTCCTATACCCATAAGAGTCATTAATTTTTTCTTTGCCTCGTCATATTTCATATCTCTTAAATCATTCAGCCATTTATCTCCTCCGCCGTCCATAATTAGTTTGGCAGAATTATAAATATATTTTGCTCTGTACCCAAAACCATTTTCTTTTAGTTTTTGCTCCACACTTTTATCTGCCAACTTTTCAACTTTAGGAAAAGAATAATATATTACTCCATTTATATCACAAACTTTATCACCATAATACTGCGCCAATTTTTCTACCATACTTGTAATTCTAAAACATAAATAACCCGAATTTATTATTTTACCGGAGAAACTGTTTTGATAGTAGGTAATGTTTTTAGTGTTCCGTACGGAACACTTAGAAGATGACTTTGGTGTCTGTCTGTCTGTCTGTCCGTCTGTCACATCCGATTTTCTCCGAAACTATTTGTCATAGAAAGTTGAAATTTGGTAATAATATAGGAATTGATGGTCTCATCAGAGCCACGTAGTTTTGAAAGTTAAATTTTGACTTAAGAGGTTAGTTTTGGGGGTGAAATCGGAAGTGAAAAAAATATTTTACTGGGTCATATATATATATATATATATATATATATATATATATATATATATATATATATATATATATATATATATATATTATTTTTAAAAAATCGCTGCCCCCATTAATCTCGAAAAGTACTGATCAAAAAATTTTGAAAAAATTCTGGAATATTCTCCACAGGGTGTAGATTGAACAAAAATTATCACGAGTGCATTACTTTTAATAACTTATCTGGTATACAAAAAACAAAAAATTCAAGGTCATCAGTTTTCAGTAAAGATTGGAAACAAACTTTGTGAAAAACTCATTTGGCGTGTGTTTTCTAAAGTCACTGATTATTTTATATCTCCGTAACAATTTTTTTATTATTTTAAAAGCAATCAACATACAGAACACTAATTGCGCAAGTTCAACTTGCACTTGACCGGTTATTTTTTAATAATATTTGGCAAACATATTTTTAACATTTCCATTTTTTATAGTGCCCAAACGGTACTTTAGGAAAAAATGATTTGCTTAGTCCTATCTAAGTTCCTTATTTAATATTTGGAAATGTATGTATACATATGTATATATATATATATATATATATATATATATATATATATATATATATATATATATATATATATATATATATGTGTATATATATATGTATATATATATATGTATATATATATATGTATATATATATATATATATATATATATATATATATATATATATATATATACATATATATATATATATATATATATATATATATATATATATATATATATATATACATATACATATACATATACATATACATATACATATACATATACATATAACATACATATATATATATATATATATATATATATATATATATATATATATATATATACATACGAGGCATGTTTTTTAAGTAAGTACCGTTTTGCGATTCCGCCGCCGCAGCGATACGGTCGGCGTTCCGCGCATGCGCGCTGGTAACCTACATCTCATGTCTACGCACTGACGCCATTACAGTCTGATTCTTCATTGTATACGTTGTTTACTGAGTGTTTAAGATGCCTCCGACAATCGTGAGTCCCGCCGATTGTGAAGTACGGGCTGTTATACGATTTCTTAGTGCTAAAGGCGTAAAACCGATCGATATTCATCGTGAGATCTGTGAAGTTTACGGACAAAACATTATGAGTGATGGAATGGTAAGGAAATGGGTGAGAGCATTTAAAGATGGCCGCACAAATGTGCATGATGAAGAACGGAGTGGGCGTCCTTCGGTCGTTAATGAAGATTTGGTGCAGAAAGTGGACGAAAAGGTGAGAGAAAACAGACGCTTTACGAGTACAATTTCATCATTGTGCGACTGCTTTCCTCAATATTCTCGTAGTGTTTTGTATCGCATTGTGACCGAGAACTTGAATTACCAGAAATTGTGTTCACGTTGGGTTCCAAAAATGTTGACGGATTTGCACAAAACCCAACGTTTAGGCAGTGCATTGACTTTCCTTGAGCGGTACCACAATGAAGGTGAACATTTTTTAGACCAAATTGTTACTGGTGACGAAACATGGGTGGCCTACGTCACACCAGAATCGAAACAACAATCCATGGAATGGCGACATTCATCATCACCCAAAAAAGTGAAGTTTAAGCAAACAATTTCTGCCCGCACAATCATGTGCACAGTTTTTTGGGACAGAAAAGGAGTATTGCTAGTGGAGTTTCTGCCTCGTAATGAGACAATCAATGCAGCGTCTTATTGTGAGACATTGAACAATCTGCGTCGTGCAATCCAGAACAAAAGACGTGGCAAGTTGAGTAAGGGTATCGTTTTGCTGCATGACAATGCCCGTCCACATGTGGCTAATCGGACCAAAGATCTCATCAAATCTTTTAAATGGGAAACTCTAGATCATCCTCCATACAGCCCTGATCTGGCGCCCAGCGACTACCATTCCTGCACTTGAAGAAGCACCTGGGTGATCAGCGTCTTCAAGACGATAACGAAGTCAAAACATTTGTGATACAGTGGTTAACAAGTCAGGCGGCAGAATTTTATGAGGAGGGTATTCAAAAACTGGTGCCACGTTATGACAAGTGCCTCAATATTCACGGAAATTATGTAGAAAAGTAGATTAAGGTACAGGCTTTCATGAAAAAATAAAATTATAGCGATATCTTTGCACGTCTTTTTTTAATTCCAAAACGGTACTTACTTAAAAAACATGCCTCGTATATATACATATATATATATATATATATATATATATATATATATATATATATATATATATATATATAGCTGTTTCACTGAATTTATTCAGATTACTCTGAGCAACCAGAACAGAACTAATTTTAGATTCAACACAAAAAAAACCTTGCAAGACAAATACATAATTGCCCAAACATTTAACAACATAAACTTTCCTACTAACGATAAACGAGAGAATAAACATATATTAAACAGATCCAATCAAAAATATCAACTAACAATTTAATTGTGAATAAAGCGGACAAAGGTTATACTCTCACCATAATGAAGGAAACGGAAAACAAAAATAAGACGCAAAATATAATTGATTCTGACGAATTTATAGAACTAAAATCGGACCCCACAATCTCATTTCATAAAACTATAATAAATAAAGAAATTCAAATATATGTTAACCAACAGCGAACCCAAAAACGTTACAAGTATTGAACCCTAGAGCCCCTGTTATGTATGGTATACCGAAACTTCACAAAGAAAACATACCAATGAGACCAGTTGTATCGAATATAAACGCCCCGCCTTACAAACTATGTAAGCAACTCACTGCCGATCTACCAACATACATATAAAAAACTACGTTTAGGCAGTAAACAATGGTTGGAATTAGTCAGAAAACTAGACACAATCAATTTACCCACGCACTGTAAATTTATCTCATTTACTGTAAAAAGCTTTCTCACATCAATTCCCATAACAGAGGTAAAACTGATGCTAAAATCCCTTAATAGATAATAGTGATCTGTCTAATTCTAGATATCCGTCTAGAACAAAATTACCTTAAATTTAACATTAAAACATATAAACAAAACAGTGGCCTACCAAATGGGAAGCCCTCTGAGCCCCCTTCTAGCGGAAGCATTCATGGCTAGCTTTAAAAAAAAACCTTTTTCTCAAATGAAAACTATAGAAATGTATCCAGACATGTCCACTTTTGGGAAAGATACGTTGACGGTAATCTCTACATTTGAAAAGGAACCGATAGATAACATCCAATTCACAATAGAAATTGAAGTAAACAAATCGTTTAGTTTTTTTAGAATTAAAAATTTCAAATGTAGAGAACAAAATAGAGTTTGATATTTTCCGTAAACCAACTACAACAGACACCATTATACATGCCAAATCAACCCAATCTTGGCAGATCCAAATGTCAATCTTTTACAGTCTCATACACAGATTAACTAACATTCCACTAAGTACGGACAATTACGTAAAAGAACTGAACATAATCAAAGAAATAGCCAAAAACAACGGATATAATCCAATTATTATAGATAAACTGGAAAAAAGCATAAAAATATACTTAAACAATATTACGCACCAGACGTAAAATACGAAAGCAGAAAATGGTTTGCTATCAACTATGTCGGTGGTATTAGTAACAAAATCAACAATAGCCTTAATAAGCTAGAAATAAACTCTATAAGTATTAATAAAAACAATATAGCCCGATATCTAGTTAATAACAAAGAAAGATCTAACAAATATGGAAAATCGAGTATATATGAACTTAATTGTGATGACTGTGATGCTGTCTATGTAGGACAAATGGGATGGAGTCTACAACAAAGATTAAAAGAACACAGTCACTCTATTTTAAATAAACAAAAATTAACGGGCTTCGCTAAACACTGCATAGACAATAATCATCGTTTTAATAACAATAGGGTGCTATACAGTCCTCAAAAAGGAAAACATGGATTATTTAGAAATTCTTAGCATAAAAAACCCATTAAAAATAATATAAAAATAACGAACACCCAAATAGAATTTGGAAATACCCCATCTTAGACGCCTTGTTAAGATCAAATAAAATCAATCATAACATCCTGGAATTAACCCAATTTTATTACTTCTTAATTTAAATTTAGTAACAATTAACCATCCAAATCTAATATCTTTTAGAGCTTAAGTTTAGTCTTATTGTAAACCTCTTTGAAAATGGTTGCAAGATCGAAACACGTGTCAGAGTAATCTGAATAAATTTATAATATATATATAAAATATTTTGTTTAAAAAGTGAATATATATATACATATATATATATATATATATATATATATATATATATATATATATATATATATATATATGTATATATATATATATATATATATATATATATATATATATATATATATATATATATATATATATATATATATATATATATATATATATATATATATATATATATATATATATATATATATATATATATATATATATATATATATATATATATATATATATATATATATATATATATTCACTTTTTAAATAAAATATTTTATATATATATATATTATAAATTTTTTTTTAAATGTTTAATATATTGCTTGTTGGTTTTTAAAAGTATATATTACATTCTTTGGTCACAGAAACTGACTATTCATCATTTTTTATGTCATATATGTCACGTTACAGACATTAAGTACTTAACTAAGTTTTTAATTTTCAATCTTTTTAGGTTAAGTTTTACGAATTTTTAATTTCAAGTCTAGGTCTGTAGAAATTTTTTATATTTACCATATATCATAATTAAGTAGAATTTTATATTTTCTTAACTTTTTCTTCGATATTTAAAGAATAAATTTATTTGAGGTTAGGGTTCGAGCCATAGATGACCCTCAAATTCAATAAAATTTGGACCAGTTGTTATTCATAACAAATAAGAATTTTTCAGGGGGTAACTTTAAAAAAAAAAAATTTCGACCCACTCACATATATATATATATATATATATATATATATATATATATATATATATATATATATATATATATATATATATATATATATATATATATATATATATATATATATATATATATATATATACATATATATATATATATATATATATATATATATATATATATATATATATATATATATATATATATATACATATATATATATATATATATATATATATATATATATATATATATATATATATATATATATATATATATATAATTTTATTTCAATTCTCGTTGATAGCGACCGTAGTTATTGTAAAAAATAGTTAAAGTTTTATCTTTTTATTCTCGGGAAATCGGTCAATAAGAGGAAACTCATTTGTTGTTAAATTCTATATTTCGTTGGTAATGTCCAACTTCATCAGGAATGTAAAAACTGAAAGTAGAAGAGAAAAAAACACTGTATGTACTAAACTCCTTTGTTTATTCTTGTTTAGTACATACAGTTTTTTTTCCTCTTCTACTTTCAGTTTTTACATTCCTGATCAAGTTGGAAATTACCGACGAAATATAGAATTTAACAACAAATGAGTTTCCTCTTATTGACCGATTTCCCGAAAATAAAAAGATAAAATTTTAACTATTTTTATATATATATATATATATATATATATATATATATATATATATATATATATATATATATATATATATGGATAGATACTTTTCTACGATCCCGGTAAGAAACAGTTCTACTACAAGTAGCAACCTTGCCCCTGCGAGTCCATGATCTCCCATCAACCAGGGTGAATCATGTCCCTAAAACGGAATCCCATATAAATCCAACCAAATCCTAACCACATTCGAGACCACTCGCCAATCTGCCTGACAAGCGTGGTGTTTTAATGTCATGAAAACCCCTTAAATATCAGAATCTAAAACAAGTTCAGTACCCCAGGTGGGTAGAATCAAAAAATCGGAATCCCACACTGAGAAATCAGTCTGCCTTATGGATTCTGGGGGAGGCAAGAAGATGACAAAATCAAAAACTGATAGAGAGATAACCACGATAGCAACATACAACTGCAAATCGCTATTACATGACTTTTTGAACTAGAAAACGAATCCCAGAATATCAAGTGGGACATTATAGGTCCATCTGAAGTAAGAAGGAAAAGCGAAGGCTTCATAACTCCACAGTTAGGAAATGCACAATACCGAGAGCCAGTGAGGAGTTGGATTTCAAATTAAGAAAAAGCATGTCAAAAACATAACATGTTTGAAAGGATAACAGAAAAAGTAGCATATATAATACTGAAGATATCCAAGACCTGTAGGATAAAAGTAATCCAAGTATACTTCGACGTATGAAGATAAAGATGTCGGGCTTTTCTACGAAGATATTGCGAACGCAAGAAAAGAAGGAAAATGTGACTACGAGATAATAATATTTTAATGCCATTTTGGGATACTGTCAAGATGATGATGAAAAATACACCGGATAACTCGGAATGGGTACAAGAAACCATAGAGGTAATATATTGGCAAACTTTGTAGAAAACCAAAAGTTATATGCAAGGCACACCTATTTTAATAAAAAAATGCAGCGTAAATTGACCTGGCAAGGCCCTAAAGCAAGAACAAAGAATGAAATAGACTACATCCTGTGCTCCATAAAATCAATCATACGAGACATGACAACACTAAACTCCTCTAACCGTGGAAGTGACCACGTTATTGCAGCGGGGAAAATTAAAAAAACAAGATCAAAACCAAAGAGAAAACTAATCAATGTTAACAAATTCAAGGAAAGCAGAAGAAAATATGCAGAACTAAGCAAAGCATTGGGAGATATCGAAGACGTTAAAGAAGATTTAGACAAGCTATCTCAACACTTAACTTCAATAAAAGAAACGTCACTCAAAATAGCCGGAAGGACAAAATCAAACTCAGATAAGTTAACAACAGAAACTAAACAAAAAATAGACGAGAGAAGGGCATTATACAAAGAAGGTAAATATGGTACGGAAGAATACAGAAGGGTGAGGAAGGACAGACGTAAAAGAATACGGAAAAATCTAGAAAAATACTACGAACGGATAGAAGAAGTCATCGAAAAAACATAAATATGAAATGCCTCAGGCAGCAAATTGGAAGACGTAAAATCATAATAATTAAAGAAAACGAAGAGTTTTACAGAATACTGTACAGCTCTCAAGTACAGGATCAGAAGATAAACATGGAAGACAAGCGAATAATTAACGTAAGATCAGAAGACATAACTGAGATAAGTAACGAGGAGGGAACATATGCTCTACAGAATATGAAAAATAATAAGGCGTCGGTAGAGGATGGCATAATAAAAGAAATAATAAAAGAGCCTGAAGAAATTATATTACTCAAGTTAAAAATACTGTTTAACCTGTGCCTGGAAAAAGGAGAAATCCCGAAATCCTGGAACAACGCAATAATGATTATTCTGTACAAAAAAGGAGCCCCATCTCTATTACAAAATTACCGCCCAATCAGTTTGATGTCACACTTATATAAAAAATTTACAAAAATAATCACCAACAGAATAACAAAGAAACTAAATTAGTACCATCTAGTCGAACAGGCAGCATTACGCAAAGGCCTCAGTACTTGCGACCATCTGTTAATGGTAAAAATACTCATAGAAAAAGCAGCCGAACTTTACATGGCCTTTATAGATTACGAAAAGGCAGACTTCATAGAGCACTGGACCATAATGACAAGATTAAACCATGTACGAGTGGATTGTCGTTATACAAACTTGATAAAAAACATATATGAACAAGCAACATCATTTGTAAAAGTACACAGAAGCACATCCAAGTTTCCAATTAATAAAGGAATAAGGCAGGGAGACACTGTTACCAAAGCTATTCACGATGGCCCTGGAGGGAATATTTAAAGAACTGAACTGTTTGCGGAGAAGATAGGAGACCTAAAAGCCATGTTAACAGAACTAGAAACCAAATCAAGCGCAGTGAGTCTAAAAATGAACTTAAGTAAAACAAAAACAATGTACCCAGGAAACCCACAAATAATATTAGGAGAAACACCAATAGAGAAACTTAGTACATCTTGGACAAATAATAACACTGGGTAAGGAAGACAAAGAAATGGAAGACGCAGAAGACGATTGGCGTGGGCAGGTTTTAGAAAATTAGCACATATATTAAAAAACTTATAAAAGGTTTCAATTTAGAAAGTCGACGATGTTACTATCCATAATTAACGTTAGGGATCTGGGGATTAAGTTTGATTCGGTACTGAGTTTTATTCCTCATATAACCGAGGTAACGTCGCGGTCTCTGAGGATGCTTGGGTTCATCAGGCGTTGCTCATCGGAATTTTCATCCATTACCTCTATAAAAATGCTGTACTGCTTGTTGGTTACGCCTCTCTTGGAATATTGCTCATGTGTGTGGAACCCACCTTCTGCTTGCCATGTTAGGAGCTTGGAACTTGTTCAGAGTAAATTTCTAAGTCATATTAATTATAAATTCTTTAACAATGATTCTTTTAGTTATTCAAAACTGACATCTATATATAATATAACTTGAATACCCTGTGTAACCGGAGAGTTCAGCGAGATCTTGTAATGTTCTTTAAAATTTTAAATTCCATCGTAAACTGTCCAGAACTTTAATTTGTATGCACCCTCTAGACATACTAGATCTACGTTGTCCCTCTTCAAACCTTATCATAAGACAACTTATGGTGCTAATACCTTCATGACAAGATCTATGGGCATTGTAAATAACTGCCCATCACTCGACTTGGTCTCCAGTTCCTTGTCTCTTTTTAAGAGGCCGATCGGGGTTCTTTTCTAAATTTCTTAGTTTTAGCCTTTAGTTTTAAGTGTCATTTATAGATATAAATTTTTGTATTTTGTCTTTTTGAGTTGAATGGGCATGTCCCGTAAATAAATAAATAAATAGTTTTTAATTTTTGAGGAAATCAACCTTCAAAAAACTACTTTTACTACTTTTATTGTGAACTTAAGCGAGTATTCAGATAGACAAAATATTTGCGGGACGACAACCAAGCAGAAACCAAACAGCTTCTGCAACGATATTAATTTTTTCAACGGATACTCTGAGAAATAGCAACTTATCAGCACGAAATTTTCGTTTAATGAGATCTTTGGATGTTAAAAAATATAAAGTAACTGCCGCATCAAAATTGTGTGCTGTTTCCCATTTAGAAATCCCATTTTATTTTAAATCTAAGTATAATAGCTAACTGGTTCACTGGTACCGCGTATCCGCTGCTGAGACGCAATGACCACTACTGAAATTATACGGATGGTTGGTAACTGGAGATGATTTTCATTTCGCCATTAACTAACAAATTGCCAAGTACTGCAAAGTATCCAACAGAATGGTTTAAAAGCCCGACTAACCTTATTCTTGCTCTAAATCCATAAAAAAATTTAAATTCTAATAACATATCGGTGAACTATGACAACACTAAACAATTACTGACAAATTTACAGTATCTCATAGCAACAGAGTTAATTAGTTTCTTTAGAAACCATAACACATTTGTAAAATTATAGAGAAATAAATAGGATAATTTGCCATTTAGTGTCAAAATAAAGTTAGTTAATTTTTTAGTTCTTAAAGAAGATTTTTACGTTTGTGGCGGATTCATGTTTTTTAAAGAAATTTATCTGGTGTTTTCACCACAATGATAGTAATACTAATATTTATTTAATATTTAATTAGTTAAAAAAGCATAAACTTCTTTGTAGTGTTCCGTACGGAATACTTATGGGATCACTTCGGTATCCGTCCGTCTGTCACACCCGATTCTGTTCGAAACTGTTTGACATATAAAGTTGAAATTTGGCACAGATATAGGAATTGATGACCCAATCAGAGCCATGTAGTTTTGAAAGTTAAATTTTGACTTAAGGGGTTAGTTTTGGGGGGTGAAATCGGAAGCGAAAAAAAAAAATTACGAGTGGGATGTCAAATGAGAGCTTGTGAAAACACGAGTTCAAAAGTATATATGATGTAATACTTGCGCACACTTTTCTCTGTATTATTTAAAAAAAAAATTGAAAAAATCGATGTCCTCTCCTTATCTCGAAAAGTACTGATCAAAAAAATTTCGAAAAATTCTGGAATATTTTCCATGAAGTATGGATTGAGCGAAAATTATCACGAGTGCGTTACATTTGATAATCTATCCGGTATAAAAAATTATGAAAACTATGTTCCTTGCCGTATAGTGGAGGTTTTTGTAAATACATTACTGTAAGCAAGTGGCGAGTCGCTCTTCTACCGAGATATAATTTTAATTTATTTGTTTATAATTAAACAAATATTTAGATAGTAAATATTTGCTTTATACTTACTAGATTCTAGACCAAGTTAGATTGATTTATTGGTTATTAGGTAGCTAAGATGCTATAACATTATTGACTAAGTAAAAATGTAAAAATACATATTGGATCTTAAGACATATACATGTCAGGAACTTTCAGTCTTTTTAAATTTTTTTTATTTTAAAGGTAATCACGGCACGGAACACTAATTGCGCAACTCTAACTGGCATCTGACCAGTTTTTTATTTTTTTTATTTAAAATATTTCGGTACCTTATCTTGTGCCGTTGTCACAAGTAGTAATGAAAATTGATTAAAAATGACAATATTGAAAGCAATTTATTATTAGTAAAAATAGTCTCTAATTAGTCTCTTATCGAAAAATTATTTGCGTAGTTTCTCTATGAGAGTCTACCAATTGAGAATGGCATAGACTAACTTGAGTTATTGGTATTTGAATTTTGCGATTTTAATTTATATCATATTATATGGTGACATTTATGGGAACAAAGGTTTGCTAAAATGAGTTTAAGGGATTTTTCGATTTTGGTATTTTTTGTGATAAGGTACAAATTTATTACACCTCATTTTGAATGTTTCTCTAAGGAAAAAGTATGTCTAAAATAAATAGAAGAGGAAGCTACATAGGTATTGCCAGTAAATAATATAAAAGATCTTTCTTCAGGTGTATATTTTTTAGTTACCGATTCTTTGGTACCATCATCCCAACGGATTCAGTGACCATTATCAAAAACATATTGGCCGATATGTAATTTGTAGAATTCTCCATTTTAATATAATTTGTGTCTGCAATTTATTGGTACTTAAAAATATATATATAACACTTATCTCAAAATTTATCTTGATAATTATTTTGGATTAAGCTTTTTTATAATATTTTTTTCATATAAGACCTTCCTAATCATCGAAAGGTGACTTATATTAAAAAAAAAAATTATTACCATTTTTTCTTAATAGATAATCTAGAGAAGGAAGTTTGTTATTTTCTTCCTTTTCTATTGTAAATTTTAGCTTTGGACATTTTTTGTTTTTATTTCTAATTGAATATTAAATAAGTATAATAATTGTTACTCATTGCACGGCGGTCCTGCCACCGAACAAAGGCAGTCATCAATATCCAAATGCTTAGTCAATAATTTTTTCCAACTGAAAATGATCTAAGATCTTATAAAATCATATTTTTCGTTCAATTATTCAAAATATAATGCATACTGTTTTTGACAATAAATCGCAGCTTTGCATAGTGGACTATATGCTATATATGTTAAATATAATCATAAAATTGTTATCCTAATCAAAATTATAATAGGAACATAAAAAAACTCATTCAGAGACCAAATACAAGAAACAAATACATACTTACAATCGACAACTAATTAAGGACCTAGACTAAAATATAAACTAAACTCTTAATAAATCTCAAAATTGAGTTGATAATATTTTATATTATTAATATTCTCCCAAGAATGTAGCTGACATAGGCCAAACTGATACCGACTTACCATGGTAGGTTTTTCCACACAAGCAACACTTACGTGATAATAATGATTTACCTAAGACATTAGATACTTTACCATCCAACCTAGTTGGCTGTAAAGAGTACTGAATTCTGAAATCGCCTCCTTTTCCCTAGATAGTTTATTGGCGTTTTGAAACTTTCTGATAGGATGAGAAAATATTACATAAATTTTTTAATTCCTAACTAATAAATATTGGTGCCTGGTTTACTGGGCCTGTATAAAAATAACCTAGTCCGCAAGAAAACAAAAGTTTAAAACTAGTCTAGTAAACTGTTACGTCTCTGGCGTAGAGGGTTTCTAGCATGTTTGATCGCGAGAGGATACAAACAATTACTTAATGTTTTCGAAATACATAGATAACTCATTGTTTTAAATTTGGATGAAATAGCGTAACTTTTTTTTATAGCCCCACACTTAGACAATTTAATAATAAAAATATGCATTAAGGGGTTACACCACCTTGAGATTTTCAAAAAATTGAATTATTTTTTCTTTGCTAGATAAATTGTTTATACTTTTAAGAATATTTTAAACGTTTAACCATTTCAAAATTCAAATTATTTCTGAAGTTATAGCAATTAGAAGTGAGCGCGGCAGAGAGTCGGCCCGAAACTCAGTTAGTGGTCGGACCGGCACGAGCGGTCAAAGCCTTGACAAAGGGTATTGTTCTTTTAGTCAGTCCTTTATAACAATAACTTCTTTGGGAAAATTTGGAAGCTAAAAGTAACTCAGGTACACAAAGTTGGAACTACTTTAGACTCGCTGAACATTCAACGTCACAGAATCAGTTTGCTTTGTGACGGAGTAGTGTACATATTGCCACGTGTATTACAAAAATTATATTTTATTATTATTTTTAATAGAAAACTATTATTGAAATGCCGAAACACATATATGTTGATAAAAAAGGTAGCGGACAAGCAATTTGACGTCCCTGTCGGAGCAGGAAGAAACGGCATGATCCGATAAATCGTTATTTAATGTAGTACATCAGCTAAAAAATTAAACAGCAGTGAAATTGTCAATTTTGATGTGGATGCATCTTTCGGGTACCCATTAATTAATTTTGTGTCTGTTTTGTCTGCTATAAGTGAAGAGTGCGGCGGTGATATAAAATTTACCGAAACTTCTCTTCGTGGTTTTGGTTTTAAACTAAAAGTGAATTGTGTTAAATGTGGACCAGTTCTAATAAATTCATGCCCTCTTATCAGTGTTAGAGCATGTGATGTGAATAGACGATTAGTTTTTGCGTTCAGACTTCTTGGTATTGGTTTAGTGGGAACAGAGAAATTCTGTGGAATCATAGACTTACCTAAACCAATTTTCCAATCGTTCTACGATAAAGTTATGAATGACATTAACACTGCTACAAAAACTATTTGTGCATTGTCCATGAAAACTGCTGTTCAAGAGACAAACCAATTGTATAATGCAGGAGAAATCACAGTTTCAGGGGATGGAACTTGGATGAAACGTGGTTTCTCATCCCTTTTAGGGGTTTCTACTCTTATATCATTTTACTCAGGAAAAAGTTCATACTGTAAAGCTTGTGAATTTTGGAACAATTTGGAAGGTACTGAAGAGTATGATGAGTGGAGAAATGAACACTCAGGTAATATTCTGCCAATCACGAAGGCTCAGCTGGAAAAATGGAAGTGGATAGTATCGTAGAAATGTTTAAAAGATCCGAAACACTTTATAACGTACGATATGGTGATTACGTAGGCGATGGAGACAGTAAGACTTATAAAGAAATTGTTGACTCGAATCCATATGAAAATTTAGTTGTTAAAAAAAGGAATGTATAGGTCACGTGCCAAAGCAATTACGCAAAGTAAAAAAAGATAATGCTGGTATAGGTGGCAGAGGGAAGTTGACAGCCCAGCTTATTGATGAGTTGACAGTTTACTATGGTTTTGCAATTAGGAGTATAAATACATCAGTTGAAACAGTGAAAAATGCGATATGGACAACTTATTACCATAAAATATCCACTGATGAAAAGCCACAGTATGACAAGTGCCCGCCCGGCGAAGATACCTGGTGTTCGTATCAGAAAGCGAAGGCCTCTGGAACTTTGGATTCTTATAAGCATAAAAATCCTCTCCAAGTTCTCCAAAAAGTAATTGAACCGGTATACTATAGATTAACTGCTACCGATTTGTTAGAACGCTGTTTAGGATACACTGAGAATAACATCGAAAATCTAAACGCTACCATCTGGTCAATGGCTCCAAAAGTGCATTACAATGGCATAAAAATTCTTGAGATTGCATCTTATATTGCAGCTAGTATATTTAATGATGTACTAGTACTAGTGTACTGCAAATGATGCAATTATTAAACCTTGGAATTGGCCCAAGCGCGCTGCGATTTACCGAGAACTTGGATTCTCAACGAATATCTATAGACAACATGAGAGCCCAACAGGAGACTAAAGAGGCCAGGAAATTGAACAGAGCTGCTCAAAAGGAGTCGGAGGACATCGCGGCAACAATGGAAGACCTCATGTACGGTCCAGGAATCGCAGAATGAAGGTAATTTTGTTCAGAGAAGGGCTTTTCGTCTGATTGGAGACCCAGAACTGACCGGCGGCCTTGATTCGCTGGAACATCGAAGAACGGTTGGCGACTTGAGTCTATTCTACAAGTATTTTCATGGAGAGTGTTCGAGGGATGTAGCCCGCTTAATTCCTCCCAGAGCGGTGCATTTTAGAAGTACACGTCGCGCTGATACTTCACATCCGTATGAGGTTCAGCTTGTTACTTCTCGTACAACACTTTTCAAGCAGTCTTTTATATGAAGAACATCATCCCTTTGGAATGGCTTACCCAGGACTGTGTTTCCCACCGAGTACAATTTACAGCGATTCAAGAACAACGTGAATCGATCTTTCCGCACACGTGTCGCTCCTGTAGCGCTTTAGGGACTTCCCTGCAGCACGTGTGCTAGAGCCATAAAAAAAAAAAAAAATTAAAAAATTAAACGGATATATTTGGTTTTTTAACACGGACTTTTTTTAAAATCAAAATTTCGATAAAAATCAGAATTCTTTTTTTCAAACAGTTGTCATTTCCACAAAAAAATTTTAAAAAAAATTTTTCCTATGCTACATCTTAGCTATTACCTTTCTAAATAAAAAAAAAAATATTTTTTATTTTTCAGACGATACCTGATAGAGAAAATAATACACCATCAGCAAGGATTTTCAAAAAAAAGGTGCTACTGATGGCCCATATCTACGTCATTTTTTAATTTTTTTTATTCGTTTTTATTTCAAATTATTCATAAAACTACTATGTATATATGTAAAAAAAAAAAAAAATTATATATTTAATAGCTGCGTCCAATTTTTTTTTTTACCTAGGCGCCAAGATGATGTAACCCCTTAGCTTAGCAAGTAACTAAAAAAATATTTGGGAAAAAATTGACCCCATTTTACAAAATCAACACACAAACAATAAAAATTCAAGTATTCGCAAAAACATATAATTAAAACTATTCCAACAACGATTTGTTTACTTCTGAGGTCAAGTTAGTTTCCATTGTAATAATTAAAACAAATAGATAACATTATTATACCCTCAGATAACTTATTAATCAGCCTGTTAAAATATGTAAAAATAGATTCAAGTTTTGCGACTACAACTTGCGAGCCGCAGTGCATTGTGGAAAAAAAAAACCAAAAATATTTAAAAAAAAACTTTCAATTTTTTTATTTTAAGATTAATTTTTTCAAAATTTCTTCGAAATCGGTTAGACGATGAAAATCTGAAGATGGATAGTCATGGGGCGTAGCCAGAGGTTGGCGATTTGAGTCTATTCTACAAGTATTTCCATGGAAAGTGTTCGATGGACGTAGCCCGCTTAATTTCTCCCAGAGCGGTGCATGCTAGAAATACACGTCGTGCTAATACTTCACATCCGTATGAGATTCAGCTTGTTTCTCCTCGTACAACTCTTTTCAAACAGTCTTTTATATGGAAAACCTCGTCCCTTTGAAATAATTTGCCCAGGACTGGGTTTCCCATCAAGTACCATTTACAGCGATTCAAGACCAACGTGAATCGATTTTCCCGTACACGTGTCGCTCCTGTAGCACTTTAGGGATTTCCCTGAAGCACGTGTGCTAGACCAATAAAAATAATCTCTCTTTACTCTTATTTGACATATGGAATGGTATGTGAAAGTTACAAAGGTCTCTGCAGTGTTCTATTAAGTCTGGCAGATATCTAGCAAAATCGGAAGACATTCTAAATTATTTTTCGGCGTAAAATATGAAACTATTTTAATCATATTAAAATATCCAATATCATTTTACTAAGTAAAAACTGTCTAATTGTAGGACCGTGTATTCATAGCATCCTGTTATATACAGAAAGTTTTTTAAGTTGAGATATTTTGATCGATTTATAAATAGTCCTTAAAATAAGACACTTTGCCAAATATATCATATATAAAAGCAAAAATACCATACTGAAATTATTGAAAATTTTAAACGCAGTCCCCAAAAAAGCAAATTTGCAGGCTACTTTAATAAAACTGAAATTGAACTCTGAAATTCTCTATACCGTTAACATTTTCTTCCTCGAATAAACATCCCTACGATTCACACAAGCTACAGAGTAATAAATGTTTCAAGTTGAGAAATGTGGTGTGGCAGCTAGGTATAAAATACCATATTAATATTAGTGCGAGTCATTATCGTTTTATTTCTTATATAATGTGAACTGAAAAATTGAACATTTCAATATTAGTTATTATTGTTTGATCGACAACCCAATGACATTCTAAGGCTTAATTTATTTAACAACATAAATTCCAACCTTGAACAAAATTTTGACTCAAAACTAGAGGATCCAGCATATGCTAAAATGAGCCAAAGCATACAAATTTTAAAACTTGTGAGTTTCCTGTGACAAAAACATGCCAAGGAATCTATTTTAATAAATAGAACCGATATTACCAGTATGAGAAGAAATCATTTACGAAATATATGATCAACTCGAGAAGAAAACAAATGGGCGAGACTTGATTAAGCAAGAATATATTGTTTCTAAATGCTGACAAACCAGTTTCAATTCGTAATCATGAAAAGGATACCGCTTTAAAATTGCTCATATTGATGGTTCAGAAGGAGTTGTTCAAGGTGGCCCAATAATTTTAGAATCTCAATAAATGAATTATCATCAAAGTATAAATGACCGTACTAAAGAACGTTTTACAAAAATGTTTATTATTACAGGCAATGGGAGGTATCATCCCAGGTTACCAGAACTATGACAAGTGCTTTGTGGCCAAAATAATATAATTGAAATGTTAAAAAAATATCGAAATTCTAGATAATTCAGTTTAGCCAATATTGGGATCTTACCTATTCAATACAACATCTGGCGGCTCTTTCAAGAATTAAACTTGAGGTGCATTTTTATATCGTTCATAAGCGTCTGTGTAAATTAATATTACAAGTTTTCTTAAAAATGAACACCGAAATTTTTGCGTTTCGTGAAAAATAAAAAAGACTTTTATGCTGTGTTTAGATTTGTGGAAGTCACCTGCAAAAGGTTTTAAATGTAGATTTAAACGTTTTTAAATATTACTAATGTATTTGGGCAAGTGGAAAAAGTTGACAGACTGAAAATGTGGAAAAAAGTTCTTCGAATTGAACGACAAATCTCAATTGATGCTAAAGTTTGTTCTAAACATTTTAAAAAAGAAGATTACATTCTTCTAGGTAAGTAGAATTAGTTATTCTTGAACAGTTATTTGTTTTGTTTTTTTTTTTAAAATTCCTTATTAGATAACATATTTGAGATTTTATGGTGATAAAATACTGTCTCAATTATTTTGTATTTATTCAAAATAATAAATAGTTAATAAATATTAAACTCCGAAGTGAATTAGCATTTGATTTGAAACCAGTTAAAATTTTTCTTATGTCATTGATTGTAACGTATCATTTCACTAAAATTTGTATAAATATTCTGAAATTAAAAATATACTTTGCGTTTCAGATGCTCCATCTTTAAGAAGGTAGTTAAAAAATTGTAAAAAATTAATTTTCATACAAAAATTGAAATGTAAATATTAGACATTTATAGGTTATAATCTTACAATACAAAACAGTTGCGAGGATATGTTTGCATTTTTTACCTTCACCGGCTTTATAAGAGTATTTTATACATAAAATTTCCGCTGTTCTACTGTTGAATATCCCATTTATCTCAAACACTACTGTTCGCAATTGGGCCGTGGATATACCATACATGCTGCTCGACTTTTCGTTATGTTGGGCGCGATACTTTTGTCATCGATTATTCCACACCCAAAGATTTGATTTTAAAAGTTTTTCACCGTGTGTGAAATTCCTTTGGGCAGGATTTGTACCGCCCCTTTTGCAAATATTGCCAATTGTTAATAATATTTTTGAAAAATACTGTTACACTCCCTATGCTTCACACATTACAAATTTAAATCTGCACCCATATTTCGGCCATCTTACTAATAAACATAGTAGGCTCCGCCTCCAGGTAAGATCCCAATTGTGGATAAAATAGCTGGTTCCCGAGAAATAACAGCGTTGCACTTCTTCTCTACTATTGTGAAAATCACAGGGAGCTGATATAGGCGTGCGTAAAGGGAAAAGTACAGATAAAAACAAGATTTAAGACGTCTGATGTAAAGTATTTACTCATTTTTAAGCAAAAGTCATATAAAGAAAGAACGGCACTGTGTTATATAAGAACAGAAAATGTGGAATTTTTCTAATGTTTATTAATATTAGTTAGTCTGGCAATGACATTATAATTTATTAGTTAGTTTCATAGTTATTCACATTAAAATACTTAATGCATGGTTAATACAAGTTGGATAGATAGATACGCGACTGACAGAAAGCTCAAATTCCTACCACCCTTAACCCTCTTAATAGCCCGTCTTGTCCTTGAAGGACAAAAACATTCCAGGTTGAATCCCTTGAATGTTCCACAAACTAGATATGCCAATTGATTTTATCTAGCCCTCGTAATTGTCAATACATAATTTGATAAAGTTTTTCCACCTTCAAGCACCACCTGTAATCTGTATTGTCTTTGGCCCTAATGAGAATGAGGTGCTCATTCAGGTGACAGTGTCCTGTAAGAATTCTTGTCACCATCCTCAGGTATTTTCTCCTTAATATCACCAAAGATCTGGTATATTCAAGGTCCCCTTATACGAGTAAGTTCCAGAATCCGGTCAATTGTAATAGATATGCGATCAGCACATCGCGCATGCACGTTCATAAGTATCTATTTTTCTATTAAGTTGGGAATATGGAATCTTTGGCACAATGATACTACTCAGTATATATCATCACTACACCAAACACTTTATTTTTGCACTCGACGCGCGTTTCGCTAACCATGTTAGCTTCATCAGGAGCGATGATTGACTAAAGCTAAACTACAAATCTACCATATTTATACTTAGCCTAACCCTTGAATTACTCAAGCGGAACTAATTACATAGGCAAGGCCATCAGTTTCCGGTCAAGTAACCAGTAGAGGAGACTATAAGGAATAGGCCCTCTGTCTTTATTTAAACTACTTTTACATTTTATGATTTCCATACTTTCGTATGCGTTCAACAATCTTCTATCAGATACATTTTTTATCAATCTTAGATTATCTAATGTTACAGTATGATCAGCTTCAAGGGCATGTTCGGCAATGCTAGACTTTTCTGTTCTATTGTATTTTAAGTGTGCCAAGTGTTCTTTAAACCTTGTTTTAATTGACCTTTTAGTTTGCCCAACATACTTTTTGTCACAATCATTACAACTAATTTCATAAATTCCACTTTTCTCACAATTAGGAATTTTATCTTTGGGATTTCCTAAGATATTCCTCAGATTGTCTGATGACTTATAGACTAAGGTGAGGTCTACCTTATTAAATACCTTATCGAGTCCCTTGCTATATTTCGGATTATATGGTATGGAGACATACTTGGTGTTATTTTCTTCGCGTGTAAAAAAGGTGGAATTCTGAATATTAAACCTAAACTTATGTCTATTTATTAGCTTATTTACTAAGTCATCGTCATAACCATTAACTCTAGTTATATTTCTAATACGATTCCTTTCTTTATTAAAGTTTACTCTATTCAGAGGGAAAGTGACCAACGATGAACTAAAAAATGTAATGAGGCTAATTTATGTTGTTTGCAATGAAATGAATCATTAGGAATATATCTATCTGTTACTGTGTCCTTCCTATAGATATCAAATTCTAATCTATTATTATTTTTAATAATTAAAAATATCTAGAAAAGGCAATTGTCCTTTGTTCTCAACTTCGTAAGTGAATTTAATGGAAAATAGTAAATCATTTGTTAGGGAAGCATGTCGCAATCAAATATCGAAAAACATGCTTAACAACACAAATTCTAATTCACGAAAAGACATAAAAGTAGTTAAAGGATTGAAAAAGAAAGATGTCTTCTACTTAAAGCGGATAAAGGAAATAAGGTTGATATATTGGATAAGAAAGATTACTTTGAACGCGTAGATAATCTTATCGAATCTGGCCCTTATGAAAAGGTAATAAGAAATCCATTACCGAGAATGATATCAGAGGTTAAAAATTCTTTAAAAAAATGTAAGAACTTTGTCTCCGATTCGCTAAAATTTAAATTAAATGTGAGTAATCCGACCATACCAAAATTGTATTGCTTACCCAAAATTCACAAACCTGGAAAAGCAATGAGACCCATTGTTTCATCGGTCGGATCACCCACATATTTAATATCCAAATGGTTATCAAAAGAACTTGAGAAGTTACCGTTAAATACTTTCGCAGTGAAGAATTCGTTAGAATTCATTAATAAAACGAAAAATCTAGTTCTTAATGAAGGTGAAGTCTTAATTTCTTTTGATGTTAGTTCTTTGTTCCCAAGTGTGCCAATTCCACAAACTTTACAATATCTCGAAGAATTACTTAGAATGAATGACTTTGAAGACGAAATTATTCGTGAATACTTACCATTATCTAAACTTTGTATGGAACAAAATTATTTCCAATATAACAATCAATTTTATGTTCAGAAAGAAGGAACAGCTATGGGTAATTGCTTATCACCTTTCATAGCCAATTTATTCATGAGTAAGTTTGAAATCGAAGCCAGTCAAGAATTCGAATATTTCCCAAAGGTATGGTATAGGTATGTGGATGATATTTTCGCGATTTTTGATACAAAGAAAGCAAATATTGATGATTTTGTTTCTAAATTAAATAGCCGGTATGATTCCATTCAATTCACTTACGAAGTTGAGAACAAAGGACAATTGCCTTTTCTAGATATTTTAATTATTAAAAATAATAATAGATTAGAATTTGATATCTATAGGAAGGACACAGTAATAGATAGATATATTCCTAATGATTCATTTCATTGCAAACAACATAAATTAGCCTCATTACATTTTTTAGTTCATCGTTTGGTCACTTTCCCTCTGAATAGAGTAAACTTTAATAAAGAAAGGAATCGTATTAGAAATATAACTAGAGTTAATGGTTATGACGATGACTTAGTAAATAAGCTAATAAATAGACATACGTTTAGGTTTAATATTCAGAATTCC
Source organism: Pachyrhynchus sulphureomaculatus (assembly GCA_019049505.1). Lineage (NCBI taxonomy): Eukaryota > Metazoa > Arthropoda > Insecta > Coleoptera > Curculionidae > Pachyrhynchus > Pachyrhynchus sulphureomaculatus. The sequence continues at coordinate 128,120,661 of CM032446.1, forward strand.
ACCTTTTTTTTTACACGCGAAGAAAATAACACCAAGTATGTCTCCATACCATATAATCCGAAATATAGCAAGGGACTCGATAAGGTATTTAATAAGATAGGCCTCACCTTAGTCTATAAGTCATCAGACAATCTGAGGAATATCTTAGGAAATCCCAAAGATAAGATTCCTAATTGTGAGAAAAGTGGAATTTATGAAATTAGTTGTAATGATTGTGACAAAAAGTATGTTGGGCAAACTAAAAAGTCAATTAAAACAAGATTTAAAGAACACTTGGCACACTTAAAATACAATAGAACAGAAAAGTCTAGCATTGCCGAACATGCCCTTGAAGCTGATCATACTGTAACATTAGATAATCTAAGATTGATAAAAAATGTATCTGATAGAAGATTGTTGAACGCATACGAAAGTATGGAAATCATAAAATGTAAAAGTAGTTTAAATAAAGACAGAGGGCCTATTCCTTATAGTCTCCTCTACTGGTTACTTGACCGGAACTGATGGCCTTGCCTATGTAATTAGTTCCGCTTGAGTAATTCAAGGGTTAGGCTAAGTATAAATATGGTAGATTTGTAGTTTAGCTTTAGTCAATCATCGCTCCTGATGAAGCTAACATGGTTAGCGAAACGCGCGTCGAGTGCAAAAATAAAGTGTTTGGTGTAGTGATGATATATACTGAGTAGTATTTTTCTATGGCAACAATTTTTTTAACAGTTTTTTAGCGCTTTTATATGTGCTATATTTGGTGAAATTACGTTTTTCTGAATTTTTAATGTTATAATAAATAGTCAATACATTAAACATACAATAAATGCCACTTCCAGTTTAATAAGCTAAACCAGGGGTGCTCAAACGGTCGATCGCGAGTGCTTTTTGAGTCGATCTCGAGAAAAAAATTCCGATATAGAACTATTCACAGATTTTGTTTTAGGTAACTAAAACAAAATGTAATGAATAAACTACTAAAATTTATTCGATCCACAATTAGGCCAGAATAACCCCTCATCACTTTCTTTTATCGTAATAACCCCCTGCTAGCGGCAAAAGGCGGCTTTATCAAAGGAACGCGCGGTACTTGTCAAAGAAAAGCCGCGTTTTTGATTCCCGCCGATTTTTCTAGAAACTTCGGGCGGCGTGTTTGACAGGAACATTCGAGACTTCGTTCGCGCCGATATAAATGTTGCGCCTGCAGGAATAGGAGTCAGTCTGAGTTGTAACTTGAAGGCGCTACATCGATACAAAGTTTATTAATAAATAGTCCAAAATGAGTGCGACGAAGAAAAGTAAAACTTATCATTTTAATAACGATTGGGAGGAAGAATTTTTCTTTTGTATGGTAAAGGATAAGTGCATTTTTCTCATTTGCCGTGCGTCAGTTGCAATACCTAAGCGTGGGAACTTAGAGAGGCATCATAAAACGGTTCATAAAAGCTATGAAAAGGATTTTCCGTCACAGAGTGAATTAAGAAAACGAAAAGTACGTGATTTGATAACTTGTTTGAAAAAAGAACAAACCATGTTCACAAGACCAGCCAAACAATCAAAAGCTGCAACGATAGTGTCATTTAAAATATCTCATATATTGGCGAAACACAAGAAACCATTTGATGATGGATTGGTTGTGAAGAAAGCATTTATTGAAGCGGGTGAGACTTTATTTGGAGATTTTAAAAATAAAACAGAGATTATGTCTGCTATTAGAGAACTTCAGTTATCTCGTCCGACTGTCACAAGGCGTGTTGAAGTCATGAGTCAGGACATGGCAGATAAACTAAAACATGATATCATGGAATGTACATACTTTTCTTTACAGTTCGACGAATCACCGATATGACAGACACTGCCCAGCTGTGTATTTTTATTCGAATGGTATTCAATGACATGTCGGCTAAGGAAGAGTTTTTGACAATGATTCCTCTGAAAGGAAAGACCCGTGGCGAAGATATATATGACGTTTTCTTCAATTTTGTAACAAACTACAAGCTACCAATATATAAACTAGTGTGCATTACAACCGATGGAGCACCAGCAATGACTGGAAACGAAAATGGTTTTGTGGCACTGTGTCGAGATAATGATGATTTCCCTTCATTTTTCTCCTTCCATTGCATTATACATCAACAAGTTTTGTGTTCAAAAGTTCTATACATGGAGGAGATTATGGGCATTGCAATAAAAATTGTGAATTCTATCCGTGCACGTATCTTGCAACGACGGCTCTTTAAATTGCAGTTGAAAGATAGTGAGTCAGCTGAACACACTGATTTAGTTCTTCACACGGACGTCAGGTGGTTGAGTCGCAGAAAATTCCTAGAAAGGTTTCAAGAATTATTGCCCGAAATAACTGCTTTTCTGGACGAAAGAGGTGATGACACTCAGATGCTGAAAAACGGAAAATGGCTGACTGATTTGGCATTTTTGACAGACATCACAATGCATTTAAAGACCATTAATTTGGAACTTTAAGGTAAAGGGAAAAACTATTATTGAGATGATTAGCGCAATAAACGCATTCAAAAGTAAATTGAAACTTATGATAGATCAACTGAAAAGAAAGGATCTGAAAAATTTTCCGTCTTTGAAAGCAAGGATTCCTCAGTTGAATTATGATATTTATGAGGCAGAATTATCAAATATTTTGGGCCAATTCGAAATACGTTTTTATGATTTCAGTAAATTGGCAAATATCGCATCATTTATGAGTTATCCTTTTTCTTGTAAAAACATTGAGGAATTAGCTACTGAAATAGCAATATAAGTTTGTGTTTAGGTATCTGAAAAACATGGACTCATGTTCTGTTGAAAATGAGTTAGTGCAGATTATATCAGATATACATCTCAAAGCCACAGCATCTGATACAAACTTCTGGTGTTTTATATCTGAAGATAAATATCCGAATCTAAGGCAAATTGCCCTTCAACTGACGGCAATGTTTGGGTCAACTTACTTGTGCGAGTCTGCATTTTCTGAAATGAAGATAATTAAGTCAAAATATCGCAATCGACTAACTGACGAACATATGTCATCATGCTTGCGATTAGCACTCGGTAATTACGTACCATCTTATGAAAAGTATGCTGAGGACATGCAGTGCCACGCTTCAACATCCAAAGTCACTCTTTAGTTAAGTTTAGACACTAGAACTCGTTTGTTTTATAAGAACCAATAAACTCGCAATTTTGAATAATTATGAGTTTTTTCATTCACATTTTAGAGCAGACCTACACTTACCTTGACTAAAAAAATGCATATTGTGCGGAAAACTAATATCTATGCCACGATACACCCTACCTAGACGACAATCCTGCATCACACTTACTTGCAGCCTCTCAGAGTCGATCGATCGTAGTCTAACAATATTGAGGTAGATCGCCAGCAGTTCAAGTTTGAGCACCCCTGAGCTAAACGGTTTTCGATATATTTAATAACAATTTATTTTTATTATTCTTTTTGAATATTTACCTTAAAAATTATACGTTTTTAGACATGTTTATCAGGTTTTATACCTTATTGTTGAAACTACAAACTACCTTTTAAATTGCAAACCAACTAGAAGAAGCAACCTGGATAGATGTTTTGGTAGTTGTTTTTTAGATTTGACACAAATTTACGCAGTATAGGTGTGATAAAGGGATAAAAAGTTAATTTTTTCATCATAAATCCACTATTAAGAATTTAATATTTACATGTTTATTATTTATTATTTCATTTTGGATGCCCTCTTATTTGCCAGTTTACGGTAACAGAACATAGATTGTTGCAAGTTTGTGTTTAGGTATCTGAAAAACGGCAGATAATTTGTAAATTTTGTATATATCTATTAAAAATCTTAATTAATAGTACGTACCTAGAAATATGATTATTTTGTGAACAAATAAAAGAAAATATATTTTCAGTAACATCTTGTTGTAAAATTCGTATTCCATAAAATTGTTTCGCAGCTTCTTTAAAATTAGGATCACGCTCACTCCATCTTAGATAGTATTCTGACAAGTTAACATCCAAATTAAAATAATTAGCTAATAGCTCGTTGTAGGTTTTCTCCAATTGTATAGGGCACTTTTCAAATTCTGGTTCATATACTTGATACAAAATTCCATCATCTTCTTGTTGTAAAATCCAAACTTTATTTGAAAAAACCCCAATCCATTGGGTTTTTGCGTCTTTTATGTTCTTGGTCCATCTACATTTAAAAAAAAAGTTAAAACTTAAAAAACAATATTTTTCTAAATATTTGGACAACTTCTAGATGATATTATGTACAATAGTATGCAAATAGTATTAAAAATAATGTGTCGATGTTTTAAATTATTCAGTAAAAATTGTATTAAGTGTAAACATCTTTTAAAATACGCCTTTGCATATTTTCAAGGATGATTTGTTACTTTTTAAATAAATAACAAATCCAAATAAAATCTTTACTTGCCCCAGATCTTGGACTAAGTGAACCCTTTAGGTATAAACTAGTAAAAAATGTCTAGTTTAGATATAATACTACTTTACATACAATAAATAAACTGTAGTATGCTAGAAAATTTTGCCATTTTATCTCGGATTTCCTCGCTTACCAAAGTTCACCTCTTGTTGATTGAAGAACCCTATACCTATAGAAGCACTGTATTACATAACATAGAGAAATAGTTTCAAAAACTAAGAAATTTATGTGGGTAAATACCTTGTTATTTCTATAACTGTAATCCCATAAAGGAGACGAAAATATCTTTAAAAAAATATATTTTACAAAATATATCTGATATGTCAAAATAACCCGGCCAACAATGGAACACTCACTTTGACAACTGATCAACTTTTAAAATCATCTAGGTCCTCTTATGCACATAACCAGCGAAGGGGCTATGAAAAATAAACAAATAGCAGTTAAAACCAATAAACAAAAATATTAGTTTTTAACTCTTGAGATGATTTTCGTTCATCTGTTTTAGCTGTCATTTCTCTATTTACCTAATATTGGTATGTCGATAAAAAAATATGCAATTAAGACTTTACCGCAATGCAAAAATAAATATTAACACTGAAACTGAAAACTGATTACCAGGTGCTAAAAGGGCCGAGCACAGTTCGGATGAAAGTTTGTCAAAACATTCTTATTTTAATAGAAAAAAATTGCATTTGTTTAATGAGACTGTAAAATATTTTTTGTAACTCTTGGCAGCTCACCATGATATATTCTTGTTTTTGTCTCACAAAATCTCCCAAAAAAAGTTTCAGCCTGGATTTCTACGGTGGCTTTTCAGAGTGAAATACGAGTAATAAAACATGTTTCTGTGTCGATATCCAATATTACGTATTTTTTAGTGTTCCGTACGGAACACTTATAAAGATCACTTCGGTGTCTGTCTGTCCGTCTGTCACACCCGATTTTCTTCGAAACTATTTGACGTAGAAAGTTGAAACTTGGTACTAATATAGAAATTGATGGCCTCATCAGAGCCGTGTAGTTTTGAAAGTTAAATTTTGACTTAAGAGGTTAGTTTTGGGGGGGTGAAATCGGAAGTGAAAAAAAAATTTTACTTGGTCATCGAGTGGGGTGTCAAATGAAAGCTTGTAAAAACACGAGTTCAAAAATATATATTATGTCTTACATGCGCACACTTTTCCTTGTATTATTTTGAAAAATTGCGAAAAATCTCTGTCCCCCCCTCTATCTCTGGAATATTCGCCACGGGATGTAGATTGAACGAAAATTATCACGAGGCAAACACGTAACAAAAAATTTTATTTCAGAAGCAATCAACGTACGGAACACTAATTGCGCAAGTTTAACTTGCACTTGACCGGTTATTTAGGAAACAGAAAGATGATAATTTTTCTTGTATTTATTTTTTTACGAAAATTGTAGCTTTTAGTCTATGCTTAGAAATATTTTTAAAATTCTGACATTTATTCAGTTTTTGATTTTCTACTACTGATTGCCTCAAACAGAAATAAATATTTTATTCTACTAATTTTGAAAACTTTTTCCAAAGTTTCACATAATTTATTTTGCAACTGAAGGTTAATTTTTAAAAACCTTAGTATCTACTGATAATATGTCTGCTATTAGAATACCATAAAAATTTGTAATTAATACCAGGAATTCATTGATATTAATACTCCTCATAATGATCCAAAATACACTTTCTTAATAGAAATCTTGCAATTTCAAAATAATTGGGAGTGGAGCAAATAACCCAAACTTGTTGGGATGGACCAGCTAGCAAATCAAGGAAATGTAACCCACCAAATCGTTTTTCCAGAAAATGAGTGTGTTCAAGAGATTTTGATTCCTGTGTAAATTTTTTGCTTCTGCTCCTGCTGGAACAATTTGCTATCTATTTTTACTTTATAGCCATAGTGTGAACTTCAAGTGCTTCCTAGAATTCCAGTTATGCGTTTGACCGTTTACTGTTAATAAAGATCATCATAACGTAGGAAAAAGAAACATTTATACTCGTATAATGGCAAACGAGAGATGGGGAGTTATGGTAAATTTCGATGAATCTGTAACGAATATATTTATTAGTACTGAATATATATATTATACTAGTTTTTGTAGTATCAGGAGTCTGCAAATGAAAGTGTCAATAAGACTAATTTTAGCTAGTATGTACTTAGTTTTATTACGCGGCTAGGATATTTTGGTCATTATTAAAAATATTCTGTACCCATTATATTTTTCTGCTGATTGAATTTTATTATCATGTGGTAAATTATATTTTTCTGCGCACCTGCGATACACATCTTAATAGCCAATGAAACAGGGTACAATGTGTTATATTTCAATACTTTTACTTATATGTTACAGGAGCTAAACCTATTTAAAAAAAAACGATTAAGTGTCAGTTGGACTTGCGCAATTAGTGTTCCGTACTGTAATTGCATTTAAAATAAAGATTTTTATTATAGAGGTATAAAATAATCAGTAATGAGATGAGATGAGATTCTAGAGTTTTTTTGAAATTTTTTGAGGGAGACTTTTCGAGATAAAAGGGGGACATCGATTTTTAGCAATTTGTACCAAGAAAAGCGTGCGTAAGTATTACATCATATATATTTTTAAACTTGTGTTCTTTATTTTAAAGATGAGCAAAACGGTATTACAATGTACTGTAAAAGGGCCTTGAATACACAAAGTTTCTAAAAATTCACTGTTAAATCTTTAAACAGTTTTTGACACAAAAAAATTATAAAACTTATTGCTAAACTTTTTTGTACACTAGGTAATTAGAAAATATTGCTGCAATGGTAATTTGTTATAAAAATGTTAATATTTTCCAATTACCCCGTATATGATAATTTGTAGCTATTTTCTGATAAATTTTCTTCATTAACCTGAAAACGACAAAGAAATCTCCAGTAAAATTTCAAAGATTAAATTATGTGGTTTTATAATTTCTATGTAAAAAGATGTTCAAAGACGCAAGGCGAGACTAAATTTTTAGACTTTTGAGCATGCCGCTGTTTTAATTAACCATGTTTATTAAATTTCTAGAAAAACATAAAATATACTCTGTATAACTAATATATAAAAATTTACGGCAAAGCTTTGGGAAGCATTTCATAGTCGATAAAATATTCTTTCAATTTTGAAAACCACATCAAATTTGACGTATTTGCTAATATTTGAAATTTTAAATTTAAGTGTAGATACATAAGTTTGGATCGTTTGTTGTTTAAACTATTAGAGGGAGTGTTACTGTGAAAGTTTTATGTAATTTGAATAAAGTTGTACCTTAAGTGGACCTAAAGCGACAGAGTCAAAAAATACATTAAAATGTGTTCAGGTTAGTTTAATTACACACACATTACATATCGCTCACAAATTAAAGTAAAAAATTTAATACAAAGTAAAAGTCTGAACTAAATCCTAGCTGGGCAAATGAATAGAGAGGATAGAAAACTTGCCTCCCCTTATACGAAAAGTATTAATAAGAGATACGGGAAATGCCGCCATTTTCAACCAGTTGTAAAGTGCCATTTTGAACACAACCTTAAATTAGATTTAGAATTTTTGATTAGATGTTTAAAAATTAGTAATTCTTTTTTACTACTATTTACGAGATTAACGCACCTCAAGATTATTTGAAGGATTTATTACTTCTAATTAGAGAAGTAACCTACCGTTTCTTGTGAAATCGTTTTGATTAGTTATTTTAGTAAAGTTAAAACCGTTTGTTCTGTTAGAGGTAGTTATCATCTTTTTTTTCAAATATGCCTAACAATTTCTGAAATTGAATTCTTTGTCAGAGATATCTTTTTTGCCAACACATTTCAAAATATGATACAAATTATACAAAACAAAAAACACTATAAATCACAAAAACTAGAAACAAACATACAAAAACACTATAGACAACAAAAATGAGATCATTACCATCTAGAGTTTCGTTCGAGTAAATATAAAGTATTATCGGCAATATCTGCATCCTTGTTTATCTCCACTGTCCTGAGGAAAAATGACCGATATGGGAGAACATTGTATGTATAATGCAACGCATTCAATGATGATACAATTGTAATGTGAAATTAGTAGCTACTATATTGAGCTGAAGTTTGAAATTAGGATGCTCATTCTCGAATCCATCCATTGTCGGATTATTTTTGGGCAGAAGGCGTGTGGCTGACGAGTACCATTTTCGTAATTGACTAACCTTATTTCCTCGTTTGTAAAATCTGAAGATGGCTCTTTTCTAAGGCGGAAAGCGCTTGGCTAATATTTAAATAAAATATACACCAACATAAAAGTTTAATTCTTTCTACTTCTAAACAATATTATTCCCATATACTCAACCCTCTGTATGGCATGTTAGCATTAAAATTATTTACAAGCAGATTTATTCTGCACAAATTTTCAATTTTAAGTCAAAATCAAGAAAAATATTAGTTATTAACGTTAGGCATCTGAACAATGACACAAGGCAGTTAAAGAAGTGAATTAGTCACTGTTGTATAAGGCAACCAATGAAGAAAGAAATGAAATCAGGTCAATAACAAAACCCTGAGGCACTCCCTAATTTACGCCTTGGCTCGTTGAATATTTTGATTTCATGACTACTAACTGTTGTCATTCAGACTAGCATAATTTGAGCCACGCGTGGTCGCCTCTCCAAAACTGTGGTCATCGAACTTCCAAATCGGAACTTTGTAATTGATTCGAATCACAAAAAACCGCCACAGTAGCCCCACTAAGAAGCGCCCTTAGGTGAATGTCTTAAACTACTTTATTTATGTTGTAAAAACACGTAGTAAGTATCATACAAACACTGACATTCAACCAAATCTTTCTTTATTAGCCAATTTTAAACTTATTTAGGTTAATTATATTGGAAACTGTGTATCTAGTATATAATAACCCGTCAAGTGCAAGTTGAACTTGCGCAATTAGTGTTCCGTACGTTGATTGCTTTTAAAATAAAAAAAATTGTTATGGAGGTATAAAATGGTCAACTTCACAAAACATACCCCAAATGAGTTTTCAACAAAGTTTGTTTCCAATCTTTACTGAAAACTGAGGACCTTGAAATTTTTGTTTTTTTTATATACCAGATAAATTATTAAAGGTAATGCATTCGTGATAATTTTCGTTCAATCTACACCCCGTGGAGAATATTCCAGAATTTTTCAAAATTTTTTGATAAGTATAAGGCGGTTGGACAGCGATTTTTCACGATTTCTTAAAAATAATACAAAGAAAAGTGCGCGCAAGTATTACATTATATATATATATATATATATATATATATATATATATATATATATATATATATAAATATATAAATATATATATAAATATATATATATATAAATATATATATATAAATATATATATAAATATATATATAAATATATATATAAATATATATATAAATATATATATAAATATATATATAAATATATATATATAAATATATATATAAATATATATATATATATAAATATATATATATATATATATATATATATATATATATATATATATATATATATATATATATATATATATATATATATATGTACATATATATATATATATATATATATATATATATATATATATATGTACATATATATATATATATATATATATATATATATATATATATATATATATATATATATATATATATATATATATATATATATATATATATATATATATATATATATATAAATATATATTTATATATATATATATATATATATATATATATATATAAATATATATATATATAAATATAAATATATATATATATATATATATATATATATATATGTATATATATATAAATATATATATATATATATATATATATATATATATATATATATATACAAATATACAAACACGTAGTTCGAAAATGGGTACGAAATTTGACTTACTAAGTAACTTAATCCAAGCACTACAAGTCGATATAATATGTTAAATGATATATAGTATTCTATATGGTAAGACATTGATAAAAACAAAGTTAAGGGCTGTATAGATCTGTCACTTCCCTCTACATATTATGTCTAATAAAATTGAATGAAAAAACAGCAAATACTTAATGCCAGATTTTGCCTAATAAACCAAATTCTAAAAGGTTTTAGAATCATTATTGTTCATGGTGTAGGAGAATGACCTATATAATATACATGGTCTGGGCATGGTTGGACAATTCTGTTATGCTGGCTGATCTGGTTATCGCTAGTCTGCCTGTGGGTTGTTTACAAGTAGCAAGACATATGCTAACTTGATGTGATAACTTTTTGAAGTCTAAAACTGGTAAATGTGAACTTTCACTGTTTGCAAATAAAAATTATTAACGGTATAGACAGCATAATTGTCTAGGAATTAATATTCCTAGACAATAGACATTCATATTGTAGTCTAAACTGACCTTTGCATCTCGGCCTCGCTTGAGTTTCACTTTGCATGGGTAGAATCAGTTGTATGCTATGGCATCTCTAAGTATGGCATAACATTTTGGTGGTCATCAAAGGACGAAAAAACATTAAAAAATATTATGAATATCTTATTTTTTATAGTGAAGCATTCTGACATTGTCTTCTTTAAAATAAACATTTTCGTTCTATCAGCACGACCAAAAATACCAGAAGATAAAAGAATTCTGCATGCCTACCCACAGTTACTCTTTCTGATGATATCCAATTTATCGTAGCGACCCTAGTTCGATATCGTGGTATCGTTTCAGCATACGGTACCGACGGTCCTGGATTTAACTCAGGCAGGTCAGTGTACTGATATATTTAAGTAACATATATCTGGCTTGACCACATGCATAGGCAATAATTGTTTAAGAAAAGCAATAACGCCGGTGACAACACTGCCGCGTGTTTTGTAACATGTAACACATGGGCTGAAAAGTCCCGGGCCTAACACATAGATGGCGCTAGTTTTATTGCAGTCACCTTTTTTTCAGTTAATACTAACCTTCAAAAGACAGCTGTTAAAATTTCATGATATTCTATTCATTAGTTTGTGAGTTATTGTGCTAAGAGTGACGCTACTTTTGTTATTTTCAAAACAATGGATCAAAAACAATTTCGTGTTTTAATTTTACACTGCTTCTTGATGGGAAAAAATACCGTTCAAGCGAAGCAATGGCTTGAAAAGTGTTATGGGGACTCCGCTCCATCAGAAACAACAATAAAACGTTGGTTTGCTGACTTCAAACGTGGTCGTAGAGACACCGATGATGCAGAACGCAGTGGACGTCCAAATGAGGCGGTAACACCAGAAAACATCAAAAAAATCCATAAAATCGTTTTGAATGATCGAAAAGTGAAGTTGCGTGAGTTAGCTGACATCGTAAAGATATCAAAAGAACGTGTTGGCTTTATATTGCATGAGCATTTGACTATGAGAAAGCTCTGTTCAAAGTGGGTGCCGCGTTTGCTCACTATTGATCAAAAACAAGAACGTGTTGATGATTCTGAGCAGTGTTTGGCCATGTTTAAACGTAACAAACCGGAATTTTTTGCGTCGATATGTGACAATGGATGAAACATGGATCCATCACTTCACTCCGGAATCAAAACGATCGTCATCTGAGTGGACAGCAACTGGTGAACCTCGTCCAAAGCGCCCGAAAGCACAACAATCGGCTGGAAAGGTTATGGCCTCGGTATTTTGGGATGTGCGTGGTGTAATATTCATCGACTATCTTGAGAAAGGAAATACCATCAACACTGAATATTATATAGCGTTATTGGAGCGTTTGAAGGCCGAAATTGCAAAGAAACGACCGCATATGGCAAAGAAAAAAATTTTGTTTCATCAAGACAACGCACCGTGTCACAAGTCAATCAAAACAATGGCAAAACTACATGAATTGAACTTCGAATTGCTCCCACATCCACCGTATTCGCCAGATTTGGCTCCCAGCGACTACTGGCTGTTCGCAGACCTGAAAAAAATGCTCGCCGGTAAGAAATTTCGCACGAATGAAGAGGTTATCGCTGAAACTGAGGCCTATTTTGAGGCAAAAGATAAATCGTTCTACAAAAGTGGTATTGAAATGTTAGAGCGGCGCTGGAATGATTGCGTTGCTCTTGATGGAGATTACGTTGATGAATAAAGCTAATTTTGAACCAAAAAAAACGTGTTTTCTTTGTTAGGCCCGGGACTTTTCAGCCCATGTGTTAATACAAATGTATGTTTCGACACTTGGACAACGTAGAGGGATATCTTCGCCATCTAAAAAGGGGAATCCCTAATCAGACGGGGAGGTGTACGAAAAAAAAAAATATTCGCCTTTTACTACCAAGGACCTAAATTTAAATCAGTCATTTGTCTAAAAAAATAAAATTTGCACAGTTTTACCTCAATTAGATAACGTTAACCCGTGCCTCATCGAGGTTAAATATGTAAAATTCGATTTTTTGCAAAAAAATCGTGGGTTTTTCCCTCATAAAATGAAAACCATTCGTTCTAGAAACCTGACTCTTGTTCCATTTCATAGGAAATGTTGTTGTCTTAAAGTTTTACTCCTACCACTTTTTTGTTCAAACTTTTATATTTGAAGATATTCATCATCCAAGACCGGACATGATTCGAATCCTCAAATTCGACCTTCGACCTATTTAGAAAACGAAAGTGAAAAATGGCAACAAAGATACCTAACTTAAATACTTTTGACCATTTTTCGTTTTCTTTGTATTATAAACAATTATACAAATACATTATTATAGAATATATAATAAGACATAAAATCGTCATTTGTTTTAACTTTATAAATAATTTTACGAATTGCAAGGTAGTGGGTACCTACCTGATATTTAGTTCCATTCTTTAAAATGTTTAGTTTTGTTACAAAAAAGCTATTGCTAAGGACCCTTTTATCGGAGAATTCTACCTGGGGTGTCATAAACTACATCCCTTCTTTTTTGTTCCTTGTCTGGAATGCCCGGGGAGTCAGAGAGTTTTAGTTTACATTTGCCTTTCAAGTACAACAACGTTCGTTTAGTGACTTTTCTGTGAGGTTTGCCGGACAGCATCAACGAGCCATGCTTGTTCGAGTTCGAGTTCAAGGCAGAAAGAAATGCTGTATTTAATCGGCCACATGTCTCATCAAATCAATGGCCTACCATCTAATTGGCAAGTTTTACGCAGTTTATTTTATAATATACGGCAACTAAACACCAGAGAAGCTGCAAGACTTACAATACAGGAAGTTTTAATTTTAAAGAAGAAAAGAAATTAGATAAACTGTACGCAGAGTGGAGAAAACTGCAAAAAAAAACCCTAAAAGATTTAAAAGAACAGCGCAAAATAAAAAAGTAGAAACTTTCAAGTCATTCAAGTCACAAAAATTTGTTTATTTATAATCAATATTTATGTGAAAGCGTGGTTCAACGCTAATAATAACTTCTTTCCTTTATATTGCTTCCTTTTTTATAACTAAACTTTAAATAATAAAATTTCTTCTCATTTTTATATCTTTTTGCTTTTCTTTTCTCCTAATTTCATTTTCAATTTGATTTTTGCTTTATTTACTTTTGAAAACAGTTTTAACTAAACCTTTTTTATGTACATATTGAAAAAATAAATAAAGTAAAAGCTAGAGAGCCGCCGTAATTGAATCTCGCAATGTTTTGAGACATTTTCATAAAAAGTCAAAACTTCAACCTTGATGCACAGGTTAACGATATCCTATTAAGCTGAAACTTTACCAATCTCATTTCTTAGTCAGTTGGCAACTTTTAGGAGGGACCCCCAAAAAAAATTGGAACATTGATTTTTTGTGACCACCCTTATATATATATATATATATATATATATATATACATATATATATATATATATATATATATATATATATATATATATATATATATTATATATATATATATATATATATATATATATATATATATATATATATATATATATATATATATATATATATATATATTATATATATATATATATATATATTATATATATATATATATATATATATATATATATATATATATATATATATATATATATATATATATATATATATATATATATATATATATATATATATATATATATATATATATATATATATTTTATATATATATATATAACTTGTTAAAAGAACAATATTTAAACAGTAAAAATAAGAGGACGTAGAAAAATAACAGTCATTTGCCACCTTAACAGGGTAATGGACAGTTAGTAGTTAAATAATTAGATATGCTAAAATTAAAACTACAGTGAAAATATACCATAAATCATACAAGATGATATCTCATGTAGGGTATAATAAATAAATCAGTTCCTTGAATTACCAGCCCACCATTGTACTATAAAACAAGAATGTCAGAGATATTATTCTCAGTTTAAATTGTGACTTACATGAAATAATCTAACAATAATAGTAACAATTACAATAGTCATAACAGCAATAACGTATCTTTTCCTATTATAAACCTATAAAATTAAGAATTAATAGATTAATGTACAACAGTAAATAGTAAGATAATCACTAAGTTACAACCTGATTTAAATTTAGGTCCTTGGTAGTAAAAGGCGTATAGTTTTTTTTTTCGTACCCCTCCCCGTCTGATTAGGGATTCCCCTTTTTAGATGGCGAAGATATCCCTCTACGTTGTCCAAGTGCCGAAACATACATTTGTATTACATGATGCAAAACACGCGGCAGTGTTGTCACGGGCGTTATTGCTTTTCTTAAACAAATATTGCCTGTGCATGTGGTCAAGCCAGATATACTTAAATATATCAGTACACTGACCTGCCTGAGTTAAACCCAGGACCGTCGGTACCGTATGCTGAAACGATACCACAATATCGAACTAGGGTCGCTACGATAAATTGGATAGCATCAGAAAGAGTAACTGTGGGTAGGCATGCAGAATTCTTTTATCTTCTGGTATTTTTGGTCGTGCTGATAGAACGAAAATGTTTATTTTAAAGAAGACAATGTCAGAATGCTTCACTATAAAAAATAAGATATTCATAATATTTTTTAATGTATTTTTCGTCCTTTGATGACCACCAAAATGTTATGCCATACTTAGAGATGCCATAGCATACAACTGATTCTCCCATGCAAAGTGAAACTATCAAGCGAGGCCGAGATGCAAAGGTCAGTTTAGACTACAATATGAATGTCTATTGTCTAGGAATATTAATTCCTAGACAATTATGCTGTCTATACCGTTAATAATTTTTATTTGCAAACAGTGAAAGTTCACATTTACCAGTTTTAGACTTCAAAAAGTTATCACATCAAGTTAACATATGTCTTGCTTCTTGTAAACAACCCACAGGCAGACTAGCGATGACCAGATCAGCCAGCATAACAGAATTGTCCAACCATGCCCAGACCATGTATATTAAATAGGTCATTCTCCTACACCATGAACAATAATGATTCTAAAACCTTTTAGAATTTGGTTTATTATTTTAATTCTCGTTGATAACGACCGTAGTTATTGTAAAAGAAAGAAAATATCATCGAACTTGTACCTAATGAAGAGAGAGATTTACTCAGATCAAAGACAGCTAATATTTTAACTAATTACCTACATGGCACGATACGTATAAAGATGCCTCAACTTAATGTTACTTTTAAAAAAACCAAAAAATGTTTAAGGAACCATCCAGAAGTATACATATTACAAGCGGATAAAGGAGGATGTACAGTGGCGATGGATAAAACGGAATATATTGAAAAAAGTGAAATTCTGTTAAGTGATGAAACTACTTATGTCCAACTACACCGTGACCCTACTACAACTGTACAAGGTAATTACAACTGTCTGGTTAAAACCATACTAAACTGCAAGCAATTGACTGAACAAGAAGCCTCTTACTATTTATAATTCAACTTGCCCAAAGTTGTACTGTTTGCCTAAGGTGCATAAACCAGGTAACCCAGTTAGACCTATTGTCAGTCCTGTCAATGCCACTACATACAAGATCTCTAAATTTCTATCCAATATTTTGAGCTGCGCATTTAAAGATAACACAGTTTTTAACGTCAAGGACACCTTTTCCTTTTGTAAATGCAATACATGGCTTACAGCTACCAACTAACTATGTTCTTGTATCGCTGGATGTTGTGTCCTTGTTTACTAATATACCTTTGGAGTTAGTGATTGATGTTATTAGTAGTGATTGGGATCAGATAGCTGAATATACTACTATATTAAAAAATAATTTTATAAATCTAATTACATTCATTTTCCAACATACATATTTCGGTTTTAATGATAAGTATTATCGTCAGATTTTCGGCACACCAATGGGATTCCCAATTAGCCCCATTCTGGCCAGCATTGTGTTGGACCGGTTATTATTTGTGTATTACCTAAATTACCATTTCAAGTCCCATTCATATATAAGTATGTTGATGACATCATTTGCTCCATTCCCGGTGGTTCAGCTCAACTTGTAATGGATATGTTTAATTCATTTCATGATAGATTACAGTTCACCAGTGATTCAGGTGTTTCCTTTCTTGACACCAAGGTTATTAGAGATAGACAGAGCAGAATTATATTACATTGGTACCAAAAACCCACAGCAACTAACAGATATCTGAACTTTTCGTCAAATCATTCGACGAGTCAAAAATATAATACAGTGCTTGCCATGAAGAATAGAATAACTCATATAAGTGATGATAGGTTCCTTCAAACTAATCTAAACAAACTCTATAAGATTTTCGTCAACAATAGTTACCCAAAACGCATACTGAAAAAAAATCATTTTTAATTCTACATTTTATGACGGTCCTTTGGATGATAACAAGTTTGAAGTGAAGTATGTTAGGTTGCAATCTGTTCCGAACCTAACTGATAGGATTGTAAAGATTTTCAACAAGTTTTCAAATTTGAAGATAGTTAAGACCAGTTATTTATGTAATGGCAAGTTGTTTACCAAGACCAAACAAAGAACCCCTCTGATGTTCAATAGTAGTGTTGTTTATAGATTGCCATGTCTGGATTGTGAAGGTGTTTTTATAGGACAGACCTCTCAATGGTTGAAAAAATCGACTGACACAGCACAGGAGTGATTGCGTGATTGGGAAAAACTCGTGTGCTGTGGCGAGTCACCATTTGAATATGGGACATGTTTTTGATTATGCGAATACTAAGATACTTGAAGTTGAGAACGTATATAATAAACGGTTATTCCTTGAGATGTGCCATATTATTAGGGATGATAAGACAATTAATTATAAAACGGATATTAATAACATAAGCAATATCTATTGTAACATTTTAAGTTTTTAGATTTACAGTATAATCTGATAGGCTATTAAGAATTAGGCATAGGATACTACTACTCACACAGTCAAACCACTGTTCAAACAAATTACCTTCATAATTATCAGTTAAATTATAGTGATCGGGACAGAAGGTTTATATTGTTCCTTGTCATGTTGTTTGTGTTTTTAATTGTTAGTAGTGTGTGGCGAATGTTAACATCACCTTTGATTTTGTAATACTCTGTTGGTGAGTCTCCTTTGTTTATTCTTGTTTAGTACATACAGTTTTTTTTTTCTTCTACTTTCAGTTTTTACATTCCTGATGAAGTTGGAAATTACCAACGAAATATAGAATTTAACAACAAATGAGTTTCCTCTTATTGACCGATTTTCCGAAAAAAAAAAAGATAAAACTTTAACTATTTTATATATATATATATATATATATATATATATATATATATATATATATATATATATATAATAATCACCAAAGTGATTTCAGATAATCAAAATTTCGGTTAATTTTTATAAAATACAAGTTTAGAATGAATACAACATTGCAGACTGACTTAAAAGCATTTATCGATATGCTATTACGTACATAGGTATTTATTAAAACAAAGAATAGAACAATTAGTTTACTTATTTTATGTATATGTACGGAAAATCGAAAATAAAAGTTTCATTCTTAACTTTAATGTCTTAAAAATGAGGTAATTTTTAACTCGTTTTGCGTTAGTTCTTGATTCCAGGCTGAAGCTATCCAATATATAACATTTTTCAAATTTATCTTTTTTTAGACAATCAGTAAGACTGCCACCTTCATCTACTTCTTCTAAAATATGCTCCAATAACAAACGTCTGTAATTGCATTTTAAATTTTCAAGTACACCCTGATCCATAGGCTGAATGAGAGAAGTTATAGCAGGAGGCAAAAACATTGTTTATATTGGGTTAGTGGGGGCATTATCTATTAACAGAATACATTTTCTAGGATATCCATGTTCTTTTAAAAAAAGTTTCACTTTGGGAACAAAATCTGCAAAAAAAACAGTCTTTAAATAGAGTCGCGTTGATCCAAGCATTGTTTTGATTTTTATACAAAACAGGAAAAGCATTGCGACGAATATTCTTAAAGGTTCGTGGATTTGCTGACTTACCAATACATAATAATGGGAGTTTCTGTCTTCCAGAAGCATTACTGCATGCAAGAACAGTAATACGTTCTTTGTTACGTTTGTAATCAGGTGCTCCAGCTTCCGTTTTTGAAGCTAAGGTATTTGACGGCAACATTTTGTAGTTCAAGCCTGTTTCATCACAATTACAGATTTGGTCTGGTTGTAAACAATGTTCTTTCATAAGCTGCTCAAAATTCTCTGCAATTTTTTTGCAGTAGATACATCAGCCGACAATCTTTCTCCACAAGCTTTCAGTTGACGTACACCATGTCTTTTTTTCCACCTTCTAGCCATCCATCACTTACAGAAAAATTTACAGGCGCTTCAATAACCGGCAACTCTTCGTTTAAACTCACTGCCTTATGTTTTAAAATTGTTCCTGAAATTGGTGTTCCACGTTCTCCATTCTGTGTAAACCATAAAAATAAAGAATCTTCCACTTTTTGGTATTTACAGCTTTTCATACTTTATCGTGCCTGTATGGGCGATTACAAAACACTACACCATTTTCCAAGTTTTTCGCGATTTTTTCTCCACTCTGAAACAGTACTCACGGCTACACCTAAATCCTTCGCTATATTTTTAAGTTCACCATTATCTAAACGTTGAATTGCTTGAAGTTTCTCTTTTAAGGTAATAACAACACGTTTACGCTTATTATTATGACGCTACATTTTGTAAAATATCTATTAAAACGAAACTATTACCTCTGCGATAATAATAGACGTAATGAGTAAATTATAACACTCGTCGACTACCCAAAACATAGACAGCGGTGAAATTCTAGACGTCGGGGAGTTCCCGACGCGTTAAGGAAACCACTCATCGTCTGTTTCAAATAATGGGGATTTTTTCGTTTAATACAATTTGCTTTTTAACAATTTGTTTCGGATAAGCCGGATTTCAGATAATCGCGATTCGGATAATCGGGCTTGTACTGTATATATATATATATATATATATAATATATATATATATATATATATATATATATATATATATATATATATAGTAGTGGTTTTTTTTCGGGTATTCTGTGTTAGCTTGAAGTCTCATGATGGACGGTTTCGCTGACGTTTCGATGGAATCTCATCCATCTTTTCCAAAGCGTTGATCACTGGTCGGTGTCTTGGCGTTGAATGTCGAGACTGGCTCCGAGTGCGCCGGTTTTTTGTGCTCGGGGGTGGCTCTATTGATCGGACGGATCTGGCCAATAGAGGCTCGGCTTTGGCTGCGCGTTGTCGGTCCTTTGTAATGTTTGTGTTGGTGAAGTAACATATGGTTGAATTATTGTTTCTCTTGGTTGGACTTGGTACTGGGATAGAATATGTTTCCAAGAGTTCGTTAAACATTGGCTATCATCCCGATTATTTAAGTTGTTGGGCCTCTTTTCTATTTCTATGGCTTCTTTGGTTACCCTAGTGGATAGGTTATTACTTTTTTGTAGGGTTCTGGTTTTGTCAAAATCGATTTTGTGGCCGGTATTGTGTTCATGTTGTGCTAGAGAAGAGGTGGTAGATTTTTGTTTAACGGCGTTTTTGTGCTCGTCTCTTCTGGCGCTAATTTTCCTGTTTATTTGGCCTATGTATGAAAGACCGCAGTTCTGACACGGAATTTCATATACACCTTGGTCTTCTAAGGCTATAATGTCTTTTGGTCTAGGTAGAATATCTTTAATTTTTTGATTCGTTGTGTAAATGGTCTCAATTTGATGTTTTCCTAGAAGTCTTCCTATTTTGTCTGTGATGCCTTTTATATATGGGAGAAATGCTTTTGTGGTATATGTCTTTCTTTCCTGTTTGTGTTGTTTATTTAGGGCCCGCCGGATCGTGTTTTGACTGTATCCATTTGAAAGTAAAACGTTTCGAAGGAGCTTGATTTCTTGTTGCAAATGTTCCTTGTCTGTTATGGTTTCTGATTGGTGAGCTAAGGATTTGGCAACGGAGAAGAGTTGGGCTGGGTGATGATGTGAGCTAGCATTTAAGTATCTGTTTGTATGTGTCGGTTTTCTATATACTGAGTGAGACAAAGAACTATCTAATTTTCTTTGAAGCAAGACATCTAGGAATGGTAGTTGTTCTGCTACTTCTCTTTCCATTGTAAATTTAATGTTTGGATGTATATTGTTAAGGTGTTCCAGGAACTTGTTTAAGTTGTCTTCACCGTGTTGCCATACTACAAAAGTGTCATCTACGTAACGTAGCCATGTTTTCGGTTTATGTAGAGCAGCTTCTAGAGCTAGTGTTTCGAAAGCTTCATGTATAGATTAGCTAGTGCTGGTGACAATGGAGAGCCTATCGGTGCACCTTCTATTTGTTTGTATCTTTGGCCTGAATAGACGAAGTATGTATTAGCGAGGCAGTGTTTTGATAGACTGATGACGTATTCGGGCAGGTTGTATTTTGTCTCTATGATAGACAGTGCTTCGGTAACTGGTACTTGCGTGAAAAGGGATACGACATCAAAACTGACAAGTAAATCATTTTTCTCTAGCTGCATGTTTTTTTATGATTTGAATAAAATGTTGTGAATTTTTCCCGTAAGATGCGGCTTTTTCCACATGAGGTTGCAGAGTCATGGCTAGGTGCTTGGCTAAAGCTTGTGTCGGGGAATCAAACGAGCTGACTATTGGTCTTAAGGGTTCTCCTTGTTCGTGGACTTTCGGTAATCCATACATTTTTGGGCATCTTGATGATTTCTCTCTAGGGATAAGTAAGTAAGAGACGAGCACAAAAACGCCGTTAAACAAAAATCCACCACCTCTTCTCTAGCACAATAAGCACTCAATACCGGCCACAAAATCGATTTTGACAAAACCAGAACCCTACAAAAAAGTAATAACCTATCCACTAGGGTAATCAAAGAAGCCATAGAAATAAAAAAGAGGCCCAACAACTTAAATAATCGGGATGATAGCCAACGTTTACCGAACTCTTGGAAACATATTCTATCCCAGTACCAAGTCCAACCAAGAGAAACAATAATTCAACCATATGTTACTTCACCAACACAAGCATTACAAAGAACCAAAGGACCGACAACGCGCAGCCAAAGCCGAGCCTCTATTGGCCAGATCCGTCCGACCAATATAGCCACCCCCGAGCACATAAAACCGGCGCACTCGGAGCCAGTCTCGATATTCAACGCCAAGACACCGACCAGTGATCAACGCTTTGAAAAAGATGAATTCCAACGAAACATCAGCGAAACCGTCCATCAAGGGACTTCAAGCTAACACGGGATACCCCAAAAAACCACTACACCACTACTACATTTCACACCCGTGAGAACATTCGTCAAAACATATATATATATATATATATATATATATATATATATATATATATATATATATATATATATATATATATATATATATATACTAGTATAATTCGAGTAGTTGCTCAATTTAGACAAAAATAAACAAAAAACTAAGTGCAAGTCGGAATTGCGCAATTATTGTTCCGTACGGTGATTGCTTTTCAAATAAAACATTTTGTTAAGAAGATAAAGAATAATTAGTGACTTCACAAAACACACCCTAAATGAGTTTTTAACAAAGTTCGTTTCCATTCTTTGTTGAAAACTCCTTGAAAACCTTGAAAAATTTATTTTTTTTATGGACCAGATAAATTATCAAAGGTAACACACTTATGTAGAAAAATTTGCGTAAGTATTACATCACCTATATTTTTGAATTTATGTTTTCGAAAGCTTTTATTTTACACCTCACTTGATGACCTGGTAATTTTTTTTTACTCTCGATTTCACCTCCTAAAACTAACCCATTAAGTCAAAATTTAACTTTCAAAACTACACGGCTCTGTTTGGGCTATCAATCCCTATATTTGTGCCAAATTTCAACTTTCTGTATCGAATAGTTTCGAAGAAAATCGGGTGTAACAGACGGATAGACACCGAAGTGCTGTCATACTAAAAACAATTGACTGTTTTTTTCCAAATTTACTAGGAATGTGACATACTTTTTATTTTTAATCAAAATACCCTAGATATACAATTTTGGCTAGCATGCCCTGTGTTTCTCAGATAATAGCCTTTGAAAATCAGACAATTTTTTTACTTTTACTTAATTTATCAAAACAACATTTTACGATAGCCCTTAGAAAATTATTATTTCACAGTTTCTACATACTCTCTAATCAATTACCAATAATGTTTATTAATCACTGATCTAATAAAAAAAATTAAAATAATTTTAACAGCTATTTCAAATTTTTATATATTTAAATCGCTCGAAATCCAAATTTTGAATAATGAAAGCATGAAAATGGTTAAATTTACCAAATCAACCATATTACTAGCCATAGACAGTTTTTTGTTGTCTGATTTATTTTAAAGAAATCAACTTTCAAATAACTGCCTACGTTAAATATTAACTGTCCTTATTAGGAAATACCATATACACCATCTGTCCAAAAAGTTCCCGTGCTAATTTTTCCCGACCTTTAAGCGGTGCCATCTCATATACAACATTAAAAGCTTGAAGTGCTGCGTAGTAGACGTGCGAACTGTATGTGTCGTAGTCGTTGTGTAACAGCAGTGTAATGGAGCAGGTAGCACTGATTAAACTTCCTGTGGCCCTAGGCTACCGAGACATTTGAATCTTTAAAAAAAAGCTTACCAGCAAATTCATCATCTTCTGCATATCGACCGTCATCTTTCATGCAAATTGATGGCAGAAAAGCTTAACATATGTAAATCAAGTGTTCAAGGCATTATCCGAAATATTATGAACAAGAGGAAAGTGTGTGTGCGAAGTTTGCCCCCAAAGCCTGACACCCGAACAAAAACATCAACGGGTCGACGCCAGCCTAAACTTCTTTGAAATTAAAAATACGAACGATTCTTTTCCGCAAAAAAAATAATCATGGGCAATGAAATGTAGTGTTACTAATACGAACCTACCACAAAACGCCAAAGTGTGCAATGCCTCGGTAGTAGTTCGCTGAGACCGAAGAAAGTGCGACTCACAAACTCAAGAATAAAGACAATTCTTTTCTAGTTTTTTATTAAGGCAGTCCGGGAACGTTTTGGACAGACGGTTATAGCATATTTATTCCTAAATTATAAGTATCCTATGGTTTCGTAAAAAAAACACCATTTGATCGATAATGTTGTATTGTTGTAAATTGACAAAATATATTATGTTTCTCTTCACAGCTTACTTATAAAGATTATTATAATCAAAAATTGTTGTTTTCAATATATAGTAGTAGTAAGGGAAGTCAATTTGTTACTTAGAGATCTATTTGATTATGGACTTATTTAAATTCAGTTGTTTTTTACTACAGTTATTTAAATTTTGGAATTCGAGCAGTTTAAAATTGTGAATATTGTAAACTGAACATCACTGTTAAAATTAATTTGATTACTTCATTAGATATGCTAATATTAAAACTATAACCAGCATTGTTAGTTTTTTTAGGACTAACATACATCATCTTGAAAAATCGAATTCAAGTAAAAATTGAATGATTCTTAGAGGTTATTATCTCACTATCGATATTTATCATAAGAAATGGTAGACGAAAGTTGTTGCGAATTTTCCCCTCAATTTAAAAAATTGAAAATATATATGGTTTGTTTATTTAAAATAGAAAAGGGTCACTCTTCTAGTAAAACCACAAGCCACTGTCAGTTGTATTTCTAAGGTGGGCAACTACTGTAACTATATTAGTATAACAAATTTCATTTCGCTCTCTAAAAGAGTTTAACTATGACGGCGTGGATAGTAAGTTCAAGGCATCCCAATATATGTTATATTGCCATTCATACACGTACCAGCTTTGACCTCGGTCATAGCAATCAAGTCATCCCATCAAAAATGCACAGCCAGCAGTATTTCCACGTTGCAAGTTCCATTGCTTAAGGTGCTGATTCAACACATATTTAACTCTACAAGAACCTAATTTACAGTTTAATTAGTAATTAGTAAGTCATTACTAGGTGGTAGGGGAGGATAACCCCTCTACGAACCACCATAGATTTTGCGTCGGTCACCCCTAATAAAAAAGATATACCCCCATAAACATTGGGTATTTGGAGTGAAAATATATAGGTTAGTTCAGGTTAGTTCGGGTTAGTTCAGGTTCCATCTCTGTGTAGCGATGAACGACCTTGACTACCTCTACCAACTCTCCACCTCCTTTGAGGGTGGGGGTGTTTTTTAATTACCGTAAGGGTAATTTTTACTCCAAATGCACAATGTTTATGGGGGTGCATCTTTTTATGGGGGGTGACCGCCGCAAAATCTATGGTCGTTTTTTTAAAGGGGACATCATCCCCTACCACCTTGACCCAGCCCCCATCCTTCCGGGGAGTGGGGCTGTTTTCTTAACCATTACCAAAACAAGTGACAAAATGAGTGATATGTGATGTTTTTATTACGTCCGATGGAATTTTGAATTGTAACTCAAATAAATTGATATTCGGTAAGATACGGTGAATTGTACCAAATACGCATAACTAGTACTCAATCGGAGGCTGACACAACTGCCACCAGCCGACAGAGTGGTTAGCACAGCCTCTAGAGTTGACTGTGCCAATCACTCTGTCGGCTTGTGGCTGCTGTGTCAGTCTCCGATTGAGTACTAGGTATGCGTATTTGGTAAAATTCGTTATATCTTACCACTGTGTTTCGTAAGTACCGGAATAAGTACTGGAAATTCTGTTCTCTTGTTTGTCGATCCTAGCCCGGCGAAACGCGTCTCGAGATGGATGGACAAATAAGAGAACAGTGGGTAGACTGCTGAAATATGGACTTTGCCTGACTGATATTTTGTACAAGTAAAAAAATAAATTTTTAAAAAAGTGAAGTAATTTTAGATACTATACCTTTTTCATGCTTAACAATACTTTATAGATTAAAGGTCACCCCTAAAGATTTGGTTTGAAACTTACAATAATTTTCTTGATATTCATCTACTTATTTACTAAAAGTTGCTCAATATAAATAAAGTTATAAGTATACTATTCCGAAATACAGGTAATATTTGTAACCGGCTGACCCTGAAACACCCTTGGCTACATTTACCCTATTCTGTTATTAGATAATCGAACAGGTATCCACCATATTTTACTAATAACTCAAAAATATATAGCGCCAGATGATTTTTCATTACTGTACTAGTCATTTCCAAACCTGGACAAATATAAGCCACTAGAAATCAACTCCAACATCTGCTTCGACTTCCTTCTTTGCCCTATTTCCAACGATAGAGTACAGGGTGAGTCAACGATAGAGTAAAGTTCATTATCTCATTTGTTTCGGGAATGACGAAAAAATGTTAAATACAATAGTTTTAGGTAATGTTAAGGTGCACAGTTTAAAATTATTTTTGAGTACAGGTACTTCAAAAAAGTGTTGCCGATATAACACATGTTTTTAGTGTTCCGTACGGAACACTTATAAGACCACTTCGGTGTCTGTCTGTCTGTCTGTCACAGTTGAAAAACTTCAAATTTTTTAAATGGTACACTCTGTATATTATTATTTTTTCTGATAGATTTTACAAAACCCTCCAACTTTTATTAAGTATGTCATATACCTATTTCTAATAGTTTTCGATTTATTTTCAATTTTTCATTTTTTACCCTTGTTTTTAATACACTTACGCTATAACATCATAATTTCTAAGACAAACAAAAATGCTTAATAGACATGTCAAAATTTCCATCAATCCAATTAAGCAAGTAAAAATGGTTTAATTTGTTGTAGTAAGTGACGTATAAAGATAATAGTTATGGATTTTCCTAAAAATGAATTAATTGATATGATTTATATACTGGGCGAGGCGGGAAAAAATTGTCTTTTGGCAGTAAGGCTTTACGGAGCGAAGTACCCTAATAAACATATATTATCTAGAAAATCTTTTCAGTGCTTAATGGAACGGTTTGATGTAGTGGTATCGTTGAGTATACGAAACGGAAAGTAGTAAACCAGAATGCTACCAATGAAGAAAAAGAAATGAAGATTTTACTTCATGTTAAAGATAATAATCCCCAGGTCAGCAGCCGTCAACTAGCTGACTTATCTGACACATCCCAATCTACGATTAATCGCACCACAAGAAAATACAAGTATCATCCCTTTCATATGGAACTACACCATGAACTTCAAGACCGTGATTTTGAACGACGAGTAAACTTTTGTACTACCATGAATGGAGCAATAGAGGCCGATCTAAATTTTTTTATCCAAAATAATGTTTTCTGATGAAGCTTCTTTTCGCAGTAATGGAGCAGTTAACAGCCATAACATCCATTATTATTCAACAGTTAATCCATTTTGGGTCCGGGAAGTTCAAAACCAAAACCATTGGTCGTTTAATGTATGGTGTGGAATATTAAATTTTCGAATTATTGGTCCATATTTTTTCCGCGAACCGCTTAACGGGCCTAGATATCTAAATTTTTTGCAAAACGAATTACCCCAACTTCGTGAAGAAGTTTGAAAAGAAACAAATGTGGATTCAACCAGACGGAGCTCCTACTCATTACCACCGGGAAGTTCAGAAATTTTTAAACGATCGTTACCCACAAAAATGGATCGGTAGGAATGGATTCATTCAGTGGCCCCCTCGATCATGTAACTTAAAAAACCTTTAGACTTTTTTTGTGGGGCTACATTAAAGATCGTGTTTATGTGAATCCCCCTACAACACCAGTAGATATGGAAAATAGGATACGGGATGCGCGCAGGACAATAACGCCCTTTATGCTAAGGAAAGTGAAAGAAAATATAGTAAAACGACT
The DNA here is from genome assembly GCA_019049505.1 of Pachyrhynchus sulphureomaculatus. Lineage (NCBI taxonomy): Eukaryota > Metazoa > Arthropoda > Insecta > Coleoptera > Curculionidae > Pachyrhynchus > Pachyrhynchus sulphureomaculatus. The sequence continues at coordinate 128,148,353 of CM032446.1, forward strand.
AAACATGTGTATTCAAGTAGACGAGCATAGTTTTGAACATTTATTACGTCATAATAATTAATCATTAGATAAGTTAAACTATATTAAAATTATTATTAACTATTTGTTTATGTTTTCACAATAGCGTAAGTGTATTAAAAACAAAGGTAAAAATTGAAAAATTCAAAATAAATCGAGAACTATTAGACATATATGACATACTTAATAAAAGTTGGAGGGTTTTTGTAAAATCTATCAGAAAAAATAATAATATACAGGGTGTGCCATTTAAAAAATTTGAGATTTTTCAATTTGAAATAGTGAAATGCATAAATTTATTTTGAAAATATTTTGAACAGAACAGTTAGATGCTACATCTAATTCAAATTTCTTTACATACATCTTTTTTTTCATCTCTATCGAACGCTCGTACCAATTATGAATGTACGTCTGAAAATTTATGTTGTGTTAATTGCACTGAAGCAGTTAAAAAGTTTAACATCGATATTAATATAAACCGTAATGCCTTTAGTATGAAATGCCCAACATACTTGAGTAAAATTAAAAATAAAAAGTAGCAACCAAATCAAAATGAACTGACTTGCATATATTTAAACATAAATAGTTTACTAGCCAATAAAAACGAACTTCTTGTGCTAATAGAAAAAACTAAACCAAATGTCGTATTCTGTTCCAAAACTCGTATTACCAAAGAAATAAATGACAGTGAAATCAATATCCCAACATATAAGAGTGTAATTTGTAACTCACACAGTCGACATACAGGAGTTATAATATACGTACATAATGAGTTAGAGCACAAAACAGTATATAATGAAGCAATAAGTGAAAATCTTTGGTGCATTATTATCAGGCTTAAAAATAATATTAAATTACAATTAGGTGTTCTTTATCATTCACCAAACAGCAATCACATGGAGTTTATACAATATGTGCACAATATAATTGACTTACTCAAACAACATTATGGTTGCTGATTTTAATATAGATTTAAATAGAAACTCTATACATGGCAAAGAACTGGAAAATGTATTTAGCTCTGCAGCAATGAAATAAATTATAACATTTGATACAAGAGAGTGAAAATTCGAGTACGAAAATAGATCATCTATACACAGATATAAACAACGTAACAAGTACTAAACTAGAAAAAGATCAAATATCAGATCATGAAACAATGTTATTCAAACTACCAATTGTGAAAAAGTACAAAATGAGATTAACGAAAAAAATTATTTCCTGGGAAAACTTTGACTGTGATAAAATTATCGAAATGTTACGAATGATAAATTTCGGTGATATGTTAAACGGTGATATAGATTTTAAGGTGTTTTTCATAGGCCACGCATTGAAGGATATTATGTTATTGCTAACTGAAGAAAAAACCGTAAATATAAAGTTGATGAACAAATGGTATGATTGGGAACTGACAGAAATACATAGAATAAAGTATGAAAAATACCAAATAGCCAAAATAACTAATGATTGGGAAGATTACAAGACAGTGAAAAAATTATATAAAAATATGACTAAACAGAAGAAAGTGCAATATGTACAGAATAAAATTGAAAATAATCAAAGAAACAGCAGAGAAATGTGGAGAGTTTTAAAAGAAGAAATTTGTATGTCAAAAAGTACCAGGGCAATAAACAGAATTCGTTATGAATGGTAAAATAATTGAAAATGAAAAAGAAATTGTTGAACTTTTAAATAAATTCTTTGTTCAGAGTGTCATTGACATTAAAAATGGTATAGACGTTGTGCAGAATACTATGGGAAATACAAATATAATTAATCACCAATTTAAATTTCAAACAGTAGATAGTAACGAAATAATTGAAATAGTTAAAAAATTTAAAAATAAAATTGGCGGTAAGAATATTTTATCTGAAGGTGTAATTAAACATTCTATAACATACACGGCTTTTTTTTACGCCAATATCATCAATAATAGCATGCTGCAAGGAAAAGTGCCTAACGAATGGAAAATTTCCAAAATTGTGCCAATTGAAAAAATAAAATATACTATAAAACCTGAAGAGATGCGGCCAATAAATACGCTTCCAAGTGACGAAAAAATCCTTGAAACAGTGATAAAAAATCAGTTACTGCAATATTTGAATGATAACAATATTATTATTCCAGAGCAATCGGGTTTTAGAAGCAAACACTCATGTGAAACTGCAATTAATTATGTTATAAGTGAATGGCGTGAAGATTTGATGAATAAAAAATACATTGTATCAACTTTCATAGATTTAAAAAGAGCATTTGAAACTATAGACAGAAAATTATTGCTTATGAAACTACACAAAATTGGAGTGCGTGATATGGAATTAAAATGGTTTGAAGATTATCTATCGAATAGAAAGTAACAAACAAAAATTGGAAATACGACATCATCAGCGATACCAGTAAATATTGGTCTACCGCAAGGCTCTATCCTTGCGCCGGTACTGTTTCTCATATACATAAATGACATTAAAGACGGTTTAAAGTACGGGGATGTTAGACTATTTGCAGACGATGCACTGATTGCAATTAGTGATGTTAGTTTGGATGTGGCTATTAATAAAATGCAGTCTGATATGAATATTCTTTACAAATGGATGTGTATAAATAAATACGGATAAAACTAAATATATGATAATATCACACAATAACTATAATAATAATCATAAATTATACATAAATAATCGTGAAATAGAAAAAAGTAAACGAAATTAAATACTTGGGTATAATGATAGATTGTAAACTTAAATTTGATGCACACTTTCAATATTTAGTGAATAAAATAAACCAAAAACTTTATCTCATGTATAGAACTTGCCACATCATAAGTGAATACCATAAAATATTAATATATAGAAGCATTATTGAGCCACATTTTATTTATTGTCCTTCGGTATTATTTCTTGCTAAGGATACACAAATAGAACTACTGCAAAAACTTCAAAACAAGGCAATGAGATTTATACTGCGGAAGCCTAGAGATACGCACATAAAAGATATGTTTAAAACGATTAAATTGGCTGAGTGTAAAGCAGAGCTTATTTTATTACGCAATGAAATTCATCTATAATATAAAGACAGAAAATTGTCTTGACCGAGAAAATTAGTTACGTCAATCAGATACACAACTACAACACCAGAGGACGAAATGACTTCCGAGTAGTGGGAATTACAAATGAAGCTGATCGAGCAAATCTTTATTATAAAGGACTTTTTAATGACCTACCAAATAATATTAAAAATTGTGAAACCATAAATAAGTTTAAGCAACTATTATATCGACATTGTAAGAATATGCCTATCCGATAGTTAAATTAGGTTCTAATGAACCGTAAATAAATAAACAAATAAATAAATAAATAAATAAATTATGAATATTCCACCTTCAGAAACAATGGCGCTACTGGCAATTTTTTACAAAACTGAAAACGAGTTTTTTTTTTTTAAAAAATTGAACTATTAGAAAAACTACTAGGTTTAGGTATATAACATTAATAAAAAAGTTATAAAATTTTACGTAGAATTTAAAATAAATTAGAAAATAGGATGTTCCATTTAAGAAAAACATATGTTATATCGGCCACACTTTTTTGAAGTACCCTGTACACTCAAAAATAATTTTAAACTGTGCACTTTAACATTCCCTAAAACTATTGTATTTAACATTTTTTCGTCATTCCCGAAACAAATGAGATAATGAACTTTACTCTATCGTTGAATCATCTGTACAGTTGCGCAAACTCGGGGTACTACCAAGGACTTATCAGCCGGCACTTTTTATGACTAAGGAGTACAAAAAACTCAACAAAATTACTGGCCAATCTCCGACCCTTTGCCCATTACCATCAAAAAATGCGGAAGCAAAGACATCATCATGAAGCTAATAAACACTATTTTTCTACTGAAGCTTCAACCCTAGTGCCACTCTCAAATACCAGACCGTACTAGAATCACTCTGTGAAAATACCTTTAGAATGTTTCGGCCATCTACCCGAGAACCTTAAAATTTCTGACTTGAAGCCGATAAAGCTAATGAAAATTGACGCTAAAGAGTTGAATATTGCCCAACATAAACGCGGTTAATATTTCTAAATATGTATGTATGTACATATATATATATATATATATATATATATATATATATATATATATATATATATATATATATATATATATATATAAAAGAAATAGTAACAATGTATTTAACAATTTTTCAATTAGGTTTAATGATCCGTTCAAGATAGTTAACAACCTAAATCACTACTTTATAAGCTCTTGTCCTAACATAAGTACAAATAAACATAATTATATCTTTTCCCTTTCTGTACGCTCTATTTATTTGAGACCAACTACCCCTCTGGAAGTGTCCAAGACAATAAAAAGTTTTAAAAAAATAAAAAGTCAGTCGGGGATGACAATTTGACAATGCGCATTATTAGAGAGGTTACAGATTCTATCTCAAAGCCTTTATCCTATATCATTAATTTCTGTTTTGATACAGGTGTATATCCAGAAGTTCTAAAAATGCCTTAGTAAAAACAATACACAAAAAAGGGGGTTTACATGAAGAAAAAAAACTATAGACCAATATCGTTGCTCTCAAACGTAGGTACAATATTTGAAAAAATTATAAACAATAGGCTAATCGATTTTTTTTTAACGCAACTCTTTATTTTCCAGCAACCAAAATGGATTACGAAAAAATAAATCTACAGTTAGAACGGTTTATCAAGCATTAACTCATATATTAAGTTCTTTAAATAATAAGAGGCTCACAATGGCAATGTACATTGACCTGTCAAAGGCGTTTGGTAGTGTTAATCATAACACCCTATGTTCCAAACTGGAACTGTATGGTGTTCGGGGAAATGCGCTGAATTTGTTAGCATCCTACCTGGAAAATCGGACACACAACAGGTTATGGAAAATGATGATTTTGGTAGGCTTATAATTTCCCACAAGATTGTGGTGTCGAGGGGTGTTCCTCAGGGATCAATATTAGGACCTCTCTTATACATTACATATACAAATGAACTCAGTAGAATATCCGGAGAATTTACTATACTTTACGCAGATGACACTACATTGATCTTTAGTGAGGAGAGAGCCCGCACGCAATGCTGACCAGTGTGTAAGGGGCGTGTGAAGCTCTTGATGGATACTTTTCGGATCATGACTTATTAATAAACGCTCAAAAAAACACAATGCCTATTCTTCGGCAATGGAATAGAAAACACTTTATCTTTTACATAACGAAATATTAATATCCAATCGTCCGAACGTGTTTCCTTCCTGGGGGTGAAAACTGATCAGAGACTAAACTGGAGAGCGCATGTTGAGAATGTGGCGTTGAATGTTTCAAGGTACTGATATGCTTTAAGAATTATTTCTGAAATTAAATGAATTTTTCTTAAGTTCAGTTGAAATTAGCACAGGGATTTGATAGCTCTGTCAGCAAAGCTAATATCATTTTTCACTACTTTTTTTATTTAGATTAGGCGCTAATTCTTAGAAAAATGAATAATAATAATTATTAAATTAAAAGAAAACGTTCAAAGGAAAACAAAACAAGTCACACTAAAGTTATTATTATGTATGTTGGTACATATACGAGTATTAACGAAAACATAGTTCATACAATCAAATCAGTAATTTTCGTTTGTACAATTTCACTTGAAAAAGTAATGGTGTTTATATAATTGTCAAAGTCACAAAAACTACTCCATATATGTTCAGGAACTTCACGAGATTCCAAGAAATTGCGAGTTTCAGTCATTTTCTTAGTCATTTCTGAAATGGACGGAAAATAAATATCATCTCCTTTTCCAAGCTCGTCTTCGTCGTCATTATCGCTTAAAATCTTTCCAGAAGTCACTGATGTCACAATTTGATCAACAGTTAATATTTCTCTCGGCATTAATTCATTATGAGCACATACATATTCTTCAAAATTAAACTGATTAAACATCTTTTTAATCTCGATTTCCACTGTACTTTGTTGAATGTCAGCATCGGCAGGATCTTCTCGATGTTTTTCAATCCACTGAGTCAACGGTAGCTCCTTCCTTAAAAATTCGCCATGCTTAAAACAGTTTACAATAGTTTCTCTACTGACTCTTTGCCAAGCCATAAGGATAAAGTTTATAGCGTCCAAGAGAGTTACAGAAAAAATCGATCATAAGTAAAATCTTTCTGTAATGACATTTTAAAGAATGTATCACACCTTGATCCATAGGCTGGAGCTTTGCACTTGTGTTTGGAGGCATAAAAACCAATTTTATTTGCTGTAGATCAAATTCAGAGTGCGATGGACAGCTGTCAATCAAAAGTAATATTTTTCTGTTTGTGAATTTTAAATTTCTGTTTCTCTGTTTGATTACGGGTAAATGTTTGTTTTTAAAACACCTAGGATTGGCGGACTTTCCTATTACCAACAATTTTCTTTTTCTCTGTTCCAGACATATTGGCAGTTACCAATACAGTAATCCTGACTTTTGATAATTTTCCACCAGCACAATTCTCTCCAGCAAACTTTAATGTATTATCAGGCGTCATCTTGTAAAACAAACCCGTTTCATTGGCATTAAAAATGTCGATATATTCATAACTTTCTCGAATTTCCGGCCATACATTGGCCAACCACTGATCAACAACATATCCACTCCTGCAGTTTCTCCTACTATCTTACCCTCACTAATATTATGTCGCTTTTTAAATCGTTCAATCCAACTTCTAGAACAGTTAAACTCGGTGTTCTCTATTTTCCTTTCCAATTCACTAGCTTTCTCTTGTAAAGTATAACTAGTAATAGGAACATGTTCATATCGTTTATGACTAAACCATTGAAGGAGTCCTTTATCGACTTGGTCAAGTGTAAATTTTCTTACTTTTTTACAACTAAAGTTTCTTTTATCATAGATTAATAAGATTTCTTGCCTCTTCTTCCATATGGTAGAAACCATAGATTTAGTTAAGTTCAACTGTTTGCAAACATCACTTTGTTTAACTCCATTTTCTATTTTCCTTATAATATCGTGTTTGTCTTTTAAAATAAACGCTTGACGTTTTTGTGTACTCATTTTAAAATAAAAAACTTAAACATTCACTTTGCTACTTTGATCAAAAATGCATTAGAACCGCATAACACAAGTGAATTGAAAATAATACTGCTCGAACTAGCGACGCGAGGAAAACAAGTAAAATAACGATTCCCTCCGAGTTTCAGTGAATTACCTAGATCAAGTATTTTTTATGATATGCTGTATGCTGCATCATTGACTGCATGACTGCACTTGGAAATCGACAGTAGATTGTGAAGCAGAGTTCATCCAACAAGTTGGCTTTCTTAATAGGTGTTGTATTATATTGTTAAACATTTGCAACAAGAAACCAAGCTCCTTGAGAACTTTTTACTTTCAAATGGAATTGTACAATCACATATATTATATGTGATTGTTCAAAACACGATCCGGCGGGCCCTAAATAAACAACACAAACTGGAAAGAAAGACGTATACTGCAAAAGCATTTCTACCATATATAACAGGGATCACAGATAAAATAGGAAGACTTCTAGGAAAACACTAAATTGAGACAATTTACACAACGAATCAAAAAATTAAAGATATTTCTACCAACACCAAAAGACATTATAACCTTAGAAGACCAAGGTGTATATGAAATTCCGTGTCAGGACTGCGGCCTTTCATACATAGGCCAAACAAACAGACAAAATCCGCGCCAGAAGAGACCAGCACAAAAACGCCGTAAAACAAAAATCCACCACCTCTTCTATAGCACAACATGCACACAATACCGACCACGAAATCGATTTTGACAAAACCGGAATCCTACAAAAAAGTGATATTGTATCCACTAGGGTAATCAAAGAAGCCATAGAAATAGAAAAGAGGCCCAACAACTTAAATAATCAGGATAGTAGCCAACATTTATCAAACTCTTGGAAACATATTCTATCCCAATACCAAGTCAAACCAAGAGAAACAATAATTCAACCATATGTTACTTCACCAACACAAACAGAATGTATGTATATATATATATATATATATATATATATATATATATATATATATATATATATATATATATATATATATATATATATATATATATATATATATACTTACATATATATACATATATATATATATATATATATATATATATATATATATATATATATATATATATATATACATATACGAGGCTGGTTTGAAAAGTCCGTGCAAAAAAATAAAAACTACTTATGTGTTTGGGGTAAACCTTTTTTTTATTTTTCGACATAGTCTCATTTTAGGCTTATACACTTCGTCCAACGATGTTCTAGTTTGTTGATCCCTTCCGAATAATAGGATTTGTCCAAGTCTGCAAAATATCCATTAGTGTCTGCAATCACCTCCTCGTTTGAATAAAATCTTTGTCCAGCCAGCCATTTCTTCAAATTAGGGAACAAATAGTAGTCCGAGGGAGCCAAGTCTGGAGAATAGGGGGGATGTGAAACGAGTTGGAATCCTATTTCCATTAATTTTGCGACCACAACTGCTGAGGTGTGTGCAGGTGCGTTGTGATGGAAAAGGACTTTCTTGTGGGCCAATCGCGGGCGTTTTTCTTGCAGCTCGGTTTTCAAACGGTCCAATAACGATGAATAATATTCACCTGTAATAGTTTTACCCTTTTCCAGATAGTCGATGAGGATTATCCCTTGCGAATCCCAAAAGACAGTCGCCATAACCTTTCCGACCGAAGGAACGGTCTTCGCCTTTTTTGGTGCAGATTCCCCCTTGGTAACCCATTGTTTAGATTGTTGTTTGGTCTCAGGAGTATAGTAATGTATCCATGTTTCATCCACAGTGACGAAACGACGCTTAAAGTCCTCCGGATTCTTCTGGAACAGCTGCAAACCATCCTTGCAACACTTCACACGATTCCGTTTTTGGTCAAGCGTGAGCAATCGCGGCACCCATCTTGCGGATAACTTTCTCATGTCCAAATGTTTATGCAAAATATTATGTACCCGTTCAGTCGAGATGCCCACAGCACTAGCAATCTCACACACCTTAACTCTTCTGTCATCCATTACCATATCATGGATTTGATCAATGATTTTTGGAGTCGTAACCTCCACAGGCCGTCCAGAATGTTCAGCGTCACTTGTGCCCATATGGCCAGTCCGAAAATTTTGAAACCACTTATAAACTGTTCTAATCGAAGGTGCAGAGTCACCATAATGTTTATCAAGCATCTCTTTAGTCTCCTGAGGCGTTTTACCTTTCATAAAGTAATGTTTAATCACCACACGAAATTCTTTTTCGTCCATTTCTTGAAAATCACTCGACTTGCTTGATTCACACGAATGCCAAACACAAAGAAATAGACCAATATGGCTGAAACTTGGTGTGCGTTCATTCAAGAGATGCTACAAACTAAACATGACTTCGATACGCGCCGGTGGTGCCATCTCTCGGACTTTGCACGGACTTTTCAAACCAGCCTCGTATATATATATATATATATATATATATATATATATATATATATATACATATATACATATATATATATATATATATATATATATATATATATATATATATATATATATATATATATATATATATATCTATATATATGTATATGTATATATATATATATATATATATATATATATATATATATATATATATATATATATATATATATATATATATATATATACATATATACATATATATATATATATATATATATATATATATATATATATATATATATATATATATCTATATATATGTATATGTATATATATATATATATATATATATATATATATATATATATATATATATATATATATGTTATATGTATATATTAGAGTGACCGGATCTCATAGAGGGGGAAAAAAAATGTCGGAATCTTGTTCGTCTGGACCCCACAAAACGATTCCCCTTTCCAGATATTGAGCCGAAATTTGAGCTCGATTAAACGACGTTAACCCGTGCCGCTCGTCGCTCAAAGTTTGAAAAAATCCAAATTTTTGGCCAAAAAGCTGACATATGGAGCCATAACTCCAGAACGGTAAATAATAGAAACACGCTTAATATCTCAAAAGAAAGCTAATGTTGTTCTTCAAAATTTATATTCTATACATAATTGTTGTTATTTTAAGTCAAACCGAGTTACAACAGCCTTTAGCCCCAAAAACGTGACCTGGTACCACTAGGAGCATACTTCGTATATTTTGTTATTAAGTGATAAATTTTGCTCTTTTGGTATATTTTTGAGTTTAAAGTAGAAATATAATAAAAAAAACAAGTAATACTGATAAGTCTAATGACATTTTTTATTTTAAAATATAAGAATTAGGTATATAATACATACAAAACAGACACAGAAAAGATACAGACGTAGTACCTACATGAGTTGATAATTTTACATAGTTATCTAATCTATTCTAGAGCTTTTGTTAAAGTAGTTTTTGAAACGTCAGGATATAATGCTCGGCATTTACTTACAACTTGCAGGACATATTGCTTTTCGTCTTCAATCTTTTGTCAGAAGGTCGTTAAAGTCGGTTATTAATTTAACACCACGCTCAGCCATATCATTAACTACTTTTAATGTTTTGACAGTTTTCAATCCTTCTTGGAAGTCATTATTTTGAGGCCAGGTGTTTAGATGTTGTCTTAGGAAATCTGTTTTTATATTAAATTGGTCAAAGAATGTAAACGTTTCTTTGGTAAGTAAATTTACCAATCCTCCATCAACTACCTCTTTTAAGTTTTCTTTCCTAACTTTTGGATTTACAACCCTAGCATGCTGTGATGGTTCATCTGTGCTACTGAGCAATTTATTAGCCATTAACAACTTTTCATCGTCTGTAATGGTGGGATCAAAAAACGATAATCCCACCAACTTTACATTCAAATACCACAAATGGTTCGAAAATTTGGTCAGGGCTATTTCTGCAATGTCGTTGTCACATTCTTTATAGTCTAACAGACTATGCAAAATACCTAAATCTTGCTTTGGTGCAAGATGAGCTTTTGCAGCATTGAACCAAGCTTTACAATAAATTTTAACTAGGAAAACAGAAATGGCACGCACAGAACTTTCTTCTTCTTTAGACATCTTAAATTGACGACGAAAAATGAACATTTTTAAGCAGTAAATAGCCTTTCCCATCCACCTAGCGTGATGAATGGCTCCTGGAGTTCCAAAACCCCACACATTGCCGTCTAGTGATCCAACAAATACAAGAACCAACTGCAATAGCTCCTTGTAGTCATCTCTGGGGTGGCTCTCAGTTAATTTGGTCTCGAATTCAGCAGTAACATTTGCAACTACTTCTGGAGTTAGCTGCTTTTGTATTAGATTGTCACTGATACCTCTGTCGTATTTTCCTTTGTCTATCTTGGGCCACACAGTGAGGAATCTCTTGAAAATGTCTGGATGAGGTCCAGTGGTTGATCCCATTTTTGTGTCGAATACGCCTCTTAACAGAATTTCCAAGATATGGTGACGGCAAGCTAGGTATAACAATTCTCTTCCTAACATTTGCTCCAATATGACGCATGCTCCTTTGAGTCTTCCCGTGTTGGATGCTGTAGTGTCGAAGCACATCGCCTTGACAGTGTTGAGAAGCCCCCCCCTTCATGTAGGCATTCATATACGGCTACGGCTTGCTCCTCTCCAGAGCTGTTTGCTGTTACAGGAACTCCCAGCAGCTGTTCCTTTTCGCCATATGAAATAGCTATAGCTATTCGCTCACATTGTTCATTTTTTAAAACACCCGGTAAAAGTTTACCGTCCCAATGGACAACCACGGGCTCTTTTTCAGGAATGTTTACTTTATCAAAAGTTTTTTTATTATATTGTTCTCTGAACATTTGCCTTCTATCATGTAATAAAGTGTTCGAGACTTTGTACTCAAGAGGGTCAAGGTTTAGTGCTTCTAGAGTAGCTATTAAAATTCTTGTGGCATTTCTGTCGGATACCTTACATCGATATAATAAAATGGACAATTTCATGTTTAAAATCTCTTTAACGTCCCTTGCAAATAAAACTTTCATCCTCTTGCTCTCAGATGGTCCTGGATCTTCTGCAGCTTCTTCAGGGATGTCCATTTCCTCCAAGCTCTCAAGTTCCTGGTAGATGCTGTCCTCTTCAGTGTTTTCTTCTCCTTCTTCGAACTTGTCTTCATCATCCGTCTCTAAGAAGCAACAAAAGAAAGAGAAAAAAAAAAGACTATAAAAACTTGTCGTTTTAGCAGAATAGTAATAATACATAGGTACTAAATTACCTACTTCTAATTATCAAAAGGTATTATTTTAAAAAATATAAACTCAATCATAAGATGCCAAATCATGCTCTCATGTACAATTTTTCTTTCAATTATAATGAAACTATTTACTTATTTGTTTATCTATTTTTTAGAATATTAATAATAAAAAAAAACTCACCAATATCAAAAGTTGCTTCTTGGATTTGTCGGTTCATTTTTGCAAGTTCCTTTTGCACCTTGATTTGTTCAGCTCGAGACAACTTGAGATCCACTCCAGTCATGGAACCTGGGCGGCCCTTCTGCCTCTGTTTCACGAGAAACGCCTTATCTTCTTCCGATTTCATCAGAGCCAAGGCATCTTGTTGAGCAATATCAAAGAGATCATCCAACTTTTTCAACAAACTGTTTAAATTTGTTCT
>CM032446.1:128161186-128168686 GCA_019049505.1 Pachyrhynchus sulphureomaculatus
TCTAGAAACTTCGGCGGCGTGTTTGACAGGAACATTCGAGACTTCGTTCGCGCCGATATAAATGTTGCGCCTGCAGGAATAGGAGTCAGTCTGAGTTGTAACTTGAAGGCGCTACATCGATACAAAGTTTATTAATAAATAGTCCAAAATGAGTGCGGCGAAGAAAAGTAAAACTATATCATTTTAATAACGATTGGGAGGAAGAATTTTTCTTTTGTATGGTAAAGGATAAGTGCATTTGTCTCATTTGCCGTGCGTCAGTTGCAATACCTAAGCGTGGGAACTTAGAGAGGCATCATAAAACGGTTCATAAAAGCTATGAAAAGGATTTTGCGTCACAGAGTGAATTAAGAAAACGAAAAGTACAAACCATGTTCACAAGACCACCAAACAATCAAAAGCTGCAACGATAGCGTCATTTAAAATATCTCATAATATTGGCGAAACACAAGAAACCATTTGATGATGGATTGGTTGTGAAGGAAGCATTTATTGAAGCGGGTGAGACTTTATTTGGAGATTTTAAAAATAAAACAGAGATTATGTCTGCTATTAGAGAACTTCAGTTATCTCGTCCGACTGTCACAAGGCGTGTTGAAGTCATGAATCAGGACATGGCAGATAAACTAAAACATGATATCATGGAATGTACATACTTTTCTTTACAGTTCGACGAATCCACCGATATGACAGACACTGCCCAGCTGTGTATTTTTATTCGAATGGTATTCAATGACATGTCGGCTAAGGAAGAGTTTTGACAATGATTCCTCTGAAAGGAAAGACCCGTGGCGAAGATATATATGACTAGTTTTCTTCAATTTTTGTAACAAACTACCAGCTACCAATATATAAACTAGTGTGCATTACAACCGATGAAGCACCAGCAATGACTGGAAACGAAAACGGTTTTGTGGCACTGTGTCGAGATAATGATGATTTTCCCTTCATTTTTCTCCTTCCATTGCATTATACATCAACAAGTTTTGTGTTCAAAGTTCTATACATGGAGGAGATTATGGGCATTGCAATAAAAATTGTGAATTCTATCCGTGCACGTATCTTGCAACGACGGCTCTTTAAATTGCAGTTGGAAGATAGTGAGTCAGCTGAACACACTGATTTAGTTCTTCACACGGACGTCATGTGGTTTAGTCGCAGAAAATTCCTAGAAAGTTTCAAGAATTATTGTCCGAAAATAACTGCTTTTCTGGACGAAGAGAGTGATGACACTCAGATGCTGAAAAACGGAAAATGGCTGACTGATTTGGCATTTTTGACAGACATCACAATGCATTTAAACACCATTAATTTGGAACTTCAAGGTAAAGGGAAAAACTATTATTGAGATGATTAGCGCAATAAACGCATTCAAAAGTAAATTGCAACTTATGATAGATCAACTGAAAAGAAAGGATCTGAAAAATTTTCCGTCTTTGAAAGCAAGGATTCCTCAGTTGAATTATGATATTTATGAGAGAATTATCAAATATTTCGGGCCAATTCGAAATACGTTTTTATGATTTCAGTAAATTGGCAAATATCGCATCATTTATGAGTTATCCTTTTTCGTGTAAAAACATTGAGGAATTAGCTACTGAAATAGCAAGTCAGTTTAAACATGGACTCATGTTCTGTTGAAAATGAGTTAGTGCAGATTATATCAGATATACATCTCAAAGCCACAGCATCTGATACAAAAATTCTGGTGTTTTATATCTGAAGATAAATATCCGAATCTAAGGCAAATTGCCCTTCAACTGACGCAATGTTTGGGTCAACTTACTTGTGCGAGTCTGTATTTTCGAAATGAAATAATTAAGTCAAAATATCGCAATCGACTAACTGACGAACATATTCATCATGCTTGCGATTAGCACTCGGTAATTACGTACCATCTTATGAAAAGTATGCTGAGGACATGCAGTGCCACGCTTCAACATCCAAAGTCACTCTTTAGTTAAGTTTAGACACTAGAACTCGTTTGTTTTGTAAGAACCAATAAACTCGCAATTTTGAATAATTATGAGTTTTTTTCATTCACATTTTAGAGCAGACCTACACTTACCTTGACTAAAAAAAAATGCATATTGTGCGGGAAAACTAATATCTATGCCACGATACACCCTACCTAGACGACAATCCTGCATCACACTTACTTGCAGCCTCTCAGAGTCGATCGATCGTAGTCTAACAATATTGAGGTAGATCGCTAGCAGTTCAAGTTTGAGCACCCCTGAGCTAAAACGGTTTTCGATATATTTAATAACAATTTATTTTTATTATTCTTTTTGAATATTTACCTTAAAAATTATACGTTTTTAGACATGTTTATCAGTTTTATACCTTATTGTTGAAACTACAAACTACCTTTTAAATTGCAAACCAACTAGAAGAAGCAACCTGGATAGATGTTTTTGGTAGTTGTTTTTTAGATTTGACACAAATTTACGCAGTATAGGTGTGATAAAGGGATAAAAAGTTAATTTTTTCATCATAAATCCGCTATTAAGAATTTAATATTTACATGTTTATTATTTATTATTTCATTTGGGATGCCCTCTTATTTGCCAGTTTACGGTAACAGAACATAGATTGTTGCCAATGTAAGTTTGTGTTTATGTAGGTATCTGAAAAAACGGCAGATAATTTGTAAATTTTGTATCTATCTATTAAAAATCTTAATTAATAGTACGTACCTAGAAATATGATTATTTTGTGAACAAATAAAAGAAAATATATTTTCAGTAACATCTTGTTGTAAAATTCGTATTCCATAAAATCGTTTTCGCAGCTTCTTTAAAATTAGGATCACACTCACTCCATCTTAGATAGTATTCTGACAAGTTAACATCCAAATTAAAATAATTAGCTAATAGCTCGTTGTAGGTTTTCTCCAATTGTATAGGGCACTTTTCAAATTCCGGTTCATATACTTGATACAAAATTCCATCATCTTCTTGTTGTAAAAATCCAAACTTTATTTGAAAAAACCCCGATCCATTGAGTTTTTGCGTCTTTTATGTTCTTGGTCCATCTACATTTAAAACAAAAATTAAAACTTAAAAAACAATATTTTACTAAATATTTGGGCAACTTCTAGATGATATTAATGTACAATAGTATGCAAATAGTATTAAAAATAATGTGTCGATGTTTTAAATTATTCAGTAAAAATTGTATTAAGTGTAAACATCTTTTAAAATACGCCTTTGAATATTTTCAAGGATGATTTGTTACTTTTTAAATAAATAACAAATCCAAATAAAATCTTTACTTGCCCCAGATCTTGGACTAAGTGAGCCCTTTAGGTATAAACTAGTAAAAAATGTCTAGTTTAGATATAATACTACTTTACATACAATAAATAAACTGTAGTATGCTAGAAAATTTTGCCATTTTATCTCGGATTTCCTCGCTTACCAAAGTTCACCTCTTGTTGATTGAAGAACCCTATACCTATAGAAGCACTGTATTACATAACATAGAGAAATAGTTTCAAAAACTAAGAAATTTATGTGGGTAAAATACCTTGTTATTTCTATAACTGTAATCCCATAAAGGAAACGAAAATATCTTTAAAAAAATATATTTTACAAAATATATCTGATATGTCAAAATAACCCGGCCAACAATGGAACACTCACTTTGACAACTGATCAACTTTTAAAATCATCTAGGTCCTCTCATGCACATAACCAGCGAAGGGGCTATGAAAATAAACAAATAGCAGTCAAAACCAATAAACAAAAATATTAGTTTTTAACTCTTGAGATGATTTTCGTTCATCTGTTTTACCTGTCATTTCTCTAAAAAAATATGCAATTAAGACTTTACCGCAATGCAAAAATAAATATTAACACTGAAACTGAAAACTGATTACAGGTGCTAAAAGGGCCGAGCACAGTTCGGATGAAAGTTTTGTCAAAACATTCTTATTTTAATAGAAAAAAATCGCATTTGTTTAATGAGACTGTAAAATATTTTTTGTAACTCTTGGCAGCTCACCATGATATATTCTTGTTTTTGTCTCACAAAATCTCTCCAAAAAAAGTTTCAGCCTGGATTTGTACGGTGGCTTTTCAGAGTGAAATACGAGTAATAAAACATGTTTCTGTGTCGATATCCAATATTACGTATTTTTTAGTGTTCCGTACGGAACACTTATAAAGATCACTTCGGTGTCTGTCTGTCCGTCTGTCGCACCCGATTTTCTTCGAAACTATTTGACGTAGAAAGTTGAAACTTGGTACTAATATAGAAATTGATGGCCTCATCAGAGCCGTGTAGTTTTGAAAGTTAAATTTTGACTTAAGGGGTTAGTTTTGGAGGGGTGAAATCGGAAGTGAAAAAAAAAAATTTTACTTGGTCATCGAGTGGGGTGTCAAATGAAAGCTTGTAAAAACACGAGTTCAAAAATATATATTATGTCTTACATGCGCACACTTTTCCTTGTATAATTTTGAAAAATTGCGAAAAATCTCTGTCCCCCCCTCTATCTCTGGAATATTCGCCACGGGATGTAGATTGAACGAAAATTATCACGAGGCATTACCTTTAATAATTTATCTGGTATATAAAAAAAAACAAAAATTTTAATGTCATCAGTTTTCAGTAAAAATCGGAAACAAACTTTGTTGAAAACTCATTTGGGGTGTGTTTTGTGAAGTCACTGATCATTTTAGACCTCCGTAACAAAAATTTTTATTTCAGAAGCAATCAACGTACGGAACACTAATTGCGCAAGTTCAACTTGCACTTGACCGGTTATTTAAGAAACAGAAAGATGATAATTTTTCTTGTATTTATTTTTTTTACGAAAATTGTAGCTTTTAGTCTATGCTTAGAAATATTTTTAAAATTCTGACATTTATTCAGTTTTTGATTTTCTACTACTGATTGCCTCAAACAGAAATAAATATTTATTCTACTAATTTTGAAAACTTTTTCCAAAGTTTCACATAATTTATTTTGCAACTGAAGGTTAATTTTTAAAAACCTTAGTATCTACTGATATTAGAATACCATAAAAAATTTGTAATTAATACCAGGAATTCATCGATATTAATACTCCTCATAATGATCCAAAATACACTTTCTTAATAGAAATCTTGCAATTTCAAAATAATTGGGAGTGGAGCAAATAACCCAAACTTGTTGGGATGGACCAGCTAGCAAATCAAGGAAATGTAACCCACCAAATCGTTTTTCCAGAAAATGAGTGTGTTCAAAGAGATTTTGATTCCTGTGTAAATTTTTTGCTTCTGCTCCTGCTGGAACAATTTGCTAGCTATTTTTTACTTATAGTCATAGTGTGAACTTCAAGTGCTTCCTAGAATTCCAGTTATGCGTTTGACCGTTTACTGTTAATAAAGATCATCATAACGTAGGAAAAAGAAACATTTATACTCGTATAATGGCAAACGAGAGATGGGGAGTTATGGTAAATTTCGATGAATCTGTAACGAATATATTTATTAGTACTGAATATATATATTATACTATTTTTGTAGTATCAGGAGTCTGCAAATGAAAGTGTCAATAAGACTAATTTTAGCTAGTATGTACTTAGTTTTATTACGCGGCTAGGATATTTTGGTCATTATTAAAAATATTCTGTACCCATTATATTTTTATGCTGATTGAATTTTATTATCATGTGGTAAATTATATTTTTCTGCGCACCTGCGATACACATCTTAATAGCCAAGGAAACAGGGTACAATGTGTTATATTTCAATATTTTTACTTATATGTTACAGGAGCTAAACCTATTTAAAAAAAAAACGATTAAGTGTAAGGTGGACTTGCGCAATTAGTGTTCCGTACTGTAATTGCATTTAAAATAAAGATTTTTATTATAGAGGTATAAAATAATCAGTAATGAGATGAGATGAGATTCTAGAGTTTTTTTGAAATTTTTTGAGGGAGACTTTTCGAGATAAAAGGGGGACATCGATTTTTAGCAATTTATACCAAAAAAGCGTGCGCAAGTATTACATCATATATATTTTTAAACTTGTGTTGTCACAAGCTTTCATGTCACACCCCATTCAATGACCTGGTAAATTTCCAGTGACAAAAACTGTCAAATTCGTAATACCGTATTCTTTATTTTAAAGATGAGCAAAACGGTATTACAATGTACTGTAAAAGGGCCTTGAATACACAAAGTTTCTAAAAATTCACTGTTAAATCTTTAAACAGTTTTTGACACAAAAAAATTATAAAACTTATTGCAAAACTTTTTTGTACACTAGGTAATTAGAAAATATTGCTGCAATGGTAATTTGTCATAAAAATGTTAATATTTTCCAATTACCCCGTATATGATAATTTGTAGTATTTTCTGATAAATTTTCTTCATTAACCTGAAAACGACAAAGAAAT
The DNA here is from genome assembly GCA_019049505.1 of Pachyrhynchus sulphureomaculatus. Classification (NCBI taxonomy): domain Eukaryota; kingdom Metazoa; phylum Arthropoda; class Insecta; order Coleoptera; family Curculionidae; genus Pachyrhynchus; species Pachyrhynchus sulphureomaculatus. Next base: position 128,167,577 of record CM032446.1, read on the forward strand.
CTCCAGTAAAATTTCAAAGATTAAATTATGTGGTTTTATAATTTCTATGTAAAAAGATGTTCAAAGACGCAAGGCGAGACTAAATTTTTAGACTTTTGAGCATGCCGCTGTTTTAATTAACCATGTTTATTAAATTTCTAGAAAAACATAAAATATACTCTGTATAACTAATATATAAAAATTTACGGCAAAGCTTTGGGAAGCATTTCATAGTCGATAAAATATTCTTTCAATTTTGAAAACCACATCAAATTTGACGTATTTGCTAATATTTGAAATTTTAAATTTAAGTGTAGATACATAAGTTTGGATCCTTTGTTGTTTTAAACTATTAGAGGGGGTGTTACTGTGAAAGTTTTATGTAATTTGAATAAAGTTGTACCTTAAGTGGACCTAAAGCGACAGAGTCAAAAAATACATTAAAATGTGTTCAGGTTAGTTTAATTACACACACATTACATATCGCTCACAAATTAAAGTAAAAAATTTAATACAAAGTAAAAGTCTCAACTAAATCCTAGATGGGCAAATGAATAGAGGAGGATAGAAAACTTGCCTCCCCTTATACGAAAAGTACTAATGAGAGATACGGGAAATGCCGCCATTTTCAACCAGTTGTAAAGTGCCATTTTGAACACAACCTTAAATTAGATTTAGAATTTTTGATTAGATGTTTTAAAATTAGTAATTCTTTTTTACTACTATTTACGAGATTAACGCACCTCAAGATTATTTGAAGGATTTATTACTTCTAATTAGAGAAGTAACCTACCGTTTCTTGCGAAATCGTTTTGATTAGTTATTTTAGTAAAGTTAAAACCGTTTGTTCTGTTAGAGGTAGTTATCATCTTTTTTTTTTCAAATATGCCTAACAATTTCTTAAATTGAATTCTTTGTCAGAGATATCTTTTTTTGCCAACACATTTCAAAATATGATACAAATTATACAAAACAAAAAACACTATAAATCGCAAAAACACTATAGACAACAAAAATGAGATCATTACCATCTAGAGTTTCGTTCGAGTAAATATAAAGTATTATCGGCAATATCTGCATCCTTGTTTATCTCCACTGTCCTGAGGAAAAATGACCGATATGGGAGAACAT
>CM032446.1:128173686-128201186 GCA_019049505.1 Pachyrhynchus sulphureomaculatus
TGACTTAATAAGTAACTTAATCCAAGCACTACAAGTCGATATAATATGTTAAATGATATATAGTATTCTATATGGTAAGACATTGATAAAAAAAAAGTTAAGGGCTGTATAGATCTGTCACTTCCCTCTACATATTATGTCTAATAAAATTGAATGAAAAAACAGCAAATACTTAATGCCAGATTTTGCCTAATAAACCAAATTCTAAAAGGTTTTAGAATCATTATTGTTCATGGTGTAGGAGAATGACCTATATAATATACATGGTCTGGGCATGGTTGGACAATTCTGTTATGCTGGCTGATCTGGTTATCGCTAGTCTGCCTGTGGGTTGTTTACAAGTAGCAAGACATATGTTAACTTGATGTGATAACTTTTTGAAGTCTAAAACTGGTAAATGTGAACTTTCACTGTTTGCAAATAAAAATTATTAACCGTATAGACAGCATAATTGTCTAGGAATTAATATTCCTAGACAATAGACATTCATATTGTAGTCTAAACTGACCTATGCATCTCGGCCTCGCTTGATAGTTTCACTTTGCGTGGGTAGAATCAGTTGTATGCTATGGCATCTCTAAGTATGGCATAACATTTTGGTGGTCATCAAAGGACGAAAAACACATTAAAAAATATTATGAATATCTTATTTTTTATAGTGAAGCATTCTGACATTGTCTTCTTTAAAATAAACATTTTCGTTCTATCAGCACGACCAAAAATACCAGAAGATAAAAGAATTCTGCATGCCTACCCACAGTTACTCTTTCTGATGCTATCCAATTTATCGTAGCGACCCTAGTTCGATATCGTGGTATCGTTTCAGCATACGGTACCGACGGTCCTAGGTTTAACTCAGGCAGGTCAGTGTACTGATATATTTAAGTATATCTGGCTTGACCACATGCATAGGCAATAGTTGTTTAAGAAAAGCAATAACGCCCGTGACAACACTGCCGCGTGTTTTGTATCATGTAATACAAATGTATGTTTCGGCACTTGGACAACGTAGAGGGATATCTTCGCCATCTAAAAAGGGGAATCCCTAATCAGACGGGGAGGTGTACGAAAAAAAAAAAATTCGCCTTTTACTACCAAGGACCTAAATTTAAATCAGGTTGTAACTTAGTGATTATCTTACTATTTACTGTTGTACATTAATCTATTAATTCTTAATTTTATAGGTTTATAATAGAAAAAGATACGTTATTGCTGTTATGACTATTGTAATTGTTACTATTATTGTTAGATTATTTCATGTAAGTCACAATTTAAACTGAGAATAATATCTCTGACATTCTTGTTTTATAGTACAATGGTGGGCTGGTAATTCAAGGAACTGATTTATTTATTATACCTTACATGAGATATCATCTTGTATGATTTATGGTATATTTTCACTGTAGTTTTAATTTTAGCATATCTAATTATTTAACTACTAACTGTCCATTACCCTGTTAAGGTGGCAAATGAGTGTTATTTTTCTACGTCCTCTTATTTTTACTGTTTAAATATTGTTCTTTTAACAAGTTATATATATATTAAATATATATATATATATATATATATATATATATATATATATATATATATATATATATATATATATATATATATGTATATATATATATATATATATATATATATATATATATATATATATATATATATATATATATATATATATATATATATATATATATATATATATATATATATATATATATAATATATATATATATATATATATATATATATATATATATATATATATATATATATATAATATAATATAATATATATATATATATATATATATATATATATATATATATATATATATATATATATATATATATATATATATATATATATATATATAATATATATATATAATATATATATATATATATATATATATATATATATATATATATATATATATATATATATATATACGTCCTCTTATTTTTACTGTTTAAATATTGTTCTTTTAACAAGTTATATATATATAAATATATATATATATATATATATATATATATATATATATATATATATATATATATATATATATATATATATATATATTATATATATACATATTATTATATGTATATATATATATATATATATATATATATATATATATATATATTATATATATATATATATATATATATATATATATATATATATATATATATATATATATAATATAATATAATATATATATATATATATATATATATATATATATATATATATATATATATATAATATATATATATATATATATATATATATATATATATATATATATATATATATATATATATATATATATATATATATATATATATATATATATATATATATTATATATATATATATATATATATATATATATATATATATATATATATATATATATATATATATATATATATATATATAATATATATATATATATATACATATATATATATATATATATATATATATATATATATATATATATATATATAATATATATATATATATATATATATATATATATATATATATATATATATATATATAACAAAGAAAGATTTGGAAGATTATTAGGGTGGTCACAAGGTATAGGGGGAAAAATCTTTTCATCGTAATGCCAGCGGGATCCCCCTAAAATTTGCCATTTGTCTAAAAAATAACATTTGCACAGTTTTAGCTCAATTAGATAACGTTAACCCGTGCCTCATCGAGGTTAAATCTGTAAAATTCGATTTTTTGCAAAAAAATCGTGGTTTTTCCCTCATAAAATGAAAACCATTCGTTCTAGAAACCTGACTCTTGTTCCATTTCATAGGAAATGTTGTTGTCTTAAAGTTTTACTCCTACCACAGACCGGACATGATTCGAATCCTCAAATTCGACCTTCGACCTATTTAGAAAACGAAAGTGAAAAATGGCAACAAAGATACCTAACTTAAATACTTTTGGCCATTTTTTGTTTTCTTTGTATTATAAACAATTATACAAATACATTATTATAGAATATATAATAAGACTATTAACTTTATAAATAATTTTACGAATTGCAAGGTAGTGGGTACCTACCTGATATTTAGTTCCATTCTTTAAAAGATTTAGTTTTGTTACAAAAAAGCTATTGCTAAGGATCCTTTTATCGGAGAATTCTACCTGGGGTGTCATAAAACTACACCCCTTCTTTTTTGTTCCTTGTCTGGAATGCCCGGGGAGTCAGAGAGTTTTAGTTTACATTTGCCTTTCAAGTACAACAACGTTGTTTAATGACTTTTCTGTGAGGTTTGCCGGACGTCTTCTACAGCATCAACGAGCCATGCTTGTTCGAGTTCAAGGCAGAAAGAAATGTTGTATTTAATCGGCCACATGTCTCATCAAATCAATGGCCTACCATCTAATTGGCAAGTTTTACGCAGTTTATTTTATAATATACGGCAACTAAACACCAGAGAAGCTGCAAGACTTACAATACAGGAAGTTTTAATTTTAAAGAAGAAAAGAAATTAGATAAATTGTACGCAGAGTGGAGAAAACTGCAAAAAACCCTAAAAGATTTAAAAGAACAGCGCAATAAAAAAGTAGAAACTTTCAAGTCATTCAAGTCACAAAAATTTGTTTATTTATAATCAATATTTATGTGAAAGCGTGGTTCAACGCTAATAATAACTTCTTTCCTTTATATTGCTTCCTTTTTTATAACTAAATTTTAAATAATAAAATGCATTTGAAGATTATTTCTTCTCATTTTTATATCTTTTTGCTTTTCTTTTTTCCTAATTTCATTTTCAATTTGATTTTTGCTTTATTTACTTTTGAAAACAGTTTTAACTAAACCTTTTTTATGTACATATTGAAAAAATAAATAAAGTAAAAGCTAGAGAGCCGCCGTAATTGAATCTCGCAATGTTTTGAGACATTTTCATAAAAAGTCAAAACTTCAACCTTGATGCACAGATTAACGATATCCTATTAAGCTGAAACTTTACCAATCTCATTTCTTAGTCAGTTGGCAACTTTTAGGAGGGACCCCCAAAAAAAATTGGAACATTGATTTTTTGTGACCACTCATATATATATATATATATATATATATATATATATATATATATATATATATATATATATATATATATATATATATATATATATATATATATATATATATATATATATATATATATATATATATATATATATATATATATATATATATATATATATATATATATATATATATTTATATATATATTTATATATATATATATTATATATATATTTATGTATATATATATATATATATATATATATATATATATATATATATTTATATTTATATATATATATATATATATATATATATATTTATATATTTATATTTATATATATATATATATATATATATATACATATATATATTATTTTAATTCTCGTTGATAACGACCGTAGTTATTGTAAAAGAAAGAAAATATCATCAAACTTGTACCTAATGAAGAGAGAGATTTACTCAGATCAAAGACAGCTAATATTTTAACTAATTACCTACATGGCACGATACGTATAAAGATGCCTCAACTTAATTATACTTTTAAAAAAACCAAAAAAATTTTAAGCTATCCAGAACTATACATATTACAAGCGGATAAAGGAGGATGTACAGTGGCGATGGATAAAACGGAATATATTGAAAAAAGTGAAATTCTGTTAAGTGATGAAACTACTTATGTCTAACTACACCGTGACCCTACTACAACTGTACAAGGTAATTACAACTGTCTGATTAAAACCATACTAAACTGCAAGCAATTGACTGAACAAGAAGCCTCTTACTATTTATAATTCAACTTGCCCAAAGTTGTACTGTTTGCCTAAGGTGCATAAACCAGGTAACCCACTTAGACCTATTGTCACTCCTGTCGATGCCACTACATATAAGATCTCTAAATTTCTATCCAATATTTTGAGCTGCGCATTTAAAGATAACACCGTTTTTAATATCAAGGACACCTTTTCCTTTTGTAAATGCAATACATGGCTTACAGCTACCAACTAACTATGTTCTTGTATCGCTGGATGTTGTGTCCTTGTTTACTAATATACCTTTGGAGTTAGTGATTGATGTTATTAGTAGTGATTGGGATCAAATAGCTGAATATACTACTATATCAAAAAATAATTTTATAAATCTAATTACATTCATTTTCCAACATACATATTTCGGTTTTAATGATAAGTATTATCGTCAGATTTTCGGCACACCAATGGGATCCCCAATTAGCCCCATTCTGGCCAGCATTGTGTTGGACCGGTTATTATTTGTGTATTACCTAAATTACCATTTCAAGTCCCATTCATATATAAGTATGTTGATGACATCATTTGCTCCATTCCGGTGGTTCAGCTTAACTTGTAATGGATATGTTTAATTCATTTCATGATAGATTACAGTTCACTATTGAAATGGAACGTGATTCAAGTGTTTCCTTTCTTGACACCAAGGTTATTAGAGATAGACAGAACAGAATTATATTACATTGGTACCAAAAACCCACAGCAACTAACAGATATCTGCACTTTTCGTCAAATCATTCGACGAGTCAAAAATATAATACAGTGCTTGCCATGAAGAATAGAATAACTCATATAAGTGATGATAGGTTCCTTCAAACTAATCTAAACAAACTCTATAAGATTTTCGTCAACAATAGTTACCCAAAACGCACACTGAAAAAAATCATTTTTAATTCTACATTTTATGACGGTCCTTTGGATGATAACAAGTTTGAAATGAAGTATGTTAGGTTGCAATCTGTTCCGAACCTAACTGATAGGATAGTAAAGATTTTCAACAAGTTTTCAAATTTGAAGATAGTTAAGACCAGTTATTTATGTAATGGCAAGTTGTTTACCAAGACCAAACAAAGAACCCCTCTGATGTTCAATAGTAGTGGTGTTTATAGATTGCCATGTCTGGATTGTGAAGGTGTTTTTATAGGACAGACCTCTCAATGGTTGAAAAATCGACTGACACAGCACAGGAGTGATTGCGTGATTGGGAAAAACTCGTGTGCTGTGGCGTGTCACCATTTGAATATGGGACATGTTTTTGATTATGCGAATACTAAGATACTTGAAGTTGAGAACGTATATAATAAACGGTTATTCCTTGAGATGTGCCATATTATTAGGGATGATAAGACAATTAATTATAAAACGGATATTAATAACATAAGCAATATCTATTGTAACATTTTAAGTTTGTAGATTTACAGTATAATCTGATAGGCTATTAAGAATTAGGCATAGGATACTACTACTCACACAGTCAAACCACTGTTCAAACAAATTACCTTCATAATTATCAGTTAAATTATAGTGATCGGGACAGAAGGTTTATATTGTTCCTTGTCATGTTGTTTGTGTTTTTAATTGTTAGCAGTGTGTGGCGAATGTTAACATCACCTTTGATTTTGTAATACTCTGTTGGTGAGTCTCCTTTGTTTATTCTTGTTTAGTACATACAGTTTTTTTTTCTTCTACTTTCAGTTTTTACATTCCTGATGAAGTTGGAAATTACCAACGAAATATAGAATTTAACAACAAATGAGTTTCCTCTTATTGACCGATTTCCCGAAAAAAAAAAGATAAAACTTTAACTATTTATATATATATATATATATATATATATATATATATATATATATATATATATATATATATGTATATATATGTATATGTATATATATATATATATATATATATATATATATATTATATATATATATATATATATATATGTATATGTATATGTATATGTATATGTATATATATATATATATATATATATATATATATATATATATATATATATATACACAGTAGAATCTCGATTATCCGGAATAATATGGACCAAAGTGATTTCAGATAATCAAAATTTCGGTTAATTTTTATAAAATACAAGTTTAGAATGAATACAACATTGCAGACTGACTTAAAAGCATTTATACGATATGCTATTACGTACATAGGTATTTATTAAAACAAAGAATAGAACAATTAGTTTACTTATTTTATGTATATGTACGGAAAATCGAAAATAAAAGTTTCATTCTTAACTTTAATGTCTTAAAAATGAGGTAATTTTTAACTCGTTTTGCGTTAGTTCTTGATTCCAGGCTGAAGCTATCCAATATATAACATTTTTCAAATTTATCTTTTTTAGACAATCAGTAAGACTGCCACCTTCATCTACTTCTTCTAAAATATGCTCCAATAACAAACGTCTGTAATTGCATTTTAAATTTTCAAGTACACCCTGATCCATAGGCTGAATGAGAGAAGTTATAGCAGGAGGCAAAAACATTGTTTATATTGGGTTAGTGGGGGCATTATCTATTAACAGAATACATTTTCTAGGATATCCATGTTCTTTTAAAAAAAGTTCCACTTTGGGAACAAAATCTGCAAAAAAAACAGTCTTTAAATAGAGTCGCGTTTATCCAAGCATTGTTTTGATTTTTATACAAAACAGGAAAAGCATTGCGACGAATATTCTTAAAGGTTCGTGGATTTGCTGACTTACCAATACATAATAATGGGAGTTTCTGTCTTCCAGAAGCATTACTGCATACAAGAACAGTAATACGTTCTTTGTTACGTTTGTAACCAGGTGCTCCAGCTTCCGTTTTTGAAGCTAAGGTATTTGACGGCAACATTTTGTAGTTCAAGCCTGTTTCATCACAATTACAGATTTGGTCTGGTTGTAAACAATGTTCTTTCATAAGCTGCTCAAAATCCTCTGCAATTTTTTTGCAGTAGATACATCAGCCGACAATCTTTCTCCACAAGCTTTCAGTTGACGTACACCATGTCTTTTTTTCCACCTTCTAGCCATCCATCACTTACAGAAAAATTTACAGGCGCTTCAATAACCGGCAACTCTTCGTTTAAACTCACTGCCTTATGTTTTAAAATTGTTCCTGAAATTGGTATTCCACGTTCTCGATTCTGTGTAAACCATAAAAATAAAGAATCTTCCACTTTTTGGTATTTACCGCTTTTCATACTTTATCGTGCCTGTATGGGCGATTACAAAACACTACACCATTTTCCAAGTTTTTCGCGATTTTTTCTCCACTCTGAAACAGTACTCACGGCTACACCTAAATCCTTCGCTATATTTTTTAAGAAGTTCACCATTATCTAAACGTTGAATTGCTTCAAGTTTCTCTTTTAAGGTAATAACAACACGTTTACGCTTATTATTATGACGCTACATTTTATAAAATATCTATTAAAACGAAACTATTACCTCTGCGATAATAATAGACGTAATGAGTAAATTATAACACTCGTCGACTAACCAAAACATAGACAGCGGTGAAATTCTAGACGTCGGGGAGTTCCCGACGCGTTAAGGAAACCACTCATCGTCTGTTTCAAATAATGGGAATTTTTTCGTTTAATACAATTTGCTTTTTAACAATTTGTTTCGAATAAGCCGGATTTCAGATAATCGCGATTCGGATAATCGGGCTTGTACTGTATATATATACATATACATATATATATATATATATATATATATATATATATATATATATATATATAGTAGTGGTTTTTCGGGTATCCTGTGTTAGCTTGAAGTCCCATGATGGACGGTTTCGCTGACGTTTCGATGGAATCTCATCCATCTTTTTCAAAGCGTTGATCACTGGTCGGTGTCTTGGCGTTGAATGTCGAGACTGGCTCCGAGTGCGCCGGTTTTATCTGCTCAGGGGTGGCTCTATTGGTCGGACGGATCTGGCCAATAGAGGCTCGGCTTTGGCTGCGCGTTGTCGGTCCTTTGTAATGTTTGTGTTGGTGAAGTAACATATGGTTGAATTATTGTTTCTCTTGGTTGGACTTGGTACTGGGATAGAATATGTTTCCAAGAGTTCGTTAAACATTGGCTATCATCCCGTTTATTTAAGTTGTTGGGCCTCTTTTCTATTTCTATGGCTTCTTTGGTTACCCTAGTGGATAGGTTATTACTTTTTTGTAGGGTTCTGGTTTTGTCAAAATCGATTTTGTGGCCGGTATTGTGTTCATGTTGTGCTAGAGAAGAGGTGGTAGATTTTTGTTTAACGGCGTTTTTGTGCTCGTCTCTTCTGGCGCTAATTTTCCTGTTTATTTGGCCTATGTATGAAAGACCGCAGTTCTGGCACGGAATTTCATATACACCTTGGTCTTCTAAGGCTATAATGTCTTTTGGTCTAGGTAGAATATCTTTAATTTTTTGATTCGTTGTGTAAATGGTCTCAATTTAGTGTTTTCCTAGAAGTCTTCCTATTTTGTCTGTGATGCCTTTTATATATGGGAGAAATGCTTTTGTGGTATATGTCTTTCTTTCCTGTTTGTGTTTTTTATTTAGGGCCCGCCGGATCGTGTTTTGACTGTATCTATTTGAAAGTAAAACGTTTCGAAGGAGCTTGGTTTCTTGTTGCAAATGTTCCTTGTCTGTTAGGGTTTCTGATCGGTGAGCTAAGGATTTGGCAACGGAGAAGAGTTGGGCTGGGTGATGATGTGAGCTGGCATTTAAGTATCTGTTTGTATGTGTCGGTTTTCTATATACTGAGTGAGACAAAGAACTATCTAATTTTCTTTGAAGCAAAACATCTAGGAATGGTAGTTGTTCTGCTACTTCTCTTTCCATTGTAAATTTAATGTTTGGATGTATATTGTTAAGGTGTTCCAGGAACTTGTTTAATTTGTCTTCACCGTGTTGCCATACTACAAAAGTGTCATCTACGTAACGTAGCCATGTTTTCGGTTTATGTAGAGCTGCTTCTAGAGCTAGTGTTTCGAAAGCTTCATGTATAGATTAGCTAGTGCTGGTGACAATGGAGAGCCTATCGGTGCACCTTCTATTTGTTTGTATCTTTGGCCTGAATAGACGAAGTATGTATTAGCGAGGCAGTGTTTTGATAGACTGATGACGTATTCGGGCAGGTTGTATTTTGTCTCTATGATAGACAGTGCTTCGGTAACTGGTACTTGCGTGAAAAGGGATACGACGTCAAAACTGACAAGTAAATCATTTTTCTCTAGCTGCATGTTTTTTATGATTTGAATAAAATGTTGTGAATTTTTCCCGTAAGATGCGGCTTTTTCCACATGAGGTTGCAGAGTCATGGCTAGGTGCTTGGCTAAAGCTTGTGTCGGGGAATCAAACGAGCTGACTATTGGTCTTAAGGGTTCTCCTTGTTCGTGGACTTTCGGTAATCCATACATTTTTGGGCATCTTGATGATTTCTCTCTAGGGATAAGTAAGTAAGAGACGAGCACAAAAACGCCGTTAAACAAAAATCCACCACCTCTTCTCTAGCACAATAAGCACTCAATACCGGCCACAAAATCGATTTTGACAAAACCAGAACCCTACAAAAAAGTAATAACTTATCCACTAGGGTAATCAAAGAAGCCATAGAAATAAAAAAGAGGCCCAACAACTTAAATAATCGGGATGATAGCCAACGTTTACCGAACTCTTGGAAACATATTCTATCCCAGTACCAAGTCCAACCAAGAGAAACAATAATTCAACCATATGTTACTTCACCAACACAAGCATTACAAAGAACCAAAGGACCGACAACGCGCAGCCAAAGCCGAGCCTCTATTGGCCAGATCCGTCCGACCAATATAGCCACCCCCGAGCACATAAAACCGGGGCACTCGGAGCCAGTCTCGACATTCAACGTCAAGACACCGACCAGTGATCAACAACGCTTTGAAAAAGATGAATTCCAACGCAACATCAGCGAAACCGTCCATCAAGGGACTTCAAGCTAACACGGGATACCCGAAAAACCACTACACCACTACTACATTTCACATCCGTGAGAACATTCGTCAAAACATATATATATATATATATATATATATATATATATATATATATATATATATATATATATATATACTAGTATAATTCGAGTAGTTGCTCAATTTAGACAAAAATAAACAAAAAAACTAAGTGCAAGTCGGACTTGCGCAATTATTGTTCCGTACGGTGATTGCTTTTCAAATAAAACCTTTTGTTATGAAGATAAAAAATAATTAGTGACTTCACAAAACACACCCTAAATGAGTTTTTAACAAAGTTCGTTTCCATTCTTTGTTGAAAACTGATGACCTTGAAAATTTTTTTTTTATGGACCAGATAAATTATCAAAGGTAACACACTTATGTAGAAAAATCTGCGTAAGTATTACATCACCTATATTTTTGAATTTATGTTTTCGAAAGCTTTTATTTTACACCTCACTTGATGAATTTTTTTTTACTTTCGATTTCATCTCCTAAAACTAACCCATTAAGTCAAAATTTAACTTTCAAAACTACACGGCTCTGTTTGGGCTATCAATCCCTATATTTGTGCCAAATTTCAACTTTCTGTATCGAATAGTTTCGAAGAAAATCGGGTGTAACAGACGGATAGACACCGAAGTGCTGTCATACTAAAAATAATTGACTGTTTTTTTCCAAATTTATTAGGAATGTGACATACTTTTTATTTTTAATCAAAATACCTTAGATATACAATTTTGGCTAGCATGCCCTGTGTTTCTCAGATAATAGCCTTTGAAAATCAGACAATTTTTTTACTTTTACTTGATTTATCAAAACAACATTTTACGATAGCCCTTAGAGAATTATTATTTCACAGTTTCTACATACTCTCTAATCAATGACCAATAATGTTTATTAATCACTGATCTAATAAAAAAAATTAAAATAATTTTAACAGCTATTTCAAATTTTTATATATTTAAATCGCTCGAAATCCAAACTTTGAATAATGAAAGCATGAAAAATGGTTAAATTTACCAAATCAACCATATTACTAGCCATAGACAGTTTTTTGTTGTATGATTTATTTTAAAGAAATCAACTTTCAAATAACTGCCTACGTTAAATATTAACTGTCCTTATTAGGAAATATCATATACACCATCTGTCCAAAAAGTTCTCGTGCTAATTTTTCCCGACCTTTAAGCGGTGCCATCTCATATACAACATTAAAAGCTTGAAGTGCTGCGTAGTAGACGTGCGAACTGTATGTGTCGTAGTCGTTGTGTAACAGCAGTGTAATGGAGCAGGTAGCACTGATTAAACTTCCTGTGGCCCTAGGCTACCGAGACATTTGAATCTTAAGCTTACCAGCAAATTCATCATCTTCTGCATATCGACCGTCATCTTTCATGCAAATTGATGGCAGAAAAGCTTAACATATGTAAATCAAGTGTTCAAGGCATTATCCGAAATATTATGAACAAGAGGAAAGTGTGTGCGAAGTTTGCCCCCAAAGCCTGACACCCGAACAAAAACATCAACGGGTCGACGCCAGCCTAAAGTTCTTTGAAATTAAAAATACGAACGATTCTTTTCCGCAAAAAATAATCATGGGCAATGAAATGTAGTGTTACTAATACGAACCTACCACAAAACGCCAAAGTGTGCAATGCCTCGGTAGTAGTTCGCTGAGACCGAAGAAAGTGCGACTCACAAACTCAAGAATAAAGACAATTCTTTTCTAGTTTTTTATTAAGGCAGTCCGGGAAAGTTTTGGTTATAGCATATTTATTCCTAAATTATAAGTATCCTATCGTTTCGTAAAAAAAAAAAAACACAATTTGATCAATAATGTTGTATTGTTGTAAATTGACAAAATATATTATGTTTCTCTTCATAGCTTACTTATAAAGATTATTATAATCAAAAATTGTTGTTTTCAATATATAGTAGTAGTAAGGGAAGTCAATTTGTTACTTAGAGATCTATTTGATTATTGACTTATTTAAATTCAGTTGTTTTTTACTACAGTTATTTAAATTTTGGAATTCGAGCAGTTTAAAATTGTGAATATTGTAAACTGAACATCACTGTTAAAATTAATTTGATTACTTCATTAGATATGCTAATATTAAAACTATAACCAGCATTGTTAATTTTTTTTAGGACTAACATACATCATCTTGAAAAATCGAATTCAAGTAAAAAATTGAATGATTCTTAGAGGTTATTATCTCATTATCGATATTTATCATAAGAAATGGTAGACGAAAGTTGTTGCGAATTTTCCCCTCAATTTAAAAAATTGAAAATATATATGGTTTGTTTATTTAAAATAGAAAAGGGTCACTCTTCTAGTAAAACCACAAGCCACTGTCAGTTGTATTTCTAAGGTCAGCAACTACTGTAAGTATATTAGTATAACAAATTTCATTTCGCTCTCTAAAAGAGTTTAACTATGACGGCGTGGATAGTAAGTTCAAGGCATCCCAATATATGTTATATTGCCATTCATACACGTACCAGCTTTGACCTCCGGTCATAGCAATCGAGTCATCCCATCAAAAATGCACAGCCAGCAGTATTTCCACGTTGCAAGTTCCATTGCTTAAGGTGCTGATTCAACACATATTTAACTCTACAAGAACCTAATTTACAGTTTAATTAGTAATTAGTAAGTCATTACTAGGTGGTAGGGGAGGATGACCCCTCTACGAACCACCATAGATTTTGCGTCGGTCACCCCTAATAAAAAAGATATACCCCCATAAACATTGGGTATTTGGAGTGAAAAATATATAGGTTAGTTCAGGTTAGTTCGGGTTAGTTCAGGTTCCATCTCTGTGTAGCGACGAACGACCTTGACTACTTCTACCAACTCTCCACCTCCTTTGAGGGTGGGGGTGTTTTTTAATTACCGTAAGGGTAATTTTTACTCCAAATGCACAATGTTTATGGAGGTGCATCTTTTTATGGGGGGTGACCGCCGCAAAATCTATGGTCGTTTTTAAAGGGAACATCATCCCCTACCACCTTCACCCAGCCCCCATCCTTCCCGGGGAGTGGGGGCTGTTTTCTTAACCATTACCAAAAACAAGTGACAAAATGAGTGATATGTGATGTTTTTATTACGTCCGATGGAATTTTGAATTGTAACTCAAATAAATTGATATTCGGTAAGATACAGTGAATTGTACCAAATACGCATAACTAGTACTCAATCGGAGGCTGACACAACTGCCACCAGCCGACAGAGTGGTTAGCACAGCCTCTAGAGTTGGCTGTGCCAACCACTCTGTCGGCTTGTGGCTGCTGTGTCAGTCTCCGATTGAGTACTAGGTATGCGTATTTGGTAAAATTCGTTATATCTTACCACTGTGTTTCGTAAATACCGGAATAAGTACTGGAAATTCTGTTCTCTTGTTTGTCGATCCTAGCCCGGCGAAACGCGTCTCGGGATGGATGGACAAATAAGAGAACAGTGGGTAGACTGCTGAAATATGGACTTTGCCTGACTGATTGATATTTTGTACAAGTAAAAAAATAAATTTTTAAAAAAGTGAAGTAATTTTAGATACTACACCTTTTTCATGCTTAACAATACTTTATAGATTAAAGGTCACCCCTAAAGATTTGGTTTGAAACTTGCAATAATTTTCTTGATATTCATCTACTTATTTACTAAAAGTTGCTCAATATAAATAAAGTTATAAGTATACTATTCCGAAATACAGGTAATATTGGTAACCAGCTGACCCTGAAACACCCTTGGCTACATTTACCCTATTCTGTTATTAGATAATCGAACAGGTATCCACCATATTTTACTAATAACTCAAAAATATATCGCGCCAGATGATTTTTCATTACTGTACTAGTCATTTCCAAACCTGGACAAATATAAGCCACTAGAAATCAACTCCAACATCTGCTTCGACTTCCTTCTTTGCCCTATTTCCAACGATGGAGTACAGGGTGAGTCAACGATAGAGTAAAGTTCATTATCTCATTTGTTTCGGGAATGACGAAAAAATGTTAAATACAATAGTTTTAGGGAATGTTAAGGTGCACAGTTTAAAATTATTTTTGAGTACAGGTACTTCAAAAAAGTGTTGCCGATATAACACATGTTCTTAGTGTTCCGTACGGAACACTTATAAGACCACTTCGGTGTCTGTCTGTCTGTCTGTCACACCCGATTTTCTCCGAAACTATTTATCATAGAAAGTTGAAATTTGGTAATAATATAGGAATTGATGGCCTCATCAGAGCCATGTAGTTTTGAAAGTTAAATTTTGACTTAAGGGGTTAGTTTTGGGGGGTGAAATCGGAAGTGAAAAAAAAAATTTTTTACTAGGTCATCGAGTGTGGTGTCAAATGAAAGGTTGTGAAAACACGACTAAAAATATATATATAATGTAATACTTGCGAGCACTTTTCTTTGTATTATTTTTAAAAAATCGCGAAAAATCGCTGTCCTGCTCGAAAAGCACTTATCAAAAAATTTTGAAAAAATTCTGGAATATTCTCCACCGGGTGTAGATTGAACGAAAATTATCACGAGTGCATTACCTTTAATAATTTATCTGGTATATAAAAAAACAAAAATTTCAAGGTCATCAATTTTCAGTAAAGGTTGGCAACAAACTTTGTTGAAAACTCATTTCGGGTATTTGTGAAGCCACTGATCATTTTATACCTCCGTAACAATTTTTTTTATTTTAAAAGCAATCAACGTAAGGAACACTAATTGCGCAAGTGCAACTTGCACTTGACCGGTTTTTTTTTAAATGGAACTTCCTATTTTCTAATTTATTTTTAAATTCTGCGTAAAATTTTATAATTTTTTTATTAATAATGTTGTATACCTGTAGTTTTTCTAATATTTCAATTTTTAAAAAAAAAAAATACTTGTTTTCAGTTTTGTAAAAAATTGCCAGTAGTGCCATTTCTTCTCAAGGCGGAATGCTGAGAATTGGTACCAGCGTTCTATAGAGATGAAAAAAATATATGTAAAGAAATTTGAGTTAGATGCTACAGGGAGTTCAAAATAAATTTATTCATTTCGACTATTTTAAATTGAAAAAATTCAAATTTTTTAAATGGTACACTCTGTATATTATTATTTTTCTGATAGATTTTACAAACTTTTATTAAGTATGTCATATACCTATTTTTAATAGTTTTCGATTTATTTTCAATTTTTCATTTTTTACCCTTGTTTTTAATACACTTACGCTATAACATCATAATTTCTAAGACAAACAAAAATGCTTAATAGACATGTCAAAATTTCCATCAATCCAATTAAGCAAGTAAAAATGGTTTAATTTGTTGTAGTAAGTGACGTATAAAGGTAATCGTTATGGATTTTCCTAAAAAATGAATTAATTGATATGATTTATATACTGGGCGAGGCGGGAAAAAATTGTCTTTTAGCAGTAAGGCTTTATGGAGCGAAGTACCCTAATAAACATATACCATCTAGAAAATCTTTTCAGTGCTTAATGGAACGGTTTGATGTAGTGGTATCGTTGAGTATACGAAACGGAAAGTAGTAAACCAGAATGCTACCAATGAAGAAAAACAAATGAAGATTTTACTTCATGTTAAAGATAATCCCCAGGTCAGCAGCCGTCAACTAGCTGACTTATCTGACACATCCCAATCTACGATTAATCGCACCACAAGAAAATACAAGTATCATCCCTTTCATATGGAACTACACCATGAACTTCAAGACCGTGATTTTGAACGACGAGTAAACTTTTATACTACCATGAATGGAGCAATAGAGGCCGATCTAAATTTTTTATCCAAAATAATGTTTTCTGATGAAGCTACTTTTCGCAGTAATGGAGCAGTTAACAGCCATAACATCCATTATTATTCAACAGTTAATCCATTTTGGGTCCGGGAAGTTCAAAACCAAAACCATTGGTCGTTTAATGTATGGTGTGGAATATTAAATTTTCGAATTATTGGTCCATATTTTTTCCGCGAACCGCTTAACGGGCCTAGACATCTAAATTTTTTGCAAAACGAATTACCCCAGCTTCGTGAAGAAGTTGATAACTTTGAAAAGAAACAAATGTGGATTCAACCAGACGGAGCTCCTACTCATTACCACCGGGAAGTTCAGAAATTTTTTAAACGATCGTTACCCACAAAAATGGATCGGTAGGAATGGATTCATTCAGTGGCCCCCTCGATCATGTAACTTAAAACCTTTAGACTTTTTTTGTGGGGCTACATTAAAGATCGTGTTTATGTGAATCCCCCTACAACACCAGTAGATATGGAAAATAGGATACGGGATGCGCGCAGGACAATAACGCCCTTTATGCTAAGGAAAGTGAAAGAAAATATAGTAAAACGACTAAACATGTATATTCAAGTAGACGGGCATAGTTTTGAACATTTATTACGTCATAATAATTAATCATTAGATAAGTTAAACTATATTAAAATTATTATTAACTATTTGTTTATGTTTTCACAATAGCGTAAGTGTATTAAAAACAAAGGTAAAAATTGAAAAATTCAAAATAAATCGAGAACTATTAGACATATATGACATACTTAATAAAAGTTGGAGGGTTTTGTAAAATCTATCAGAAAAAATAATAATATACAGGGTGTGCCATTTAAAAAATTTGAGATTTTTTAATTTAAAATAGTCGAAATGCATAAATTTATTTTGAAAATATTTTGAACAGAACAGTTAGATGCTACATCTAATTCAAATTTCTTTACATATATCTTTTTTTTCATCTCTATCGAACGCTTGTACCAATTATGAATGTACGTCTGAAAATTTATGTTGTGTTAATTGCACTGAAGCAGTTAAAAAGTTTAACATCGATATTAATATAAACCGTAATGCCTTTAGTATGAAATGCCCAACATACTTGAGTAAAATTAAAAATAAAAAGTAGCAACCAAATCAAAATGAACTGACTTGCACATATTTAAACATAAATAGTTTACTAGCCAATAAAAACAAACTTCTTGTGCTAATAGAATAAACTAAACCAAATGTCGTATTCTGTTCCAAAACTCGTATTACCAAAGAAATACATGACAGTGAAATCAATATCCCAACATATAAGAGTGTAATTTGTAACTCACACAGTCGACATACAGGAGTTATAATATACGTACATAATGAGTTAGAGCACAAAACAGTATATAATGAAGCAATAAGTGAAAATCTTTGGTGCATTATTATCAGGCTTAAAAATAATATTAAATTACAATTAGGTGTTCTTTATCATTCGCCAAACAGCAATCACATGGAGTTTATACAATATGTGCACAATATAATTGACTTACTCAAACAACATTATGGTTGCTGATTTTAATATAGATTTAAATAGAAACTCTATACATGGCAAAGAACTGGAAAATGTATTTAGCTCTGCAGCAATGAAATAAATTATAACATTTGATACAAGAGTGAGTGAAAATTCGAGTACGAAAATAGATCATCTATACACAGATATAAACAACGTAACAAGTACTAAACTAGAAAAAGATCAAATATCAGATCATGAAACAATGTTATTCAAATTACCAATTGTGAAAAAGTACAAAATGAGATTAACGAAAAAAATTATTTCCTGGGAAAACTTTGACTGTGATAAAATTATCGAAATGTTACGAATGATAAATTTCGGTGATATGTTAAACGGTGATATAGATTTTAAGGTGTTTTTCATAGGCCACGCATTGAAGGATATTATGTTATCGCTAACTGAAGAAAAAACCGTAAATATAAAGTTGATGAACAAATGGTATGATTGGGAACTGACAGAAATACATAGAATAAAGTATGAAAAATACCAAATAGCCAAAATAACTAATGATTGGGAAGATTACAAGACAGTGAAAAAATTATATAAAAATATGACTAAACAGAAGAAAGTGCAATATGTACAGAATAAAATTGAAAATAATCAAAGAAACAGCAGAGAAATGTGGAGAGTTTTAAAAGAAGAAATTGGTATGTCAAAAAGTACCAGGGCAATAAACAGAATTCGTTATGAATGGTAAAATAATTGAAAATGAAAAAGAAATTGTTGAACTTTTAAATAAATTCTTTGTTCAGAGTGTCATTGACATTAAAAATGGTATAGACGTTGTGCAGAATACTATGGGAAATACAAATATAATTAATCACCAATTTAAATTTCAAACAGTAGATAGTAACGAAATAATTGAAATAGTTAAAAAATTTAAAAATAAAATTGGCGGTAAGAATATTTTATCTGAAGGTGTAATTAAACATTCTATAACATACACGGCTTTTTTTACGCCAATATCATCAATAATAGCATGCTGCAAGGAAAAGTGCCTAACGAATGGAAAATTTCCAAAATTGTGCCAATTGAAAAAATAAAATATACTATAAAACCTGAAGAGATGCGGCCGTTAAATACGCTTCCAAGTGACGAAAAAATCCTTGAAACAGTGATAAAAAATCAGTTACTGCAATATTTGAATAACAATATTATTATTCCAGAGCAATCGGGTTTTAGAAGCAAACACTCATGTGAAACTGCAATTAATTATGTTATAAGTGAATGGCGTGAAGATTTGATGAATAAAAAATACATTGTATCAACTTTCATAGATTTAAAAAGAGCATTTGAAACTATAGACAGAAAATTATTGCTTATGAAACTACACAAAATTGGAGTGCGTGATATGGAATTAAAATGGTTTGAAGATTATCTATCGAATAGAAAGTAACAAACGAAAATTGGAAATACGACATCATCAGCGATACCAGTAAATATTGGTCTACCGCAAGGCTCTATCCTTGCGCCGGTACTGTTTCTCATATACATAAATGACATTAAAGACGGTTTAAAGTACGGGGATGTTAGACTATTTGCAGACGATGCACTGATTGCAATTAGTGATGTTAGTTTGGATGTGGCTATTAATAAAATGCAGTCTGATATGAATATTCTTTACAAGTGGATGTGTATAAATAAATACAGATAAAACTAAATATATGATAATATCACACAATAACTATAATAATAATCATAAATTATACATAAATAATCGTGAAATAGAAAAAGTAAACGAAATTAAATACTTGGGTATAATGATAGATTGTAAACTTAAATTTGATGCACACTTTCAATATTTAGTGAATAAAATAAACCAAAAACTTTATCTCATGTATAGAACTTGCCACATCATAAGTGAATACCATAAAATATTAATATATAGAAGCATTATTGAGCTACATTTTATTTATTGTCCTTCGGTATTATTTCTTGCTAAGGATACACAAATAGAACTACTGCAAAAACTTCAACACAAGGCAATGAGATTTATACTGCGGAAGCCTAGAGATACGCACATAAAAGATATGTTAAATCGATTAAATTGGCTGAGTGTAAAGCAGAGCTTATTTTATTACGCAATGAAATTCATCTATAATATAAAGATAGAAAATTGTCTTGACCGAGAAAATTAGATACACAACTACAACACCAGAGGACGAAATGACTTCCGAGTAGTGGGAATTACAAATGAAGCTGATCGAGCAAATCTTTATTATAAAGGACTTAAACCTTTTTAATGACCTACCAAATAATATTAAAAATTGTGAAACCATAAATAAGTTTAAGCAACTATTATATCGACATTGTAAGAATATGCATATCCGATAGTTAAATTAGGTTCTAATGAACCGTAAATAAATAAACAAATAAATAAATAAATAAATAAATTATGAATATTCCACCTTCAGAAACAATGGCGCTACTGGCAATTTTTTACAAAACTGAAAACAAGTTTTTTTTAAAAAAAAAAATTGAACTATTAGAAAAACTACTAGGTTTAGGTATATAACATTAATAAAAAAGTTATAAAATTTTACGCAGAATTTAAAAATAAATTAGAAAATAGGATGTTCCATTTAAGAAAAACATATGTTATATAGGCCACACTTTTTTGAAGTACCCTGTACACTCAAAAATAATTTTAAACTGTGCACTTTAACATTCCCTAAAACTATTGTATTTAACATTTTTTCGTCGTTCCCGAAACAAATGAGATAATGAACTTTACTCTATCGTTGAATCATCTGTACAGTTGCGCAAACTCGGGGTACTACCAAGGACTTATCAGCCGGCACTTTTTATGACTAAGGAGTACAAAAAACTCAACAAAATTACTGGCCAATCTCCGACCCTTTGCCCATTACCATCAAAAAATGCGGAAGCAAAGACATCATCATGAAGCTAATAAACACTATTTTTCTACTGAAGCTTCAACCCTAGTGCCACTCTCAAATACCAGACCGTACTAGAATCACTCTGTGAAAATACCTTTAGAATGTTTCGGCCATCTACCCGAGAACCTTAAAATTTCTGACTTGAAGCCGATAAAGCTAATGAAAATTGACGCTAAAGAGTTGAATATTGCCAAACATAAACGCGGTCAATATTTCTAAATATGTATGTACATATATATATATATATATATATATATATATATATATATATATATATATATATATATATACATATATATATATATATATATATATATATATATATATATATATATATATATATATATATATATAAAAGAAATAGTAACAATGTATTTAACAATTTTTCAATTAGGTTTAATGATCCGTTCAAGATAGTTAACAACCTAAATCACTACTTTATAAGCTCTTGTCCTAACATAAGTACAAATAAACATAATTATATCTTTTCCCTTTCTGTACGCTCTATTTATTTGAGACCAACTACCCCTCTGGAAGTGTCCAAGACAATAAAAAGTTTAAAAAATAAAAAGTCAGTCGGGGATGACAATTTGACAATGCGCATTATTAGAGAAGTTACAGATTCTATCTCAAAGCCTTTATCCTATATCATTAATTTCTGTTTTGATACAGGTGTATATCCAGAAGTTCTAAAAATGCCTTAGTAAAAACAATACACAAAAAAGGGGGTTTACATGAAGAAAAAAAAACTATAGACCAATATCGTTGCTCTCAAACGTAGGTACAATATTTGAAAAAATTATAAACAATCGGCTAATCGATTTTTTTAACGCAACTCTTTATTTTCCAACAACCAAAATGGATTACGAAAAAATAAATCTACAGCTAGCAGTAGAATATCCGGAGAATTTACTATACTTTACGCAGATGACACTACATTGATCTTTAGTGAGGAGAGCCCGCACGCAATGCTGACCAATGTCTAAGGGGCATGTGAAGCTCTTGATGGATACTTTTCGGATCATGACTTATTAATAAACGCTCAAAAAACACAATGCCTATTCTTCGGCAATGGAATAGAAAACACTTTATCTTTTACATAACGAAATATTAATATCCAATCGTCCGAACGTGTTTCCTTCCTGGGGGTGAAAACTGATCAGAGACTGGACTGGAGAGCGCATGTTGAGAATGTGGCGTTGAATGTTTCAAGGTACTGATATGCTTTAAGAATTATTTCTGAAATTAAATGAATTTTTCTTAAGTTCAGTTGAAATTAGCACAGGGATTTGATAGCTCTGTCAGCAGAGCTAATATCATTTTTCACTACTTTTTTATTTAGATTAGGCGCTAATTCTTAGAAAAATGAATAATAATAATTATTAAATTAAAAGAAAACGTTCAAAGGAAAACAAAACAAGTCACACTAAAGTTATTATTATGTATGTTGGTACATATACGAGTATTAACGAAAACATAGTTCATACAATCAAATCAGTAATTTTCGTTTGTACAATTTCACTTGAAAAAGTAATGGTGTTTATATAATTGTCAAAGTCACAAAAACTACTCCATATATGTTCAGGAACTTCACGAGATTCCAAAAAATTGCGAGTTTCAGTCATTTCTGAAATGGACGGAAAATAAATATCATCTCCTTTTCCAAGCTCGTCTTCGTCGTCATTATCGCTTAAAATCTTTTCAGAAGTCACTGATGTCACAATTTGATCAACAGTTAATATTTCTCTAGGCATTAATTCATTATGAGCACATACATATTCTTCAAAATTAAACTGATTAAACATCTTTTTAATCTCGATTTCCACTGTACTTTGTTGAATGTCAGCATCGGTAGGATCTTCTCGATGTTTTTCAATCCACTGAGTCAACGGTAGCTCCTTCCTTAAAAATTCGCCATGCTTAAAACAGTTTACAATAGTTTCTCTACTGACTCTTTGCCAAGCCATAAGGATAAAGTTTATAGCGTCCAAGAGAGTTGCAGAAAAAATCGATCATAAGTAAAATCTTTCTGTAATGACATTTTAAAGAATGTATCACACCTTGATCCATAGGCTGGAGCTTTGCACTTGTGTTTGGAGGCATAAAAACCAATTTTATTTGCTGTAGATCAAATTCAGAGTGCGATGGACAAATGTCAATCAAAAGTAATATTTTTCTGTTTGTGAATTTTAAATTTCTGTTTCTCTGTTTGATTACGGGTAAATGTTTGTTTTTAAAACACCTAGGATTGGCGGACTTTCCTATCACCAACAATTTTCTTTTCTCTGTTCCAGACATATTGGCAGTTACCAATACAGTAATCCTGACTTTTGATAATTTTCCACCAGCACAATTCTCTCCAGCAAACTTTAATGTATTATCAGGCGTCATCTTAAACTCGGTGTTCTCTATTTTCCTTTCCAATTCACTAGCTTTCTCTTGTAAAGTATAACTAGTAATAGGAACATGTTCATATCGTTTATGACTAAACCATTGAAGGAGTCCTTTATCGACTTGGTCAAGTGTAAATTTTCTTACTTTTTTACAACTAAAGTTTCTTTTATCATAGATTAATAAGATTTCTTGCCTCTTCTTCCATATGGTAGAAACCATAGATTTAGTTAAGTTCAACTGTTTGCAAACATCACTTTGTTTAACTCCATTTTCTATTTTCCTTATAATATCGTGTTTGTCTTTTAAAATAAACGCTTGACGTTTTTGTGTACTCATTTTAAAATAAAAACTTAAACATTCACTTTGCTACTTTGATCAAAAATGCATTAGAACCGCATAACACAAGTGAATTGAAAATAATACTGCTCGAACTAGCGACGCGAGGAAAACAAGTAAAATAACGATTCCCTCCGAGTTTCGGTGAATTACCTAGATCAAGTATTTTTTATGATATGCTGTATGCTGCATCCTTGACTGCATGACTGCACTTGGAAATCGACAGTAGATTGTGAAGCAGAGTTCATCCAACAAGTTGGCTTTCTTAATAGGTGTTGTATTATATTGTTAAACATTTGCAACAAGAAACCAAGCTCCTTCAGAACTTTTTACTTTCAAATGGAATTGTACAATCACATATATTATATGTGATTGTTCAAAACACGATCCGGCGGGCCCTAAATAAACAACACAAACCGGAAAGAAAGACGTATACTGCAAAAGCATTTCTACCATATATAAAAGGGATCACAGATAAAATAGGAAGACTTCTAGGAAAACACTAAATTGAGACAATTTACACAACGAATCAAAAAAATTAAAGATATTCTACCAACAACAAAAAAAATTATAACCTTAGAAGACCAAGGTGTATATGAAATTCCGTGTCAGGACTGCGGCCTTTCATACATAGGCCAAACAAACAGACAAAATCCGCGCCAGAAGAGACCAGCACAAAAACGCCGTAAAACAAAAATCCACCACCTCTTCTATAGCACAACATGCACACAATACCGACCACGAAATCGATTTTGACAAAACCGGAATCCTACAAAAAAGTGATATTGTATCCACTAGGGTAATCAAAGAAGCCATAGAAATAGAAAAGGGGCCCAACAACTTAAATAATCAGGATAGTAGCCAACATTTATCAAACTCTTGGAAACATATTCTATCCCAATACCAAATCAAACCAAGAGAAACAATAATTCAACCATATGTTACTTCACCAACACAAACAGAATGTATATATATATATATATATATATATATATATATATATATATATATATATATATATATATATATATATATATATATATGTATATATATATATATATATATATATATATATATATATATATATATATATATATATATATATATATATATATATGTATATGTATATAGAGGGGGAAAAAAAATGTCGAAATCTTGTTCGTCTGGACCCCACAAAACGATTCCCCTTTCCAGATATTGAGATAGCCGACCACGGGCTCTTTTTCAGGAATGTTTACTTTATCAAAAGTTTTTTTATTATATTGTTCTCTGAACATTTGCCTTCTATCATGTAATAAAGTTTTCGAGACTTTGTACTCAAGAGGGTCAAGGTTTAGTGCTTCTAGAGTAGCTATTAAAATTCTCGTGGCATTTCTGTCGGATACCTTACATCGATATAATAAAATGGACAATTTCATGTTTAAAATCTCTTTAACGCCCCTTGCAAATGAAACTTTCATCCTCTTGCTCTCAGATGGTCCTGGATCTTCTGCAGCTTCTTCAGGGATGTCCATTTCCTCCAAGCTCTCAAGTTCCTGGTAGATGCTGTCCTCTTCAGTGTTTTCTTCTCCTTCTTCGAACTTGTCTTCATCATCCGTCTCTAACAAGCAACAAAAGAAAGAGAAAAAAAAGACTATAAAAACTTGTCGTTTTAGCAGAATAGTAATAATACATAAGTACTAAATTACCTACTTCTAATTATCAAAAGGTATTATTTAAAAAATATAAACTCAATCATAAAGATGCCAAATCATGCTCTCATGTACAATTTTCTTTCAATTATAATGAAACTATTTACTTATTTGTTTATCTATTTTTTAGAATACTAATAATAAAAAAAAAAACTCACCAATATCAAAAGTTGCTTCTTGGATTTGTCAGTTCATTTTTGCAAGTTCCTTTTGCACCTTGATTTCTTCAGCTCGAGACAACTTGAGATCCACTCCAGTCATGGAACCTGCCTCTGTTTCACGAGAAATGCCTTATCTTCTTCCGATTTTATCAGAGCCAAGGCATCTTGTTGAGCAATATCAAAGAGATCATCCAACTTTTCAACAAACTGTTTAAATTTGTTCTTGGCCGTTTTCGACGTTTTCTTCCGGTCTTTTTAAAGAGTTCTCCACTCGGCGTGAAGTTTTTCCAGCTTAGTAATTGCATCTTGCTCATGTTTAGTCGGGATTCGAGCTTTCTCCCAAAAAATGAACACTTCTCGTATTGTAAGTTTTGCTGATTCTCTTACAGTTAATTTCACAGTACGTAAATTATAAAATAAAGCACACAAAACTTGACGATTTGAGGGTAGTTTACGACCGGTGATCTGGTGAATGGGATAGCCCACCAGAAATATTTTATCCTTGGTCCGGCTTTGTACACCTGATGTGGATGCCATTTCAGAGGCCAATAGGTAAATAACAGTTAACTTGGAAAATGAAACAAAATATATTGCAAACTTTAATTTCAATAAAATGTTTTCAAATGTCTTTTAAAATAATACTATATTAGTTATAAAAACAATAACACACACACTTGGAAAATTAAAAAAAAAAAACGTTAAAATATCTTCACTAGATAATTGTTCGATCTAACCAGCTCAAAGGCACTTTAGAAACCAAACTGAATAAATAAAAGGTCGGTTGTACGCTGAAGTAAAATCACCATCCCTAAAATAGAAATTAGATTCACCCTCCTTTTTACCTGTCAAACGGGTCTTTCTTTGGTAAAACTAGTCAGGTAATCCCCATATAATAAAAGATTAAATTTGAACAAAAGGCTCTTTATGTTTGAAAATTGAGTTCCAAAATACTTTTTAACAAAAAAATGTTAATTCCGAGACACATTATGTAAAAACCCGTAAAATTCTGAGAATACTCCCAAACTGGCTCCTACTGGTACCAGGTCACGTTTTTGGGGTTAAAGGCTGTTGTAACTCGGTTTGACTTAAAATAACAACAATTATATACAGAATATAAATTTTGAAGAACAACATTAGCTTTCTTTTGAGATATTAAGCGTGTTTCTATTATTTACCGTTCTGGAGTTATGGCTCCATATGTCAGCTTTTTGGCCAAAAATTTGGATTTTTTCAAACTTTGAGCGACGAGCGGCACGGGTTAACGTCGTTTAATCGAGCTCAAATTTCGGCTCAATATCTGGAAAGGGGAATCGTTTTGTGGGGTCCAGACGAACAATATTCCGACATCGATTTTTTGCGGTCACCCTAGTATATATATGTATATATATATATATATATATATATATATATATATATATATATATATATATATGTATATATATATATATATATATATATATATATATATATATAGATATATATGTATCTATATATATATATATATATATATATATATATATATATATATATATATATATATATAGATATATATGTATCTATATATATATATATATATATATATATATATATATATATATATATATATATATATATATATATATATATAGATATATATGTATCTATATATATATATATATATATATATATATATATATATATATATATATATAGATATATATGTATCTAATATATATATATCTATATATATATATATATATATATATATATATATAGATATATATGTATCTATATATATATATATATATATATATATAT
>CM032446.1:128203686-128233686 GCA_019049505.1 Pachyrhynchus sulphureomaculatus
TTTGGCAGACATACACCCCCCACACCATAACGGATCCTCCTCCATGCTTAACTGTCGCTCTTAGATTTTTTTCTTTTAGTGCTTCATTTGCCCTTCTCCATACTCTTAGCTGCCCATCCGATCCCCAAATGTTAAACTTACTCTCATCAGTGAAAATAACTTCTTTCCAGAATTCAAAATCCTTTTCACGGTATTCTTCAGCAAACTGTAGTCTTTTAACTTTATTTACTTTACTAATAAATGGCTTTTTTCTAGCAACCCTGCTATTTAATTTATGTTTTTTTAAAAGATTTCTAATTATTTGTGGATTAACACTTTTATGCAAATATTTTTCAGCTTCCTTTGCTAGCTTAGGAGCAGAAATTTTTGGATCTTCTTCCACTTTTCGCAAAATCCATCGTTCGTCGTAATAATTAAAAATTTTTCTGGGACTTTTCCTAACTTTATTTTTTATTCTATTTTCATTTTTGTAGCGGTCTACAATGCTTTGAACTGTTATATGACTTCGGTTCACAATCTTGCCGATTTGACGGTAGGACTTACCCATCTGAAAATGATGGATTATCAATTCCCTTTCGGCAACGCAAGTTTGTCCTCGTTGCCGTCCCATATTTTAAAAACAAAATTAAACGACAGTAAATGTTTGAAACTATCACCAGACACTATAATTTTAGAATAAATTTGTTTCAAGGTATTTTTACAACAATTAGATACTAACTGTACGAGTTTAATTTTGGCGTTCTAAATGCAAATTTATAACAATTTGTTTACATTCCAAATTTTTTTTAGATCACTATATGCTGAGGAATTTGTACTAATACGCAGGTCACACAAAATGTATTTGCTGTTGTTTATTTTACACTGAGAAAAAAAATATTTAAAATTTTTATAGTGTACGAGTTTCACTTTGACTGACTGTATATATATATATATATATATATATATATATATATATATATATATATATATATATATATATATATATATATATACATATATATACATACATACTACCTAAAAACTATAAATTTACCAAACATTCTTAATCATAAACTATCTTAAAGAGTCTACCTAAAACTTTGTCCGCCATCAAGAGTACCCAGTAATTGTAATTCACTACTTTTACAAAATAATTTAAACCATTTTGTGGTCATGTTTCTTTTTAATTTATATTATCGTCTGCCAGATTTATTTACTTTGATTTCCCGGCGAATTAAAAGTAGGTTATGTAGTTGAATTAACAAAAACATACTTTTATTTTTTTATCGTGGGCACAAATACATAGCAAATCGACATAAGATACAAATTAGCAATTATTATGAAACTAAAGAGAAGGAATATAACCATAAAAATTTGGCAACAATTCATTCAACTAACATATCTTAAAAAGTGGAATTGTGGCTGCTTTTTTGTGAGCTGTGAGGTAAAACTCCACTGCTTACTTAGGAGCATCAACGGAGAAACCAACTGCAATGAGAAGCAATTTCTAAATTGATTTTTTAGGCCTTTTATCGTGCATTGGGTAGATAGGTGTAAGCTGTGTTTTGTTGACAGGCGAGCTATTGTAACTCTAATAGCGAAGTTCATACCTTATAAATTATTTTTATAACCAGACGTTTGCGGTACCACCATGGTAAAATTTTGTTTTATAGTTTTTCTAATTTGAGAATTGGCAAAAACAGAACAAATAATTTGTACTCAGCGTTTAGGCGATTCTATTCAT
Source organism: Pachyrhynchus sulphureomaculatus (assembly GCA_019049505.1). Classification (NCBI taxonomy): domain Eukaryota; kingdom Metazoa; phylum Arthropoda; class Insecta; order Coleoptera; family Curculionidae; genus Pachyrhynchus; species Pachyrhynchus sulphureomaculatus. The sequence continues at coordinate 128,205,410 of CM032446.1, forward strand.
TTCTCTCATTCTTTAACGACAGATAAGTTAAGAAAGGCAAAACGTGAACTGCAATAAGAATTACAATTTTACGGCCGGTGTTAATCCATTTCTGTTCTGTGACGTTATGAAAACAAAATCGGCTCGTTGCGTTCAATAGTACGTTTACTTTGTGAGGTTTGCCAAAAGAATTTAGCTTGTAATTAAAATTTGTATTACTAACACGGCGATATACTGTTGTGTTCCAGGTTGTATCACTCGAAGTAAAAAATGATGACGTAAGTGTGTAAGGCCACAGACCGATAGAGGACATGTTCATGGGGGGGGGGGGGGGGGGGGGGGGGTGAGTTGCTAACAATTATCGCTTGGCAGCACTTCATAGGTTTCTACCTCAAGTATATAAAAATCAGTATAAACGACTAAAATTTGATATAGGCCATTTTTTAGCAATTTTTGACTGTTCTCTCATCAATCCAGGGACAAGTTTTGGCGTATCAGGACTTTTCAGCTTAGCTCGGATCGACGGAGATAGAGAAGAAAACTTAAAGTATTTACAATACTAGCACAAATAATAAGGAAGATACAACAATTTGCAACCCTAGCCGACATAAGCGAAGCTTTAAAAGCGTACCTGCCCTCTATCAGAGGCTATTTAAGGCCACATACCAATAGAGAAATTATTCAGCGAATTGCAATTACCGCTTGGCGGCGCTTTGTAGGATTCTACCCCTAGTCTATGAAAATCGATATAAACCACTAAAATTGGACAGAGTCCATTTTTCTCTCATCTATCAGTCCATCTCTCGACGCATTTCGACTCGATCGGTCCGTGGCCTTAAATTGCCTACACTAGGCTTACTTCAGCTATCGGTACAAATTGTTGTATCTTACTTATTCTTTGCGTTAGTACTGCGATAAATACTTTGTTTTCGACCGACAACTCGCCTGGAAGGACCAGGTCTGCACTGCAACCAAGAAGGCGAAACAACTACTGGGAAACTCTACCCTATCCTGAACCGCTCCAGTAAGTTGCTCCCCCGGACCAAGCTACTAGTTTACAACTCCATCGTGAAGGCAGGCCTCACGTACGCCTGCCCCACCTGGTGCCAGCTCTCCGAAACAAGGAGAGCTCAGCTTCAATCAGTGCAGAACAAGGCCCTGAGGATAATCACGGGAGCCCCGTGGTTCATGAGGAACCGTCAAATTCACAGGGACCTCGGTGTGCCTACCGTAAATGCACACATGAGGCAAACTCAACAGAAGTTCCTCGAGAAGGCGTCCCAGCACCCCAATCCGTGCATCAGGGACGCCTTCCGACTCCCACCTCAAGCTAGCCGCCAGTTCCCTAGACCGTCGGACCCGCTGCTGCTCTCGGACGAAGACGACGACCCCCTTCGCCCGCCGTGAAAAGAAGAATGTCATCCTAGGTTAAGTTTAAATTAGTCCTAATTTAAGTCTTGTTACATCCTAGTTTAAGTTAGCGTAAGTCTTGGTCTAAGGTAGTTTTAGTCTTAGTTCTAAGTCCTAGCTTTAAGAAACTTCATGTATATACCAAACACATTTCCTAGGTTAAGTTAGCATAGAATTCCTATTGTAAGAACTTAGGTTAAGATAGAATAAGTTTACATTTAGTTATAGAAATTATTTTTATATACTTTCAAAAATTATAAGAAAGAGCCTAGCCTAACTTAGAATCCAATAAAGACAGTGATATATGATACTTTGTTTTGTGCGCGTTCTCCGTCAATCCTAACCGAGCTAAAGAATCATAATACGGCGAGATATGTCTCGAGATGGTTTGACGGATGAAACAACAGTTAAAAACTGCTGAAAAATGGATTTCATTCAATTTTAGTGGGTAATATTGATTTATAAGGGTTATCCAGCCAACGTACCAAGCGCGCAATCGCCTTTTTCTATAACTTCCTTTATCTATTTTTGGCTAAATGCTGTGAATCCATTGTATATATGCCGACATATATGTATTCATCAGAACATAACCTCTTTTTATTGTTTTCTGGTATATTGTTACAAAAAACGTTAGAACATGCCCTTGATTAAAATAGAACGAATTGTAAGTTTCACCAGCGAAGATCCGTTGTTTCCAGCTGATAATATAGTTTCTAAAGATTCCGCAAAGAAATGGAAATGTAAAGATCCTGGAGAAAAAAATATTTCAGTTGTGCTACAACTCGACCAACCTTACCTTATAAGTTCTATTGATATAGGTAATGAACACTCTGCTTATATTGAAGTATTGGCTTCAAGATCTAGTTCACCAGAAGACTACAAAGTACTCCTAGTTATGTCTTCTTTTATGACTCCTCTGGAAGCCCGTCAAAGTCAAAATGTGAATAAAGTTAGGATGTTTAAGAAACAAGATTTCTCAGAACCAGAAAGAAATGAAAAGTGGGACCGAATCAAGGTTGTCTGCACACAACCCTTTAATCGTCATGTACAATATGGATTGTCTTTTATCAATTTATACACCAGTGACACAAATGTAGAAACTTCTCAACAACCATTAATTGGAAAATTTATAGTAAGGCCAGAATCTCCTGATAATATATCTGCTGGGAGCCTGTTTGCTAGAAGACGAGAACTTCAAGAAAGCACTTCAGAAAAAGCACTGAAGGGTGCCGCGGCAGTTAGACAGGCAACACAACTGGCACACATTGGTAATCCGGTCATCAAACATAATTTAAAACTCATGTCTCCTGTAATTTCACAAAAATTAAACAGTAAAAATGATAAAAGTGAAGATAAAACTAACTCCTTAAAGCCTCGAAATAGAAATGAACTTCTTTATAATGAAGATGAGGAAGATGAACATGAAAAAATTGATGATAAATTAATAGAAAAAAAGTCTGAGGAAAAAGCTGAAGCAAAAAAAAATAAATAAGATGCAAACAGACTTACTGTCAACAAAAGTTCAGAAGAAAAAGACTCAGTGTGAAATGAATAAGGAAAAAGAACTTGACAAAACAGCAGCAGTTGACATTCATTCTAAAACCAACAGAGCTAACAAAACAAAAAATAATCAACGCAGTGAATCAAACAAACGTAAGAACAATGATAAATTTAAACAAAACTTCTCTAAGAAACAAAAACATGTTACTAGAAAAAGCTTTGCACAATTATTAGAAGATGTTGTTTTTGTTATAAGTGGAATACAAAATCCTGAAAGAGCAAGCTTAAGAAGTATGGCTTTGTCGATGGGTGGTAAATATAGAGCTGATTGGGATAATACTTGTACACACTTAATTTGTGCTTTTGCAAATACTCCAAAATTTAATCAAGTAAAAGGGCAAGGTAAAATTGTGAAAAAAAATTGGTTGGAGGACTGTTATAATAAGAGAAAAAAGATTCCATGGAGACAATATGCTCTAGATAATGCTGATAAGGGTACTGAAAGTGAAGAAGAAATATATGAATTGGATGATGATGACCACTGGGATAATTCCACATTAGAATCTGATACTGATATTGAAATGAAAGAGGAAGGTTCTGATACTGAAGATAAAATACAGCAAATTACAAAGAAGCAAAATACAACAGCCAGTACTGACATATTTCAAATAGATACGGATAATGAATTATCAAGTGGTCATATCCACAACAGCTTAAACATTAATTATACTTTTAAAGATATTTTTTATGATAAGGTTTTCTATGTAGACAATGTATTTGATGCAGAAATAGAGAAAAAAATTAAAAAATACATTTTAGCATATAATGGAATTCTTTTAGATAATATTGGAAGTGCTGTAGATATTGTAATTACAAATAATTCAAATTATAAAAATTTAAAAGAAGTATTTTCCAGCACTGTTTGCATTCCACCAGATTGGATTTGGGCCTGTCACAATCGTCAAACTTTTGTTTCAATGGAAGACTACATTTTCGATTGAAAATTTGGGTTTATTTTTGGTTAAAGAAAAGTTCAACTTAACTGTGAAACATTTAATTTTAGAAAAAAGGAAGTTTAATAAAATTGTGGTTAGCATTTTTTCTAGTTATTTTTTATTTAAACAGGTTATCTAAAAAATGTGACTCTGAGCAATTATATTTTTTAAATAGATCTTCCTGTTTATTTTTCCCTTGTTAAGGGGAGTTTTTCAACATAAACCCAGTGATATATATGATTCCATTACAACCCACAAAAAGCTATGCTATAAACCAGATTTTATCTTCCATGAAAGGCTTATTGCATACCTTGTCGACTAATTATAAACGGTTGATCTGTTAGCCATAAATGATAAAGATAAATTTAAATATAAGGAAACTGTAGAACTTAGGCGTATCAAACTGATTCTTGAGTTCAAGAAAAACTTTACTTTTCTCCCTAAGATCAATAATAAAGGGATATATTTTAATCACAAACCCTGTAGTGTCTATTTTTAGAATCTTTTATTAGTTGTGTGTCATTGATAACTTAACTTTTATGTGTTTTTAAATGAAAATCTGAATTGAAAGTAATATCTGATATTTTTTGTCAAATCAGGATTCTTAACAACTGGTTGTACTTGTGAAAGCAGATTAGAGTTTTGTAATATTGTCATAAAACTAGAACTAATATTTATCTGTAAGTCAGTGATAATAGTTGTCAATTATTAAAATTTAGAAAAATTCAGAACCATTATGTTCGTTCAACCCTGGAAATTTGAAAATTATCTTAATTATAATGCACAACAAAATTAAAAAATACATTTTAGCATATAATGGAAAACTTTAAATATAAGCTACACGATACAAACTACATATGGGGTGTTTAAAGAAGTTTGTGGGAAGAACTTCACTAGGGAATCACTTAATTCAAGCATTATAAATTGTTTCATACTGCATAAATGATATTACAAAGAAAGTTGGGAATAGGAAGAATTTCATCATGTTTACAACTGAAATCTGACATTTTACAGCATCCACAGCAGTGCATTTTGGTATAAAGCAGCTAAATTCGTTTTTACTTTAGTTTTTTATTCTGCACCCAAAAATCTTAATTTTTTGTTTTAACTAACTGTACTATTTCACCAACGCGAAGTTATTGGAAATCGGGGGAAACAAAAAATTCCTGTTAAGGGGTCAATCCACTTTAGACGCACGAAAAAAACCCATATCTTCTTGGGCTGTATTTAATATACTCTTGAAATATAAAAAAAATGTTTTTTTATTGATTTTACATAGCTTTTTTTTATGAGAAAATACGAGGCGAACACAGTATGTCAAAAAAATGTGTGTCAGTGGCGTTGACGTTTTTGTCAGCTTTGGCTGCTCTGAAACAAAAATCGAAAAGATCAAGAATCTGTAGGACTGTGGCTATGGCCCGAACTAGAATTATTCACTTTTATGAAAAAATAAATAACAAAATGTTAAAAAAAACTGCGAAAATGTGACTTCTTTTGCTATTTTTTATGCCAAAAAAAAAGTAAGAAAATGACAATTTTGACTTTATTCTAGTTCAGGTCACAGCCACACATGTACTGAATATGTGATAAAAAAATTCGTAAAGATTGGTTAAACGGTTTCAAAAGAAACTTCCACGCCGCATGCAAAAACGTTGTTTTTTGAGAAAAACGCGTTTAAAAACCAAACTGAACTAACTTCGAAATAACGGTCTAGGTAGGCCTCAAAGTCAATTCAATAGAAAAGTCGTATACTATGAATAATAGTTTATAATTATAATAAGGAGCAGTTGTGTTTACGAAAGTAGAAAGCGCGAAAAAGGGACAGAGCACGCGCGCGTGCAGAGACGAGCGTTCGGAGACCGATTTAATAACGTGCTCAAATACGAGAATGGATTGAAAAGTTTGCGGACTAATCAAGAAAACAAAATAAAATACGTACAAAAATATTTTTATTTTTTGACGTAATCTCCACCTAACTCTATGCACTTCTTCCACCTGCTTTCCAAAGCTTCCACGCCTGTTTGAAAAAAAGATTTCTCAAGGTCTTCAAAATACTAGTTAACTGCAGCTTTGACTTCTTCATTTGATGAAAATTTCTGGCCACCAAGGTGTTTTTTTAGGTTTGGAAACAGATGAAAGTTCGAAGGTGCCAAATCAGGAGAAATAAGCCGGGTGGGGCAGCAATTCGAAACCACAATCACGAATTTGTGCCATAGATTCAACAGACGTGTGAACGCGAGCGTTGTCCTGATGAAACAAAACTTCCTTTCTCAGTAATCCTGGGCGTCTCTCTTTAATTTCATGACATAAACGACGCAAAAGGGTGCAAAAGTCGAGTTTATTGTTTCGCCTTTCGGAAGGTATTCCACCTATAATACCTTTAGCATCCCGAAAAACTGATGCCATCACTTTTTCAGCCGACAGAATTGCGTTCGCTTTCTTTGGGTCGGTTCATTAGATCTTTTTCCACTGCTTAGATTGTTGTTTTGACTCTGGAGTACAGTGGTGAACCCAGGTTTCGTCCATTGTCACAAACCTATTAAGAAAATCTTGCGGATCAGCCTCGAACATCTCCAAACAGTCGCGAGAAATCGTGAGTCGAATTCGTTTTTGTTCAACTGAAAGCAATCTGGGAGCCCACCTAGCGGAAACCTTAGAAAATCCGAGTTCATTAGCAATGATGTTTTGTGTTCGTTCATACAAGATGCCTATAGTGTCTGCAGTCTCCCTGACAGTTAATCTACGGTCTTTCAATATGAGATCACACACTTTGCCGATGTTTTCTTCATTCGTAGACGTCGTGGACCGGCCAGAGCGAGGGTTATCTTCGATGCTCTCTCGTCCACGTTTAAATTCTGCAACCCATTTTTTCACAGAGGTATATGACGGAGCAGATTCCCCTAGTGTTATTTTCATATTATCGTATATCTCCTTTGGTGTTAATATTTTTTTAAACAGGTACTTGATGACCGCATGTTGGATTTTTTTTTCATTTTTCCAAAAATGCTGCACTTGTTCTCACTAAACTCGTTCTAACCTAAAAACCACAAATTCTACAGCAACAAAATTTTACACTGGGACAACCAAAGAAAGTATCAACTTATTGAGGGTACTATAATAAAAATATAATTATTTTTTGTTGACGCCGCGAACTTTTCAATCTATCCTCGTATATGGAAGAAATGCTCGGATCCTTGTAAAATTTTGGGACAACATTTTTCATGGCATATACTTTCCAAAACGCCCATAAAAAAAAATTAGATTTTTTCAAGGTGGTAAAGTAGACTGACCCATTAAATTAACATTTGTCATTGTTATGTCAAGAATAAAAACTTAAATGGGAAAAGATTTATGTATTAAAAGTAACTAAAAACTGTTGTGTTCTTCAGTGTGACAGATTTCTTATTAATTAAAAAAATATTGTATCTACTTTTTTGTTACTTATTTATTCTTAACTGCAAAACTGTATCGAGTAACTTCGAGAAACGTTAATATAATATTATTGTTAGGATCTTATTCCCTAGAGTTTTTATTCCTTTTTGTGTTCTGTTTTCCATTCAGCTTTTTTGATAACATAATTAACTTTCAATGGGCAGTTTGCCTTTATTTACAATTACTTAAATTATATTTAATATTTAAATTAAATAATCAATACTGTTATTTTCCTAATTATACTTACAATATTTAGCTATAACCAAGTTTATTTATCAATTATGGTTTAAAGTATCTATATACGGGGTGTTCTTACATTATAACAAAACTACGGAGAATATTTATAGTATTCATTTATTATGACACTCTTTCAAATACTAAAAAAAACGTATTAGTTTCAATGGATCGGCGACACTGAATTTTGTAACTATATTTTTTAGCATATCAGAAGTTTTCTACCAAACAAATCAATTTATCGACTGTGCCATGAGTAAGTTTCTTTAACTTTAAATAATTTTAAAACTTTTTATTATTGACTCAACATTTATTTTGTATTATCAGATAGCATTCCAACCAAAACTTCATTCAAAGCGTTATGCTTCTCTACCAAAATTACGAAAACACTTTGTTACACTTATTTATTGGGTTTCGCCGTAGTTTCAAAACATTTGCAGCAGTCAGGCGCATGCACGCTGGCCGTTCGAGCAGTCAATATTATAGCTGCTGAGAAATAACTGGATAGTTCTACACATTTCCAACAGTCTGCAAATTTTCGTATCAGTTTGAGAATTGTTTGGCAACTTTTAGTTGGAACTACACCCTTTTCATTTTTCAGCCTATTTCTAAAGAAATAAGTTTGTGAAGAAAACTAACCCGAATCCCTCGTCTATCTTCAGTATCCCGCCACACTTCGTCGAGTGAGCATGTGTCGAGTTCCAAAAGTTGAAATCGTGGCTATTTTTCGGGAAATCGCGAGGCGAAGTTCACTGGTCTATTCGGAGGACGCAACCAGACGGTCAAGGGCAGTGAGGGGAGTGTTTTAGCTGGTTTTATCGGATGAAATACCGTATTTTCACACATATAAATGGCGTAGGTGTTTCGAGTTCGGTAACTCTCGGTCTGGCAGAAACCAGATTTGCGCTACTTTTGTAACAGCTTTCTGGCGAGTCTTTTTGGCTAACGCTAAACGAACGAGGCTAAATATAACAAACGAAAGCGCCCTAAGAGACCGAATATTTAAGAGAAGAGAAAAAATATTGTAAAAAAACCAGTATGGCTTTGGTTTCTAGGTGGACTGTACTGAATAAAGAAAAAGTAATAATGCATCCAAATCCGAGGACGTGTAAGACGACCCCACTGAAGACACACCCCGACTGAAGCTCTGTTTAAGTGTGAGACTGATACCAAAAAAGGGTTATGAAAGGGTCGTTTATCAACCGACATTCGACCGGATAGTTGAAGCACCTGTAGCCCTAAAAAGCAAAAGAGAAGGAAAATAAATAAGTTATTGGTTGCTTCAGGTTGCTATTTACTATAATTTTGGAAACCGTTCATACCATAAGCAAGAGATTCGGATTAGTTTTCTCTTTATAAATATGCCACTTAGTTTACAAGTTTGGTTCATTGAAGTGGCAACATTCACGTCTGACTGAAAAATAAGGGACGCAGTGACGGACGCTTTGATTGGACGTCGGTTCATTTTATATCGCTTTTAAATATTTAAATTCTGGATAGTAGTATAGGTAACGCGCTTCTGGAGCACCTCGATGGCATCTTTTTCCATCCCGCATTTACCACTAGCCGAAGAAATGCCCTTCATTTGCCCTTGAACTCCTGAAAATCTACAAGAAGTGCTGAAATTTCCTGAAACTCGTACAAGAAGTCGTCGACAATGACGTCACAGTCCAGCGGTTGTTGAACAGTGCCCTTTTGGCATTCTATAGTCTGCAAGAGGAATTCTGACGTCACATTCGCATATATGTATATAGTAATAGGTTGGTAAAATTAAATAAATTAAAAAAAGTGGTGTCTGTAGTAGGATTTGAACCTACATATGTTGTTTTGAATACTGCAAAACCAGGGACTTAACCCACTGAGCCACAGAGGATTCGTATGAGAGAGTGTAATAGTTGTGATGACATAAAAAAGGTATCCGAAGAACTGTTGAAAGTCTGCAAGAAGTGCTGAAATTGTCTGAAAGTCGTACAAGAAGTAGTCGTCAATGACGTAATTTGTCCAGTGGATGTTGAATCAGTGCCTTTTTGGCAATATAAGTTGTCGAAAAGGTGTAAAACTATGTGTAAATAGATGTGAATAGGTGTAAGTGTGTGTAATCTTATTAGTTAAGAACGTGCAAGAAATGGTCGCCAATGACGTCACACGTCCAGTGGCTGTTGAACAGTGCCCTTTTGGCAAGTTTAGATGTTGAAAATGTCGTTATAGAGGTAGAATAGGTGTAAATAGGTGTAAAATAGGTGTAAATAGGTGTGAATAGATGGCTTAAGAGCCTGCAAGAAGTGGTCGTCAATGACGTAATAGGTCCAGTAGATGTTGAAACAGTGCCTTTTTGGCAAGAGATTAGGATTTAACGGTATGTTTATCGTGACGGTAAATGTTTTATCGTAACGTAATAGGTTGTTTGTCAATAGAGCCGATATTAGCAGGGTATCTTAACTTCATTAAAACTCCTTTAAACTTCTGTTAGAGGAGAAGTTGTGTAGAGGCTCGTTGTTTAAAAGTGGATCAATAGGTAATATTTTAGTTGTAAATTGTGTGCAAAAAGGCCTTATTTGAGTGTATTTTATGAGCTAAAATTGGTAAATGTTCCCCTAATTTGTTGTATGGCGCCGGAAAGTCGGTAAAAATGTCAAAGATAAGGCTAAATATAAACAAAAAGTATGACTCATGGTAATTTCCTTGAATTGAAACCAAGTAAACATGTGACTCGATAGGTCACACAATAGATAAGAAAGGTCAAAAATAGCTGATAAGGAGTTGCTTTGAATGCATAGAAGTGTAGTAAAATTGGTTATATTTGTCAAGAATAGTAAAATAAGTATGAAATGAGCTTAAAATAGTTTTTTAAAACAAGGATATTTGGATTCGATTGAAATGCTGTCGTCTAAATGGTCTGATAGGTCACAAAACTAGATAAGAAAGGTCAAAAATTACTGATAATGAGTTGAGTAAAATGCATTGAAGTGTTGTAAAATTGGTTATATTTACTAAAGGTGGTAAAATAAGTATGAAATGAGCTTAAATTAGTCTAGTAGGACCTCGTTGAAATGAGTTTGAACTCGTTGGATTTTGCTATAATATGCTATATGAGATGAAAGCAAGTTAAATAAGTAATATTTGTCAAGAATAGTAAAAAATAAGTAAAGCCTAAATGAGTCTCAAACGAGTTTGGAGGAAATAGTTTGAACTCGTTGAGTTGTAATAATAGTAAAATTTTAAAATGTAAGAGATGAGCCTAGCTTAGTTTGGCCTCGTTGAATTGTTAATTGTTTGTTATTTCTATATTATGAGAGGAGAATAAAACACAAGTATGAGTACATAGAGAAATATATTAATAAATTCTAAAATGATACAAAATGTTACAATATGTAACACACATAAATTTATATTGTTTAAAATAATTGATTCAAGTAATCTGTTTCCTTCTCTTTCGTTGGCTTCTCGTTCGAGTCCTTTTCTTTCTTTACTGGAAAAATAAGAAGAAGGTGAATGTTTTGAACCATCTTTTGTTTTAAATAGATCCTTAATTTCACATGCCAAACATCTTTCATTATACAGATCTGTTTCTCCTTTACATTTGGGACATTTAATTCGTACAACAACTGGCATTTTTAATGTTAGTTTTATCTCAGACACCTGTTATTGAACTAAGTTTAGTTAGATAAATCTCAATCTTATATAGAAAAATATATTTCTGCTAATACTATTACTTATTACTGAATATTAGTTTTATCGATCCAACTATTGTGTTTATTATCAAAACCTAACCATTTTACAAGTACTTTATTTCCTTGTCGTTTTTGTTTTATCCTATAAGAAGAAGAACTGTTGTTGTTGCTATTATTGTTGCTATTGTTGTTGTTGGCAGAAGACATACTATATGTCTTATATGCTTAAAAAAAAAAGGAGAAAATTTGAATAACCATGAATTGTTTATAATAATTACTGACTAAAATACTTAAAAGTACAAAATATCTATAAAACAATATATATTTTACTAAATTAACAAAGAAAATTCTAATCTTAAGAAATAATATTTTGCCTGGTACGAAATGATACCAACAAAAACCAGTTGTTATAAAATTAAATAAAAGTTCAACAAATTTGATAAGAAAGATCAAATTTTTGTCGATAAGAGGATGTAAAATGTATTGGATAAAGTACAAATTGCAATGTATAATTTTCTTTACTAATAACTATATATTTGACGAAAAATATTAAATATGAATTGCTTAATAGTATATATAAATGAGAGAGTTCAGTAAAAACAGATAAGAAAGGTTAAAATTAGTTGATAGGAAGTATATTCGAATGTATTGAGAATGTAATAAAACAACATTTTAGATTTACCGTATATCGTTGTCGTAACGTTAAATGTAAACGTAAAAGTTGTTTTTCAAAGTACAAATTGCAATTTAATAACTATATAAATTCGAGTTCAGCAAAAACAGATAAGAAAGGTTAAAATTTGTTGATAAGAAGTAGATTCGAATGCGTTGAGAATGCAATAAGTTAAAGACCAAGAAATGTACCGTATTTGGTTGTCGTAACGTTAAATGTAAAGTAAAAGTTGTTGTTTGCTCTCAAGTTACTTGTAAAATGTATAAAGTACAAATAACTATATAAATTCGAGTTCAGCAAAAACAGGTAAGAAAGGTTAAAAATTTGTTGATAAGAAGTAGATTCGAATGCATTGAGAATGCAATAAGTTAAAGACCAAGAAATTTACCGTATTTGGTTGTCGTAACGTTAAATGTAAACGTAATAGTTGTTTGTTTTCAAGTTACTACTACTTAGTAATTCTGATATTTGTATAAATCAAAATTTGTTTCCAAAAGAACAAAGATTTGACTAATAATAATAATAAACTAAGAAATAGCCTGTAAATATAATAATATGACTAAATACACAGAAAATCATCACACTAAATTACTACAAAAAGTACAAAATGTCTTAAAAATAGGAGTAAAGTTATCAAAAATCCTAATAACCTATATATGTTAACCAATATATCTTGACAATAAATTTAAACAGTTTGTTGTGCAGTTGTTTTAATGATTTTAAAATAATACAAGAAATGGATGAATGCTTTATTTTTGAGTCTTTGAATATATTCATCTAGGGTTATTATCTTCATCTGATGATGATGACAATGATGAGCATTTATATTCGGGAGAACCAAATAAGATACATTGACTCCAACCACTATCACCAAAATGTACTATTAATATCTCGACAATAAATTTGAACTTGTTGTAAATGTGGTACTACTTGGAAATATCTCTTACATTGTTTAAATTGTTCTTTAGGTACATTATAATTAACCTTCCAATTATACCATTCTATAGTTTTCTTTTCTCTTAAGATTGTTGAAAAGTTATCAAAAAGATCTAAATGGAGTCAAAATGGTCTTAAATCCTGAAAAAAAAGATAGTAAAAAGTCCTTATTGCATAAAAAGTGGTGAAAATAGGTGTTAAAAGGTTCTCATATAGTAGATATTAGGGTAAATTTGGGCTTGATAGTAGAGGTCTTACAAATATGAGCTAGAGTTAATAAATAAATTTAATAAAAGCATAATTTAACACAATCCTACAAAAAGTTACATAAAATGTAAATAAAATATTTTCTAAGAGTATTGATTGGTTGAGGTAAATAAAGTATGTGCAAAATAATTTTTTAGTCGTTTATTTTATCCTACAAGAACAAAGCATTTCCAAAATGTTAATAAAATGAATGCAATATTTGTTCAAAACTAGATTAGACAAGGTTAATTTGCAAATAAATAACTAATATTTTGCTTGGTACGAAATGATACCAACAAAAACCAGTTGTTATAAAATTAAATGAAAGTTCAACAAATTTGATAAGAAAGATCAAATTTTTGTCGATAAGAGGATGTAAAACGTATTGGATAAAGTACAAATTGCAATGTATAATCTTCTTTATTAATAACTAATATAAATTCGAGAGAACGAGAGAGAGTTCAGTAAAAACAGATAAGAAAGGTCAAAAATATGTGATAAGGAGTAGATTCAAATGCATTGAGAATGTTAATAATTTAATACCAAAAATTTTACCGTATGTCGTTGTCGTTACATAAAACTCGACTTGTTTTTGATATATGTGTAAATAGACAACTTGAATGATTTTACTAACTTTATGAATATAAAGCTCCTTATTTGTAAAATATCAACTAAAAATATCATTGTCGTTATGTGATATATGTGTAAATAGACAAAAGAATAATTTTTACCAACCGTCTTATATATAAATGATACTAAATGACAATAATTAGTTAAAATACCTAAATAATAATATTTCCTACTTCATAATAGTTTTTTAAGTAAAAATACTCCCTATGCTTTTCGGATGAAAATTATCATTCTATATTCGGGAGAGCCGAAGGGGATACATTGATAATACCTAAATGATAATTTCCTAATCAATAATAGTTTTTAAGTAAAATACTTCTTGAATGGGACTTATGACCGCTTTTTGGATGCAAAGCGTCTCTCTATACATTCATTTCGGTTTCTCTGAGGAAAATTTCTTTATTTTTATCATCATCATCTGACTATCTGAGACAATAGATTTGAACAATTTGTAAGTGTGGTACTAATTGGAAACACCTCTTACATGGTTTAAATCTTTCCTTTAGGTACTAGGTACAAGATAATTTACTTTCCAATCATATTTTCAAACCACACACACACACACACACACACTGAACATTATAAATTTAATTTAAATCGATCTATATCACACACGGTTAGATGGACAACCTATTTGTTTTAACTACTTAACTTTTTGAATGAGTTAATCAACTATATACACATAATAAATAATGATGTATGGAGTCGAATAGTCTCTAAAAAATCCCAAAAATAACAAAAACATGTAAACGAGTTGATTTATTTAGTCTATAAAATGATAAGAGATAAATGTCGAAAACGTGTTTATAATAACAAATATCTGGTGATTGGAAAATTTTGTTTGATGTACTCACAGTAAAAGTATCAGAGAAAGCAATTTTATATTTATTCGAGTTCTATAACTATATATATATATATATATATATATATATATATATATATATATATATATATATATATATATATATATATTTAGATAGCAATTTATCATTTATCTAACATTGTATTAAAATTTATTGTATTACAATTTGATTTTTACAAAAGACTAAGTTGAAACAACTCTTGCTACTTTTTAGAAATATTAGAATTACAAACATTTAAGAAATAGATATCTTTCCCCAGGATTTTTGTTTAGCAAACCGATTGATCTTTTTGTAAATAAGTCTTCTCGTTTGTAAAGGATCGACTGGAGCTGTCTCAAAATAATGTTCAGTAGTTCTAGTTTTTTTAGTGTGTAAAAACTTTTTAAAGATAAAATCTGCATCTTCATTATCGATGGTAAAATGCTTACTATACCTAAATTTTCCAAGGTCTACTTCATTTAAGTGGTTTTTAATTAGTTTCAATATTAGATCGTAGATCTTGTCCGAATAAACGTTCAAAAAATTAGGAGTAACTCTTAGATTTTCTTTACCTTCATCATGATCATATAATAACAATCCACATTCTATCTCCACAGGAATATTAAATTTCTGAGCTATTTCAAAAATCAATATTGATGTTAGTAAACAGGCTGCGAAGTATTTTCTTTGACTAAATACTAGCTCTATTGTTTTTTGTATAATTTCCAAGATTTCGGTTTCACGAGACATGTTTTTTCCTGAAACATCAAAATATTAATTTTTTAAGACAAAATAATAGTGCAAGTTTTAAATATGTATATATTCTAATAGTATAGTTTGTATTTATTTTTCTTACCTTTATATATTATAAAATTACTTCGATGTCTGTCTATCCGTATGTCACACTATCAAAATATTCTAAGAGTATCGTTTTATATTTGTTTTACTACCTTTATATACAGCTCTTATATATTGAATTAAACGCTTATGTAGGAATCACGCGTTCCCGAAAACAAACCAGTTTCGTCGTCTATAAACATAATGATAAGAAGACAAGTAAACAATTTGAGTCTCTATGTCTATAAAAATTAGAATGATACGAGATATAAATTTAATTGAAATCACTTTGTCTATAAATATCCTAAAGAAAACAAAAATGTGTTCTTGATAACGTTGACAATGCTTATCATTATATTCAGATATTCAAGGGTTTATGCTGTTTTTTCTACTCAAGGTTGAAAAGATTGTAGATGTATGTTACATAGGAGCAACAATTGAATACCACATTTAATAGGCTATTATTTTGTTAATATTTCCGATATTCTATTGAATCATGCATTCATCCAGTCAAAATCATATAAACTTATGAATTTAAGGTTCGATTAATATCTTATCGAGAATATTTAACACCTTATATAGATCGCAAACAATTTACAATAACAAATTTATGGGGAACTATGTCATCGTTAACATCAAACAAATGTGTACAATGTAGTATTCATTCCAATCATAATAAGAATAATAATAATAAGTTAATTGATCAATTATCGAAACTAGTTGTAAATCTATTGAGCTGTATTAAAAAATAAATTTTAATACAATGTTAAATAAATGATAAATTGCTATCTAAATATATATATATATATATATATATATATATATATATATATATATATATATATATATATATATATAGTTATAGAACTCGAATAAATATAAAATTTCTTTCTCTGATACTTTTACTGTGAGTACATCAAACAAAATTTTCCAATCACCAGATATTTGTTATTATAAACATGTTTTCGACATTTATCTCTTATCATTTTATAGACTAAATAAATCAACTCGTTTACATGTATTTTTGTTATTTTTGGGATTTTTTAGAGACTATTCGACTCCATACATCATTATTTATTATGTGTATATAGTTGATTAACTCATTCAGAAATTTAAGTAGTTAAAACAAATAGGTTGTCCATCTAACCGTGTGTGATATAGATCGATTTAAATTAAATTTATAATGTTCAGTGTGTGTGTGTGTGGTTTGAAAATATGATTGGAAAGTAAATTATCTTGTACCTAGTACCTAACGGAACGATTTAAACCATGTAAGAGGTATTTCCAATTAGTACCACACTTACAAATTGTTCAAATCTATTGTCTCAGATAGTCAGATGATGATGATGATAAGAATAAAGAAATTTCCCTCAGAGAAACCGAAATGAATGTATAGAGAGATCCAAAAAGCGGTCATAAGTCCCATTCAAGAAGTATTTTACTTAAAAACTATTATTGATTAGGAAATTATCATTTAGGTATTATCAATGTATCCCCTTCGGCTCTCCCGAATATAGAATGATAATTTTCATCCGAAAAGCATAGGGAGTATTTTTACTTAAAAACTATTATGAAGTAGGAAATATTATTATTTAGGTATTTTAACTAATTATTGTCATTTAGTATCATTTATATATAAGATGGTTGATAAAAATTATTCTTTTGTCTATTTACACATATATCACATAACGACAATGATATTTTTAGTTGATATTTTACAAATGAGGAGCTTTATATTCATAAAGTTAGTAAAATCTTTTAAGTTGTCTATTTACACATATATCAAAAACAAGTCGAGTTTTATGTAACGACAACGATATACGGTAAAATTTTTGGTATTTAAATTAGTAACATTCTCAATGCATTTGAATCTACTCCTTATCACATATTTTTGACCTTTCTTATCTGTTTTTACTGAACTCTCTCTGGCTCTCTCGAATTTATATTAGTTATTAATAAAGAAGATTATACATTGCAATTTGTACTTTATCCAATACATTTTACATCCTCTTATCGACAAAAATTTGATCTTTCTTATCAAATTTGTTGAACTTTCATTTAATTTTTTATAACAACTGGTTTTTGTTGGTATCATTTCGTACCAAGCAAAATATTAGTTATTTATTTGCAAATTAACCTTGTCTAATCTAGTTTTGAACAAATATTGCATTCATTTTATTAACATTTTGGAAATGCTTTTTCTTGTAGGATAAAACAAACGACTAAAAAATTATTTTGCACATACTTTATTTACCTCAACCAATCAATACTCTTAGAAAATATTTTATTCACATTTTATGTAACTTTTTGTAGGATTGTGTTAAATTATGCTTTTATTAAATTTATTTATTAACTCTAGCACATATTTGTAAGACCTCTACTATCAAGCCCAAATTTACCCTAATATCTACTATATGAGAACCTTTTAACACCTATTTTCACCACTTTTTATGTAATAAGGACTTTTTACTATCTTTTTTTCCAGGATTTAAGACCATTTTGACTCCCATTTAGATCTTTTTGATCACTTTTCAACAATCTTAAGAGAAAAGAAAACCATAGAATGGTATAGTTGGAAGGTTAATTATAATGTACCTAAAGAACGATTTAAACAATGTAAGAGATATTTCCAAATAGTACCACATTTACAACAAGTTCAAATTTATTGTCCAGATATTAATAGTACATTTTGGTGATAGTGGTTGGAGTCAATGTATCCTATTTGGTTCTCCCGAATATAAATGCTCATCATTGTCATCATCATCAGATGAAGATAATAACCCTAGATGAATATATTCAAAGACTCAAAAATAAAGCATTCATCCATTTCTCGTATTATTTTAAAATCATTAAAACAACTGTACAACAAACTGTTTAAATTTATTGTCAAGGTATATTGGTTAACATATATAGGTTATTTATTAGGATTTTGATAACTTTACTCCTATTTTTAAGACATTTTTGTACTTTTTGTAGTAATTTAGTGTGATTTTCTGTGTATTTAGTCATATTATTATATTTACAGGCTATTTCTTAGTTTATTATTATTATTAGTCAAATCTTTGTTCTTTTGGAAACAAATTTTGATTTATACAAATATCAGAATTACTAAGTAGTAGTAACTTGAAAACAAACAACGATTACGTTTACATTTAACGTTACGACAACCAAATACGGTCAATTTCTTGGTCTTTAACTTATTGCATTCTCAATGCATTTGAATCTACTTCTTATCAACAAATTTTTAACCTTTCTTATCTGTTTTTGCTGAACTCGAATTTATATAGTTATTTGTACTTTATACATTTTACAAGTAACTTGAGAACAAACGACAACTTTTACTTTACATTTAATGTTACGACAACCAAATACGGTAAATTTCTTGGTCTTTAACTTATTGCATTCTCAACGCATTCGAATCTACTTCTTATCAACAAATTTTAACCTTTCTTATCTGTTTTTGCTGAACTCGAATTTCTATAGTTATTAAATTGCAATTTGTACTTTGAAAAACAACTTTTACGTTTACATTTAACGTTACGACAACGATATACGGTAAATCTAAAAATGCTGTTTTATTACATTCTCAATGCATTCGAATGTACTTCCTATCAACTAATTTTAACCTTTCTTATCTGTTTTTACTGAACTCTCTCATTTATATATACTATTAAGCAATTCATATTTAATATTTTTCGTCAAATATATAGTTATTAGTAAAGAAAATTATACATTGCAATTTGTACTTTATCCAATACATTTTACATCCTCTTATCGACAAAAATTTGATCTTTCTTATCAAATTTGTTGAACTTTCATTTAATTTTATAACAACTGGTTTTTGTTGGTATCATTTCGTACCAGGCAAAATATTATTTCTTAAGATTAGAATTTTCTTTGTTAATTTAGTAAAATATATTGTTTTATAGATATTTTGTACTTTTAAGTATTTTAGTCAGTAATTATTATAAACAATTCATGGTTATTCAAATTTTCTCCTTTTTTTAAGCATACAAGACATATAGTATGTCTTCTGCCAACAACAACAATAGCAACAATAATAGCAACAACAACAGTTCTTCTTCTTATAGGATAAAACAAAAACGACAAGGAAATAAAGTACTTGTAAAATGGTTAGGTTTTGATAATAAACACAACAGTTGGATCGATAAAACTAATATTCAGTAATAAGTAATAGTATTAGCAGGAATATATTTTTCTATATAAGATTGAGATTTATCTAACTAAACTTAGTTCAATAACAGGTGTCTGAGATAAAACTAACATTAAAAATGCCAGTTGTTGTACGAATTAAATGTCCCAAATGTAAAGGAGAAACAGATCTGTATAATGAAAGATGTTTGGCATGTGAAATTAAGGATCTATTTAAAACAAAAGATGGTTCAAAACATTCACCTTCTTCTTATTTTTCCAGTAAAGAAAGAAAAGGACTCGAACGAGAAGCCAACGAAAGAGAAGGAAACAGATGACTTGAATCAATTATTTTAAACAATATAAATTTATGTGTGTAACATTTTGTATCATTTTAGAATTTATTAATATATTTCTCATTTTAACGAGGTCCAACTAGACTAATTTAAGCTCGTTTCATACTTATTTTACCACCTTTAGTAAATATAACCAATTTTACAACACTTCAATGCATTTTACTCAACTCATTATCAGTAATTTTTGACCTTTCTTATCTAGTTTTGTGACCTATCAGACCATTTAGACAACAACATTTCAATCGAATCCAAATATCCTTGTTTTTAAAAACTATTTTAAGCTCATTTCATACTTATTTTACTATTCTTGACAAATATAACCAATTTTACTACACTTCTATGCATTCAAAGCAACTCCTTATCAGCTATTTTTGACCTTTCTTATCTATTGTGTGACCTATCGAGTCACATGTTTACTTGGTTTCAATTCAAGGAAATTACCATGAGTCATACTTTTTGTTTACATTTAGCGTTATCTTTGACATTTTTACCGACTTTACGGCGCCATACAACAAATTAGGAGAACATTTACCAATTTTAGCTCATAAAATACACTCAAATAAGGCCTTTTTGCACACAATTTACAACTAAAATATTACCTATTGATCCACTTTTACACAACGAGCCTCTACACAACTTCTCCTCTAACTAAAGTTTAAAGGAGTTTTAATGAAGTTAAGATACCCTGCTAATATCGGCTCTATTGACAAACAACCTATTACGTTACGATAAAACATTTACCGTCACGATAAACATACCGTTAAAAAAACCCTAATCTCTTGCCAAAAAGGCACTGTTTCAACATCTACTGGACCTATTACGTCATTGACGACCACTTCTTGCAGGCTCTTAAGCCATCTATTCACACCTATTTACACCTATTTTACACCCATTTACATCTATTCTACCTCTATAACGACATTTTCAACATCTAAACTTGCCAAAAGGGCACTGTTCAACAGCCACTGGACGTGTGACGTCATTGGCGACCACTTCTTGCACGTTCTTAACTAATAAGGTTACACACACTTACACCTATTCACATCTATTTACACATAGTTTTACACCTTTTCGACAACTTATATTGCCAAAAAGGCACTGATTCAACATCCACTGGACAAAATATGTCATTGACGACTACTTCTTGTACGACTTTCAGACAATTTCAGCACTTCTTGCAGACTTTCAACAGTTCTTCGGATACTTTTTTTATGTCATCACAACTATTACACTCTCTCATACGAATCCTCTGTGGCTCAGTGGGTTAAGTCTCTGGTTTTGCAGTATTCAAAACAACATATGTAGGTTCAAATCCTACTACAGACATCACTTTTTTTAACTTATTTAATTTTACCAACCTATTACTATATACATATATGCGAATGTGACGTCAGAATTCCTCTTGCAGACTATAGAATGCCAAAAGGGCACTGTTCGACAACCGCTGGACTGTGACGTCATTGTCGACGACTTCTTGTACGAGTTTCAGGAAATTTCAGCACTTCTTGTAGATTTTCAGGAGTTCAAGGGCAAATGAAGGGCATTTCTTCGGCTAGTGGTAAATGCAGGATGGAAAAAGATGCCATCGAGGTGATCCAGAAGCGCGTTACCTATACTACTCTGGATTTCAAAAGTTTTCTTATGCACAGAAAATGCTTAGGACACGAAAACCTTACATCACAATTAACATTTTCCGGTAAAAATATATAAAAGGAATTGTTTGATAACATTTATTATTTACAAATTAAAAATATTGTATATAAAACAATTACATGTAACAAAATATTAGCAAGACATTTTAAAACCTTTAAGATAGTTGAAAATCAAACCTATATTGTTTGGAAATGGCAAAATAAATAACTAGCATATTAAAAAAGATTAATAGAGCACATTTTGATACAGCTTGGCCTCCTAGAAAAAATTTAATCATCCGTAATATCGGTTTAGAGCTAAAGTCGCCAAGTAAAATGTTACAATTTGTATATATATTATAATACCGGTTATCAAAAATACTCCTCATAAAAAATAAATATGTTTTAAACTCCTTCAGAAGCTTTAAAGGGAAAATTATTGCCATGATATTTAATGTTAGTATTATTACTAAGGAATTCTAACACATTCCTTGACATAAATTCGGTTTTTTTTTAATGAATTTACTATATTTCTTATTGTTTTTTAATATATTTGCAAAAACACAAATAGAAAAGAGATAAGAAAATGTTAGTCAAACATTAGAACTGGATTATCCATAATGTTTTTGATATGTCTGGATTAG
This sequence comes from Pachyrhynchus sulphureomaculatus, assembly GCA_019049505.1. Taxonomy (NCBI): domain Eukaryota; kingdom Metazoa; phylum Arthropoda; class Insecta; order Coleoptera; family Curculionidae; genus Pachyrhynchus; species Pachyrhynchus sulphureomaculatus. The sequence continues at coordinate 128,227,578 of CM032446.1, forward strand.
GTTTTATCTTTTAAGTTATATTACAGAATGTTTTAAATAAATTTATGACCCATTTAAAAAAAATGTAGTCAGGTTTAAACATTTATTAACTACTGATGCTTAGTTCTTCGAGTTGTAGGCACATTTTTTTCTGAATTCTGGTTGCGAACAATGTACAAAGTTATCTACAAAACCTGAAATGAAATATGTTGAAAATTGTGCGAATGTTGAATCTTCTAAGTAATTTGGCTATTTTGTCTGTAATACAAAATTTTAAAGCTCTTCTTGAAACCATGATGGTGAATAGCATCGGTGACAGCGCATCACCTCGTTTTAGGCCGTTGCTTCCCATAGCTTGACCCTTCGGATCGACTCGTATGCCTGCTTAAAATCGATAAATAGCAGGTCTAGATCTCGGTTGAACTCCCAGTACTTTTCCATGACTTGTTTTATAGTATATATTTGATCGATAGTTGATCTATCTCGCCTAAACCTACACTAATAGTCTTTCACTATTTTTTCTGCATACGGCTTCACTCTGTTGAGAAATATAGTAGTCGGAACCTTATATGCTGTGTTTAAAAGAGCAATACCCCGATAATTGCAACACCTCATCTTGTCCCCCTTTTTATATGAGACAATGTCTCCCTGCTTCTATTCCTCCGGTACGCCTTCCCTAAGCCATACCACCACTATTAAGTTGAATAAAGCTTTGTGTAATGCCTCTCCTCCATATTTTAAGCCCTCCGCATCGCTTCCTAGTGCTTTATTGTTCTTAAGTTTCTTTATTACTAAACATACTTCTTTGTAAGATGAGCTTACATCTAAATCTTCCGCTCTTTGTCTGTTTGTAGCTGCGATGGAGATAAGTTTTTCGTCGCTCTTTAAATTTAACAAATCATGGAAGTAGTCATGCTATGTGTTTAAAATTTTCGTAGGATCAGTTATTGTTTGTCTATCGTTTCAGAAGGCAGGTCGTTCTAGGTTGGAAACCTTTCTTGAAGGCCGTAATTCCCTGGAAGAAGCTCTTATGTTATTACGATGTCTATGTTCCTGAATTTGCCAAACTGTATCACTTTGTTTTTGTAAATCTTATAAGAAAGATTTATTACATTAAAGCTATCACCATTTGGTGAATGCTCTTGGTACAAACCTGTTGCTGTAGAATTTGTTAAAATAAAAGAGCCTGTACTATCAGAAAAATTAAGATGTAATGAAAAATGTGACACATTATTTGCAGAAAGCAGTTGTGCTTTTCTTTCAAAGTCTGATAATAATAATAAAGTCATTAATTAAAGTAATAATTTTGAACGTTTCTCTTTAACGTCACTTTCTGTGTCTGAAATTTTATTTATCCTGTCAACTAAATGCACAAATTTTGTTTCTATTCATGAAGAATGCTTACCGGAACCAGAAAATTTAGATATTGGCTCTTTTAAATCCGTTAATTAGTTGCGAGTTCATTCGGTAATCTCTTGTTCCCTATCAAGAATATCCGAACTATAAATGACATTACCAGATTGTTCTAAAGTTAATAACGAACGCAAACATTTCCTTAGGGAACTACCGTCTCGGAAGGTTCTATTCCCCTAGTATGGATCTCATATTCAAGTTCGTCTTCTTCTAACGATCTACATTTACTGTATACATTTTTAATAAATTTTATAAGATAACAATATATAATGAAATATAAGTCCTGTAAGGAAGAGAAAAAATTATTATCAATTTAAATGCTAAAATCAAGTAAATTAAGTACCACAACAAGGTCAAAAAATACTATATTCAAATTATTTACACCAACAAGGTTCAACAAAAGAAAAAGCAAATGTAGCACAACTTGCCAAGAGATTTTCCAACACTCGCAGGTTACTGTGAGTAGTACTTTTGGTGTTGTTCTTCCCAGTTCGAAAAGTTTTATTTGGACCACGAGCTTGTAGCAGTAGGGCATAGCCTTCTATTTACGACAGAGTCATTTACACCTAAAAAGAGATCTCGAGTGGTTCGAAGCCTTTATATTTTTATTATTACTACTAGTGGTATATTTGTTATATTGCGGATAAATTCTTACCTACTGTAAGCACTACGTAGCGCATCAAGGTAAATTTTAATGTTTAGACCAAGAAAAATTCTAGGGTTATTAGTAATATTGTTTGGGTGGAAGATTAGATCGAATATATGTTATTTATAGAAAACGTAAACTTTCAGATTGTGATTCATGCATTAGACTAAACTTTTAAGCAGTGTAAAGATTGTATAGGATAGACTACTAGTATTTTTCCAGAAAACGCAGCTGTGTGGAAACAGAGAGAAAGTCCTTAAATTAAGTCTCACCTTTACACATCAATCATTTACTGTCTCAAAATTTTCACATACTTGTTAAGATTAATTATCAAAGGTTGATAGATTGTACTCAATTTTTTATTTTTTTTTGGATTCTGAGTACATATACATATGGCTGCTGTTCATGTATTTAGTAAAATTGAACACAGAATAAACTATTCAATCAATAGCTTATCTGGGGTTTTTCTTTTCTGAATTATTAGGTAGGCTAGAAAGTACCGTATATATATATATATATATATATATATATATATATACATATATATATATATATATATATATATATATATATATATATATATATATATACATATATTCAAAACTTGTTTTTCCTTTTGGCCTACTTAACAGCCTGCAAGGCCAGCTCCGAATAACACAAATTTGGTGGTGTCCATACGATTGCGACTTATATCTGAATTTGACTATATCTAAACTAAACTGGTTAGGAAAACACAAGACCAGACCTACCCTGACTTAGAGTTAGTCGAATATAGGTCTACAGTCTATATTTTCGAACTTTTCCTTGGTTAGACGTTTGTTTTCGTTCTGACGGCCCATCTGACTGCGCCAGGGAGGTTTCCGATTTTATTTTGGCTGCTACGGAAGCTTACATTCCTTTTTCGAAGAAATGCCCTTCCAACGGCAAGCCTTGGTTTGACCGAAAATGCAAAGCAGCTGTTGCTTCTAAACATCTTGCCTACCGACGATGGCGTAAAAATCCTAACATCATAAATCGTAACATCTTTGTTCGTGCCCGGAACAGATGCAAAGAAATTATCGACGAAACCAAGGAGGCACACAATCAGCGAATTACAAACAAACTTCTCGCTTGTCCCAACAATTCCAGGTCCTTTTGGTCAGTCGCCAAGGCAATTAATCAAAATTTCACCAAATCCACTATACCACCACTTATACGGCCAGATAATTCTATTGTAACAACACCTGTTGAAAAAGCGAAGCTGTTGGCTTCACATTCTACTGTCAATTTCCAAGGAAAAACACCACCTACTATTCCCATAGTGCAGTCAAGGATGCCCGATGTTGTCTTCAGACAGCGTATCATAAAACGTATTTTAATGAAGCTAGACACCAAAAAAGCTTCTGGCGCTGACGGAATACCTGCCATAGTTCTCAAAAACTGTGCGAGGGAACTGACACCAGTTTTCTGTAGACTTTTCAACCTATCCTACAGAAAGGGAATATTTCCTTCCTGCTGGAAATGTGCCACAGTTCAGCCGATACCTAAAAAAGGCAAGAAGACCTTGCCAAATAACTACCGACCAGTCGCACTGCTTTCAATAATATCGAAAGTCATGGAAAAGGCTATCAATCAACATCTTCTAAAATATCTTGTAGAATTCAACATTATTAGCGATCACCAATATGGCTTTTGTAAACATAGATCAACAGGAGGTCTTCTGACTTATGTAACACATGTTTGGAACAATGCAATTGAACACTTTAGAGAATCTCGAGCGGTTGCTCTTGACATATCCAAGGCATTCGACCGTGTTTGGCTAAGCTGCGTTCTTGTGGTATGTCTGAAAAGTTCTGTTTGTGGCTCTCATGTTTCCTCAGTGAGCGTTCTTTACGAGTGGCGGTCGCGGTCGACGAATTTCTTTCTAACACCTTCACTATTAAGGCCGGTGTGCCCCAAGGCTCCATACTATCTCCTACTCTCTTTCTCATTTACATTAACGATCTGCTAGAAAAGACCGAAAATCCAATCTACAGCTTTACAGATGACAGTACGCTTATCTCTTCATTCACTTTGAATGCTCGGACATCGGCTGCTCAAGCGAGTGTCGGCAGACAGCGGGAAGTTGTTCAACTTAACAAAGACCTAGAAGAAATTCTATCTTGGGGTGACAGTAACCAAGTGGAATTTAACGCTACAAAAACCCAGGCGGCAGTTTTTTCTAAAAAAGTTAACGTTGCTGAACCCGACATAGTTATGGCGGGGCACTCCAATCCTCTAACATCGTCACTCAATTTGTTGGGCGTTAATTTGGGAGCAAATATGTCCTGGCATGAGCATGTTGCAGGCATAGCAAGCTTCTCACAAGTTGGGAATATTATTTCAAACCAGAAAGCTTTACACTCCACAACAGCTGTTAATTCTTTACAAAGCTCAAATTCGACCAACTATGGAATACTGCTCCCATGTTTGGGGCTCCGCTCCCAAACATACACTGCATTTGTTGGATTCTATTCAGAGAAGAGCTATTCGTCTGATTGGAGACCCGCAACTGACCGCCTTGACTCGCTGGAACATCGAAGAACGGTTGGCGACTTGTGCCTATTCTACAAGTATTTTCATGGAAAGTGTTCGGAGGATGTAGCCCGTTTAATTCCTCCGAGAGCGGTGCATGTTAGAAATACACATCGCGCTGATACTTTACATCTGTATGAGATTCAGCTTGTTAGTCCTCGTACAACGCTTTTCAAGCAGTCTTTTATATGGAGAACATCATCCCTTTGGAATAATTTGCCCAAGACTGTGTTTCCCACCGAGTACAATTTGCAACGATTCAGTGAATTGCTTTTTTCCGCACACGTGTCGCTCCTGTAGCGCTTTAGGGACCTCCCTGCAGCAAAAAAACAGGGATTTGGAAGTATTATTCTATAGAATCTAAGTGGGCGAAAGGGCTGAATACTATACTGCTTTATTCAACGTAGTGATTTTGGTTTTGGCTATTTTTATGTCTCGTGCGGAGACTCAACCGGTCTACTAAGCGCAGTGAGAGGAGATTCCTAGCTGGGATACTGGGGCTAGTCCAGGATACCTCAGACTCGACAGTCTGTAGCAGTCTTCTGACGGGCCACAAGCGAGGGGTCCGAGGAGTAAATTAGCCAAAAGGTATAGTAAGAAAGATTTTAGTTTAGGATTTTCTCTTCATTCGGTTTGGCAGCCCACTTTGTGTTTATCACAATCTGACTATTAAAAACTACCTTTGTTAAACTAAATAATAAGTATTTAAAAAAAATCTCTAATTTCTAATAAATTTCTAAAGAAAGCTGTAAGTTGCAGTTAATTTTGTCAAAAGAAACAAACAACATTATTTAAAACAAAGGGGTTTTCATTTCTTATTTTTTTTTACTATTTTGATAAATATTTATTGCTTGCAATTTAACTGGTTGCCTAGCCAGGATCATGTAGAAATCCTAAGAAAGAGAAGAGGAAGTACACGCGATCAAGATCCATAAATTTATGGAAAAAAAAAAAACCTTAAGTTGTCAAACATCAATGTTAAAATTTGTATGACAGCTGGGAAATTACCTCGTTTAGACTAGATAATATCTCTAGGCGAAAAACTTTTTAAAAGCTTAAATTTCAATTTTATTTTGAATCTTCAAAGTGGCATTTTAGTTGGCGTTTATAAATATTCGTATATCTGGTGCTACTTTATTTCATGTAGCGTTGAGAAAGGGATAAAATGCCACGAACGGCCGCAATAGAGACATTGTTTTATGCTACGAAGCAGTAGCTGAAAATGCACGACAAGCTAGGATACTGTATATGGAGAGGGATTCCAGATTGATGGTAAATAAAAAAAAAGTAATAAACAAATACTTTTTAAACCTACCGTGTTTTTTCACTTCTAAATCTTAGATTTATTACAAGAAAATCCTTTACTATGGCTGGATTAATGTTGGAAAAGGTAATAGAAAAACCTATTTGAAATTCTGTTTTTATTTTGCTCAAACAAATAAGGTTAACTTAAACGTTAAAGCTGTTAAGTGGCAATAACCCAAAGTATAAACACAGTTGCTCTCGCGTGTTATCAAG
>CM032446.1:128238686-128272655 GCA_019049505.1 Pachyrhynchus sulphureomaculatus
TCCGTGACTATTAGGTATTTAGTGGATAGCTTGGATGTTATGGCTATCTTAAGGGCTTCTCTTATCGCTAATAGTTCTGCCGAATATACTGTGGTGTGGATTGGCAGTTTAAATCTTTTTGTGGTAGAGTTAGTTACTAATGCTGCTCCCACCTCTGATTGAGTTCTCGAGCCATCTGTATACATATGGTAGTGATCACTATATTTTTGAGATATTAAACTTTTAAAAGTTTGTCTTTTTAATTCATTTGGAGTGTTTTTTGTTATCTAACTTCAATAAGGATAAATCAAGATTTGGATTGGTTGCCATTCATGGTGGAAATATAGGGAAGCTTGATGAGTCTATTGTTTTTAGTATTATGTTATGTAGGTTGAGAAATGATTTTATTCTATATTGAACGGTATTCTTTTTTGGTTGGATATTAGTTAGACGGTTTAGGTGTAAGGGTTGCTTGATGTGCTGCTTGAACATTCCTGTTGCGTAGAAAAGCATTAACGATTTTTGTCTTATTAAATGTAGTGGAGGTATCGAGGCAATACATTGCAGGCTTGCAATAGGTGATGTCCTATAGGCGCCAGTGGCCAATCTCAGTGTCTGGTTTTGTATTGAGTTTAAGGGTCTTTTGTATGATTCAGGAGTGGAGTCCTAGATGTAATTGCCGTACTGAATCTTAGGAAGAATAAGACTGTTATAGATTTTTATTAAGGCGGAAAAAGAGCTACCCCACTGATTACTGGCCAACATTCTCATCATGTTTAGGTCATTTGCCGTCCTTTTTTTATGTTTTTAATATGTTCTACCCAGTTTAGTTTGGAGTCGAAGATCATTCCTAAAATGTTAATGTGTTGTTTTTGTTGAATGTGTTTGTTTGACAATTTAAGAACATTAATCCTTGGGCAATTCCTTTTTTTGCAAAAGTGGATGACGGCAGATTTGCTTGTGGAGAATGAGTATCCAGCTTGATCGGCCCAATTTTGGACATGGTTCAATGTGGTTTGCAGTGTTATAGTTAATTCATTGTTGTTTGGGAGTGATTTGTATATTAGTATATCGTCTGCGAAGAATTTTGTCTTGGAATTTGAGGGAATTTGGTCCTCGAGCCCTTGGATAGCCAATGCAAATAGTATTGGGCTCAAAACGGATCCCTGTGGAATTCCATTGCACAGTGATGTAGGTTTGGAAAAAATTCCATTTGCCTTAACTTTTATTGTGTGTTGTTTCAGCAGGTTGATGATATACTTTGGGAGGAAGCCTTTGAGTTGTATTTGATTAAGCCTATTGATTACACAGCCCCACAAAAAAAAAGTGGGGTATACTTTTGATGCGATATATCAGAACCGTAGTATTTGTACCCGCTGATCACGAATCTGACGTCAGAATATCGCCATCACATCTCAATTTTTTTCTAACCTCAAAAAATAGGTAAAAATTAGTAAAAATTAAGAAAAATATACTCCTAAAAAATTGATTCAAGCTTTTTCATGAATCCAAAGATGTATTAATATGTATTCGGACACACTAAGCTAATATTCATCGGTTGGATTAAGCCATACAGTTCTGTTTTCTTTCTAACCTCAATAAATCAGACAGAGATAGTGCTTCTCGAATGCAAAAACGAATTCAAATTAAAATTCAACCGATTCTTACCAAATTTGGTACACGGGGTTTTTTTGGGTTGCTGATCATGAATCTGAGGTCGGATTTGCAAAATTCAAAATGGCGGATCCAAGATGGCGGATCCAAGATGGCGGACAAAATTTTTGAAAACCAACTGATTCCTACCAAATTTGGTATACAGTTGGGGAATCCTCAAACCTGATACTCTTAAACCCTAAACCCTGAAACCTTAGACTCCCACAGCCTGTAACCTCAAAAAATAGACCTCAATAACCCTGTAACTTTAAAAATGAGACCCAATAAACTCAAAACCAGGACTTTTAAACCATATACTCTCAAATAGTAGACCCTTAAGCCCTAGAATTGCGAAGGTTAGACCTGCGCCTAACTTTCCTTTTTTTGGCTGTATCTTGTTCTTTTTTCCGCGAATGACCTATTCAAAGGCTTTCTGCCCAAACGCTTTTGAGGACTTGTTTCTCTTTTTAGCGACCAGCAGTAGTCCGCTAGCATATGGTCATCCCATCGTCCTTGATACCGATTTTCTATGATTTTCAGATCTTGGTGAAAACGTTCCCCTTGCTCCTCACTGTAGTGACCAAGATTATCTGGGAAATCATCGATGTGGGAGTCCAGGAAATGTAATTTTAGATTCATTAAGCAACCTAATGTTTGAAAATTTTTTACCATTTTCTCGACTATTTCTTTGTACTTAGGACTTTTATTATTTCCCAAAAAGTTTGTTGCGACTTCTTTAAAACTAAGCCAAGCAGCTTTTTCAACTTTATTCATTTTAGTAACAAATAATGAATCTTGAAACAATTTTCTTATTTGTGGCCCGTCAAATACGCCTGCCTTAATTTTAGCTTCAGAAAATTTCGGAAATTTTTTATGCAAATATTTGAAACATGGGCCGTTTGTATCTAATGCTCTCGTGAATTGCTTCATAAGTCCAAGCTTAATGTGAAGCGGGGGAATAAGAACTTTCCTGGATCTACCAATGGTGGAAACAATACATTATTTTCACCAGGAGTGAACGATTCTCTTGTTGGCCAAATTTTTTTCTTATAATGGCGTTCCCTGTCTCTGCTATTCCACAGACATTTATAACAGGGATAAAGTGTAAACCCTGACTGTTGGCCAAGCAATATTGTTACAATTTTCAGATCTCCGCAAATTTTCCAGTTATGATCAGCATATTTTATTTTTATCAAAAGCTGCTTCATTTTTTCATATTGCTCTTCCATAACTGTGGAATGAGCAATCGGAATGGGAGCATAAACGTTGGTATTATGCAGCAAAACTGCCTTAATGCTCCGTTTAGAAGAATCAATGAACAGTCTCCATTCTTCAGGATCATATGAGTTACTTTGAAATTCATCCATTAGACCTTTTACATCGGTACAATATGAAAGTGACAATTCCTCGTCCATTGTGAAATATTTTCGAAATTCTTCATCTCTGTTTCTATAATAAGAAATTGTAGCTTCTGGCTTAAGTAAATGTATTTTCTTTAAAAAGGAAGCAAGATGCTCTGAACCATCTTTGGATAAGCCTTAATCTCTGACTAGATCACTAAGTTCTGACTGTGATACGAGTATTGGTTCTGGTTTACGGTTGTATGGTAGAAATTCTTTATCTGTGTCACTAGTATATGATAGGTTGTCACTAGAACATTCATTAGTAACAGTGTTTGAATCTTTTTCGACAGTCTCAATGTTTTCAGCATGAACTGATAAGGTGAAATCATTTGTTTCCATAACATCAGCATCAAGTGGTTCAGGTGGCGGAATTAGTTTAGTTGGTCTTGTTACTGTCGAAACATCGTTATAAGTAATAGTGCTTTTATTTTTTCAGTTATGCCTAGATACAACATTCATACAAAAGTAGCAATCATTTTCACTGTATGGTCTATTCCATATTGCTGGTCTGGAATATTTAATCGCCTTCTTATTGATGTACAACATTATTTTGCAAGAACTGCAAATGATGTGGGGAATCCAATCTGTATCCTGGTGCTGTATTTCAATGTTAAAACAATCCTTATATAAGGTTTTAATCTTATCCGTTATCGGTGACCCCATTTTACTCAATACGTGTTGACAGCAAATATAACAAAATGAATCACTGTTTTTATCGCACTTATGAAAAGTCCTTGTACCGTGAGACCGTTTTCTTGTAGCATTATACTCTACATGAGCCAAGTCACCCACACATGAAGAGCTACGGTCGCTGGATGACGACGGCTGCGGGCCCGCTTTCCCACCCTGACCAACCGCCGATACTGGGTTTCCGAGTCCCTGCATCGTAATTCTCTTTCTTCTACCTGCCATGACGGCATCTAAGCCGTTATCCAGGGATTCTGCCGGCTAGTGGAGTAACACCGTTGCCCACCGTCACCACATGGAGGTGCCCTGGATGCAGGTAGAAGAATAAAAATCGACCCATGAATTTTCTCGGAGTTCAAAATGGCGCGAAAACATCTGCCATCTTGAATTTTGCAAATCCAACCTCAGATTCGTGATCAGCGACCCAAAAAATTCCCGTGTACCAAATTTGGTAAGGATCGGTTGAATTTTAATTTGAATTCGTTTTTACATTCGAGAAGCACTATATCTGTCTGATTTATTGAGGTTAGAAAGAAAACAGAACTGTATGGCTCAATCCAAACCGATGAATATTAGCTTAGCGTGTCCGAATACATATTAATACATCTTTGGATTTATGAAAAAAGCTTGAATCAATTTTTAGGAGTATATTTTTCTTAATTTTTACTAATTTTAACCTATTTTTTGAGGTTAGAAAAAAATTGAGATGTGATGGCGATATTCTGACGTCAGATTCGTGATCAGCGGGCAAAAATACTACGGATCTGATATATCGCATCAAAAGTATACCCCACTTTTTTTTTGTGGGGCTGTGTTATTAAGTCTTTGTGGGTTGTGTCGAAGGCGCTCTCGAGATCTAAAGAGATGACTACCAGGTGGTTGCTATTGTTAAATGAAGTCTTTATGTCGTTTTCCAATAGGGTTAAATAGTCTAGTGTTGATCTGTTTTTCCTAAATCCAAACTGTTGAGCCGATAGTAGATCTTTTGTTTCAAGCAACCAAATTAATCTTTCCTTGACCATTCTCTCTAGAATTTTCGCCAGATGACTCGTTAGTGTAATTGGCCTGTAATTGTTAGGTGATCCCCTAGGTTTGCCTGCCTTGTGTATGGGGACTATAACGGAAGTGGTCCAGCTCAGTGGGAAATCATTCTCCAGCCATATATGGTTGTAAATTTCCAGGAGGATTTTAAGGGCAGATAGCGGAAGGTTTTTTGATCATGGGTATATGAATATCGTCGGGCCCAGGTGCTGTTGGTTTTGCATTGTTGATGGAGGTTGTGAGTTCGAGAAGAGAGAATGGAAGGTTGTAGTTTAAGGAGTCGTTAGTGTCAAAATTGTTGGATGAGAGATGAGGATATTTGATGGGGTTTGGCGAGTTGGACGATGAGCTTTTTGTTTTGAAAGTTTCTGCTAGAAGATTACTAATTTGTTGGGGGTCGGAGATCCATACATCGTTCGATTGTAAACCTTGGATGAACCTAGGGTGAGAGCCTTTCATTTTTTTTATTTCTTTCCATAGATCTGAAGAGGTCATTGTTGAATTTATGGATGATGTAAATTTTTGCCAAGAGTTTATTTTAGATTGTTTTATGACTCTCTTTGCTAAGGCTCTTTTCTTTTTGAAGTCTATAAGATTGGCAGGTGATGATTGTCGCTTGAATTTATTTAATGCCTTCTTGCGATTTCTGATGGCTATAGAGCATTCCTGATTCCACCATGGGACTGGGATTTTGTTGGGGTTTTGAATGATTTTGGGAATGGCTGCGTCAGCTGCAGAGAGTATTTTTGCCATGAAATCTGAGAGGTAGCTGTTTATGTCTGCAATGTTGGATGGGGGTAGGTGTAAGTTGCGGGCAAAGTGCTGCCAGTCAGCTTTGTCAAAGTTCCATTTGGGACTTAAAGGGTGAGGGTGTGTAGGGGTCGAAGATCTGAGAAGAATGGGGTAATGATCACTGCCGCATGTGTCATCAAGTATATCCCATTTGTACAGGTTTGAGATGGAAGAAGAACAGAAGGCTAGATCGATGTAAGAGAAGGAGCCAGTGGATGAGGAGATAAAGGTAGGGGAGAACTGGTTTAGCAGCGACAGGTTGTTGTTTATTATTAGGTCCTCAATGTTGGCTCCCCTGGGGAAAGTAAAGGTTGAGCCCCACATTTGATTGTGCCCGTTTAGGTCTCCCATGACTATAAATGGGGGAGGTAGTTGGTCCAGTAGATTTTGCAATGATTGTGAAGGAGAGATGTATATGTTGCAAATTGTTATTTTTTTGTAAGGTTTACCGTTATTGCGCAGGATTCTAGGTTTGTTTGTAATTGTACAGGAGAGAAGTCTAGATAGTCCCTTATGAAAATGGCTACCCCTCCGGAGGCCCTGTCTGTATCGTTTTTGTTTTTATGAACAAGTTTGTAGTTTCTTAAATTTGTGGTTTGATTTTCCTTAAAGTGGGTTTCTTGCAGGCCGATGATGCTGGGATGGTGGGTAGATGTTATTAATTTAAGATCCTCTAGTCGTGGAAAGTACCCATTAATGTTCCACTGCAAGATAGGATAGAATGATGAAAGATGGAAAATTTATTTTCTTTTGGTATTCTTATTGTTGATTTTTGGAGGATCTTGGGAATGTTGCTCAATCGACATGTTATCTGAGGATAATGATTCTTTTGAGGATTTGGACGATTTGCTGGTTTGTTTTCGCGATTTGCTTGTCGGTTGTTTATGGAGGTTTTTGAATGTAGGGGCAGGAATTCTGATTTTGCGGATTGTTTGGGGGTCGGAGGTGGCTCTTTCCGGTTGGAAAAGTCCATTTTCCGTATTAATGGGGACGGGGGGGGAAAGAAGTGGTTGGTGGGAAGGAGAGGGGATTTGGTGTTTTGGATGGAAGGGGTGTTCTCCGGTAGGGAGAGAGGGTGGGGAAGGGGGGTTTTGGGATATTGGATGGGGGGGAGGAGTAAAGGGGAGGTCGCATTGAGTTGATACCGATTTAGTATGCTTCTTTGATGCTACTATTGAGCTGAAAAGTGTTGTTGAGGGAGGTTGGAGTGCTGTGAACTTTCTTCTAGCTTCCTGATACGACGTGTTGTCTGTTACTCTGATTTTTTGTATAGCAAATTCCTGTTTGAATACAGGACAACCTTTATAACGCGGTGAGTGTTCACCCTTGCAGTTTACACAATGGGAAGGAGTTTTACAGTCGTTTTCTTCATGTGTTGGATGACCGCACGACGGACAAAGTTGTGGTGAAGAACATTTTTCTGCGTGATGACCAAATTTCTGGCATTTGTAACATCTGAGGGGGTTTGGAATATACTGCCTGACTCTTACATTGTACCAGCCAACCTTTATAGTAGCTGGTAGGGAGTGCGTTTTGAAAGATAACACAAATGTGGAAGAACGACAGTCAGGGAATTTCTTACTAGGGGGGATTCTATATATTTTAGTGACTTCCTGATCAGCCAAGCCCTCAAGGATTTCGTCGTCCGAACAGAAGGCCAGATCCGAACAGGTGATCACTCCTTTTATCACATTTAATGTAGGGTGTTTTATGGTCGTTACCTCGAAAGTGTGCAGTTTTGTTAGTATTTCTGCTTTGTCAGACTGTCTCTCATTTTGAATTTCTATTAGAAGTGAACCATCGGCAAGCTTGCGGGTGTTGGCCAATGTTCCAAAGAAGCTTTCAAGACTTTTATGTAATGCGAGAGGTGAAACCTCTTTAAATGAGCCGTCCAGTCTTTTTATTTGGAAGAACCGCTCATAAGTAGGTTGTAGGATGGGTGATGTACTTAATCGGGGCCTTTTGGGCCCGTTGAGTTGAGGAAAATCAAATTTATTATTCATTTGGTTCCCACGAGTAGCACAGGAATGGATGGTCCGCTATGGCAGTGCCTGGATACCATAGTAAAGCTAATTACTGTCTGAGGGCGCTCGATATCAGACAGGAACCGTTCACGACTCACGCTGGCTGAGTCATGCATCCCCTCTGCACGGTCTCTCACACATTGAGATTGCCATTTGACATATAGGACAAAACTGGACATCACAACGAGACTCGGGACCCTCGGGGGCGTCACTCTCCGTACTAGTAGTGAAACACTCCTAGCCCCTGAGGGGAAGGTATTTTTGAGACACGCTATATATATATATATATATATATATATATATATATATATATATATATATATATATATATATATATATATATATAGTTGCTTGGACCTAATTCAGATTGGACCCACAATTCATGCTTATCCTGTTACACCATTTATAATAAATTATTGTTACTATATGTAACTTCACTGATAATTAAACAGTTTATTATTTTAATTTAGAAAAAGTAAAAAAAAAAACAATCGATTTTTCAGATGTAACCTTTCACTTCCAAATGAATAAGGTGTTGAAAAAAAAATTGATGGAGGTTGAAAACATTAAATTTAAAATATAAAAATTGACTTTTGAGATTTTGCCTATTCAATACGACGACTCGCGGCTTTTTCAGGAATTCAACTTGAGGTGCATTTTTAAATCTGTCGCAAGCGTCTGTGTAAATTAATATTACAAGTTTTCTTAAAAATGAATACCGAAAATTTTGCTTTTTGTGAAAAATCAAAAAAAAGACTTTTATGCTGTGCTTACAATTGTGAAAGTCGCCTGCAAAAGGATTTAAATGTTTTTAAATATTATTAATGCATTTGGCCCAATGGCAATAGTTGACAAACTGAACGTGTAGAAAAAAGTTCTCCGAATTGAACGAAAAATCCCAACGGATGCTAAAATTTGTTTTAAACATTTTAAAAAAGAAGATTACGTTCTTCCAGGTAAGTAAAATTATTTATTCTTGAACAGTCATATGTTTTTATTTTTTGTAATTTGTGTACATGTCAAACAAAAATTCCTTATTAAATAACATTTTTCAGATTTTATTTTGATAAAATACTGTCTCAGTTATTTTGTATTCTTCTTTGCACGGAATTATTACTCAGAAGAATTTTTCTGATGATATCTGACGGTATCTTATGATAAAGAACAGTTTTTATTACCTCTTTCACTGCCGGTAAGATTAATTCCTAGCCAATTGGGTGTAGTTTTCCCGCTTTTTCCGATTAACAATGAAATATTATTTGTGGCTCGTAGTCCATCATCTTCTAGTTTAGAAGACGACGCAAAAAGGTTTAATATAGTTGGCTGTTTTGAATATTTCCTTTCCGGTCCTTGAAAATAGGAGATATCTTAGTCCTTTTTATCAGTATGTATTTTATTCAAATGCTCTTGTAGCTTAGAAGCGGCTTCATTTGAAAAACTTTTTGGCAAATTAAACAAATACATAATGATTGGTTTGTAGGAGAGTGCATAAATCCATATTTCAAATACTCAGTAGTGTAGTGTACTGCCGGCATTTCTTCTTAGATTCAGATATTTTGAAATACAAAATTTGCCACGGTTTAAATAAATTAACTTTTCAACAGATTTATAGATAGTTATAAAAATAATGGTTGTAATGACTTCTATCACTTTCACTCAAGAATGTGGTTTATTGGCGAAGTACACAAAAATAATAAGACATTCCTAGAGCTACCCCTGCCTTTTATAGATTTGATTTGGTGCACGCATCAACTTGTATGCCTTCGCTTGTTTGCGATGGCGATGCATTTGCTCAATAAACAAGTCACTACAAGCTCCCTTATTTTTTGTCGAAACACACTTGATTGCGTGAATTGGTCTTTGCTTACCAACTTGCAAAGCTTGTCACCGACAATACTAAACCGAATTAGGTATACGTATTTCTAATGCTAATTTAAATTTTTTTATCCTTATTTACACGATAACAATACGATAAAAATCTTTGATAGCTAGATAAAATATTTATTCATGAAAACAGTAGGTATTTTCAAAGTATTTTTTTTATAATGATTTTCTAAAAAGGTAGGGACGCCACTGCCGCCCCCTTGTCTGTCTTAATGCCCTCACCATTCTGGACCCGCTACCGCCCCCACAGAAGGCTCCAGCGCCCACTGGGGGGCCGTAGCGTCCCCTATGCCCTAGTATGTTGTAAATTAATTTTGTAAACTATTATGAACTATGTGTGTGTGTGTATATATATATATATATATATATATATATATATATATATATATATATATATATATATATATATATATATATATATATATATATATATATATAGTTGAAGTAATTTATCATTGAGAAATCATAATAAAAATCTGAACCCAAAGTTATCAATATTAAAAAAAATGTTTATAATGGCGGTTGATCAGTTTCATCGAAGTAAAGTTCTAGAAAAAAAACTAATTTAAAACTGCAGAAAAAATAAAGATTTCTTAACTTTTGTGATCTAGAAAAATTAAATAAAAGTGTATTAGTAAGTAAAAAAATGTTAAATAAGTACATGACAGGCCGACTTTAAAGAAGGAAGCAGTTTTTTGGAAATATCTCGAAAAATAAGTCACGTAGTCAAATTTTGTTTTTATGTTAGTAATCTGCGCCTCAAAATACGTCTGTACTGAAAAAATTGTAAAATATGGCGAGGGACAGAATAACTGTAGGCTTTACAGGTTGGCTAACCATCATCTTAAAAGAATTAAATTAGTCTAAGTCTTAAAAACCCATTTCATTTCCATGACATTTAATTTGTGTAGTATGTAGGTTACATACAATATATAGTTCTAACAATTTGGGGATGTGATATATAAGAACAAACACTGTTAAAAATAACATTTATTTGTAAACGCTGTTTTAATATTCACGATTTTTATTATGTTTCGTCGATGAGAAAAACTTTTTTTTTCTTTTTTACAGTTTAAAATTTACTTGCTTCATGAATCTATCCTAAATCTAAATTTATTCCAAGCAAGATTACTTAAAGTCACTTAAAAAGGAGATCAAACATTTTAAAATTCCTATATATATACTTTCTACACTCTATTTTGACCTTGTGAAACTGTTCTTTTGAGTGTAACTGGTAGCATATTATATATCTCTGGTCCAAGGTAATGTATACTTCTAAGATTAATGGCCTTATAACTTACGAGGATAACCATCTCATTGTTAATTTTTGCTCTGGTGTGGTAGTTATGTTTTACAACATTTCTAGGGAATTTATCTTGTAAGAGAAACAAAGCGATGGCAACAGTATATAATGCCCTCACACTACAGATGTCTTCCGAGAAAAGTAATTCAGTTGGTTATAACCTATTCTTTTTGTATATGATTTTTAATATGTATTTTTGAATAATATTTAATTTGTAAAGGGCATTATTGTGTAATCCTCCCCAAACTAAAATTCCATATCTATTCAAAGATTCTATGAGAGCCTTATAAATGACGATAAGAGTATCGGTGCTCATAACCTGCCTAAGAAGATAAAAATTTTTAATTGGATTGCTTATTCGATTAGTAAGGTATTCAACATGAGGTGTCTATTTTAGGAACTGATCTATTACTATACCTAGATACTTTGTCTGAGGTACTTCCTTTATTTGTTGGTTATTAATGTTAAAATGATCAAATGGTGGTCTGTTAGCTTTTGTTAGTGAAAAAGCAATATAATTTGTTTTAGAGAGATTTAAAGACAATTTTAAATGTATCAAGCCATGCTTTTGTAATCATTAGTCCATGAATCATTTTATTTCTTAACTCTCCCAAGTATCTCCATTGAACACCAATACAGTATTGTCCGCATATGATAGCATTGTGCCGCCCACGTTCTGTGATAATAAAAAGTCAATATAGGCAATAAATAATAATGGGCCAAGCACCGTACCTTGCGGAATGCCCATTCTAATGATTTGTCTGTTACTTAAAGTTTTATTAATCTTGACAACTTGATATCTCTCTTTAAAGTAACTTTGAAATAGTTCCCAAACTGTTCCCCTAATTCCACTCTGCCACAATACGTTAAGAAGTTTTTCGTGGGGGACCGTATCAAATGCCTTAGCCAAATCAATGAAAACGCCGAAACACTTCCTACCCATGTTTAGATGATTTGTAATTTCTGATGTTAATTTATGCATGACATTTTCAGTAACACATCCTTGCAGAAATCCAAAATGGCTATCTGACAAAATGTTCTTGGTTTCAAAAAATATTATTAGTCGTTCTTTGACACACTTTTCAAATACTTTCGCAAAATTGCTGATTAAGCTAATAATTTTCTATTTTAGCTTTTAAAACGCTCTTATAAATAGGGGTGACAATTAAAAACAGAAGGAACCATCCCTGCTGCAAAGCATGCATTAAATATGTGCAACAGCGGTTCCATGATAAAAGTGTGACTCTGCTTTATGAGCTTTGATGTGATTCCATCCAGACCCGACGAACCTGAGTTTTTCAAGGACGAAATATGTTTTATTAATTCATTTTTGGTTACGGGGCTTAAAAACAAAGAGTTTGTTAAATGTGTGTTTGCACCAATTGGGTTCGTCGGCTCAGGAATAGTTTCTGTCATCCTGCTTCCAATATTTATAAAATAGTCATTACAGTGATTAGCTATGCCAGAGTCGGTCTCGAGTTCAATACCTTGATCATTTAGTGTTGTAATGTGATTTGTTTTACCAGTATTCTCATATGTGATATCTTTGATAATGTCATATGTTTTTTTCATGTTATTTTTGTTAACATCTAGTAGATTTTTATAATAAGATTTTTTTTGTTTTCCGATTAGTTTGTTTAAGAAATTTCGATATCTTTTATATTCGTTTTCTAAGTCTGGTGTATAAGCTCGTAGCAATTTTCTTTTAATTTTGTCCCTGTCCCCTTATAGAAGTAATAATCCCGTTTGTAATCCATTTCTTTATTTTATGGTGAGGTTTCAACTTGACAGAATATTCGGTTGTTGCATTGATCATTGATTCCTTAAAGATTGAGATAAACTTTGTACTAGAGGTTTCTGGATTAGGGACATTCAATACAATTGACCAGTCATATTCCTTCAAGATCAGATTGAATTTTAGAGAGTCAAATTTAGTTTTCATTGTTTCTTCAAGATTATAATTTTTTTTTTCATGGGAATCTAATATAAATGTTTCCAAGTCTAAGTTTTTAGTACTTGTATTATTCATTTTTTTTATAAAAATATGATCAAGGCATAAACCACCATCAAATCTAGTTACAGCATTTATATATGATTCAAAACCCAATTGGAACATTACCACTAAGTAATTATGAGTATCATTATCTGGATTTAATATATCAATATTTGTATCTCCTACAAAGATTTCAATATCATTGTTATAATTTTTGATACTTTCGAGGTATGTTTGAATATAATCAATAATTTGAGCTTTCGGTATCGGCGGCGGCTTATAAACTGCTGTTATGCCAACCCTCACAACACAAGTCACCCTACCAATTGTGGCCTGGGATAACGGTAATTGTCGTAATAAAATTTGTGTTTAAATTTGTTTTGACTAAGATAATAATTCCATCGTTCCTATTATAATCAGCATAATTATAAAATACTTGATTTTTGATAATTCGGTATATACCATTGTTGTATCGTTGATATCTTAAAAGTTTCACTCAAGACAATATCATTAAATTGCAAATGAAAAGTCTCTAAAAGTAGTATTAAGTTATCAATATTTTTAGCAATACTTCTAATATTTAAATGTATTAAATTAAATCTGATTTTAATATTTTTTAATTAATAAGTCACTATCCACTAATAACGAATCTTTTGTGTCTTTATATTCTAGGGCTTCAAGAAGGTCATCTTGTTCGAGGTGTACCATTAAAATCCTCCATAATCAATTTTGCTTCTTATAAGATTTAAGTGATATTTAGTGGAAGGACATTCTGGGTCCGAAGCAGTATGATTTACATTGTGACCCAGCTTATATTTGATGTTAGCATTTGCACAGTTTTTGCACTTTTTTATCTGTGTAGTACATGATTTACGTTTATGGTTGCCCGCACAATGCTAGCATGATATCTCATTTTCGCAATTTATGAAAATATCCTTGGCACTTAAGTATTTAGTTACTGTTAAGTTCTCATATACAATACATCTTTCCCATCCAATGAATAATTTATTGTGATCCATCATTTTCCAGTATAATTCCGGTGAGCATTCAGAATATATAGCAGATGTGTGCTTTCCCCTATTCTTTCTGATATAATTTATTTTCAATTTATCCTTATGTTCTATCCATTTGTTTTGTTGTTTTATGATGTCTTCTAATTCTTCTAGGTTTTTATCTCCACTGTAACCGACTATCTTAATTTTAGGCAAATTTAATTTTGGTAATTCAATGTTGTAATCTTTACCTAGATAGTCTTCAGCAGCCTATTTTAACAATTTAATATCGTCTTTTTCTGAGCATTTGATCACCATACCACCCTGTTTTGTTTCCCTCATATTCTTTATTCCTATTTTTAATTGACTAAATTGTATTTGATTCCTCAGAACATTTTTGGTTTTTTCGGATTTTTGCTTTTACCTTGGCTTTATGATTAAAGAAGGCAGACTTCCTTTATTTTTCTCGTTGTGTTTTTCACTTCTATTCCTTAATACCTGTGCATACAAATTGTTTTCTAGTTCCTTTGTATTATATCGGTCTGTATCATTCTTTAGTGATTTAATTTCTGTCATTAGACTCTTTATTTCTGTTTTAATTTCTTCCATTTGCTTAAGCATAAGTGGTGTTTTTGCTAAGAGTTCTCTACATTCGTTGCATAATAAAATCAATAGCCTTTTTTGTAGAGGCATGCACTTTATCTCAGAGTGGCAGATAGGGACGCACAACTTTTATGGATACTCTGTATACATAAATCACATTTATAGAACTGTTCTTCTTTAATTGTTTGCTTACAATTTGTACAGCTGTTCTCATTGCCATCGATGGTACAAAAAATAATGCAAACATCTGAATATTCAGGAATGTTTACTTATGTTTATCAGATTGTAATTTTGTTTTTTTGTTACTGCATTCCTTTGCTCAGATATATGAATAATTTATTGTCTTTTGTAAATTACAGGCAAATTCGACCACTCGCGACTTTCATATTTTTTGATTATATTTCATACACTTTTCCGAATAATTTGTGATAAAATTCTGATTATTTATGTCACTTTTGTGGAGCAAATAACGACGTATGCAAACACTTCAGAATTTCAAAGATATATATATATATATATATATATATATATATATATATATATATATATATATATATATATATATATATATATATGTATATATATATATATATATATATATATATATATATATATATATATATATATATATATATATATATATATATATATATATATATATATATATATACATATATATATATATATATATATATATATATATATATATATATATATATATATATATATATATATATATATATATATATATACCAAGTGTACAAGTGTGAAATGCGGATTTCAGACAAGAGATAGTGCACCAATGTAGTTTGTGCTATAAAGATTTGACACTGCGCCATTTTGTTGTGTCATCAACAAGAGTCAGACGCGCACAAGTGATAAATTGGAAAGTGTGTGCATAGTGTTGTGTTGTTGTGTTCAATATGTCGAAATTTATACCGAACAAAGACCATTCGCGGCCAGCATTAATTTTTTGTTTTCATTTGAAGAAAACTGCTGTTGAATCATACCGATTACTTCGAGAAGCTTATGGTGAACATGCTCCATCGCAAGATACGTGTGAACGATGGCGTGATCTATTATGAGCTGTTAAAACCTGGGGAAACGGTTAATATTAAACGTTACCAACAACAATTGACTGATTTGAACCGTTCGCAGCTTGAAAAAAGGCCAGAATACCGAAAGAGGCAACACAAAGTCATTTTTCTTCATGACAATGCTCCATCACATACGGCAAAACCAGTTCACGACACGTTGTAAGCACTCAGCTGGGAAGTTCTACCCCATGCGGCTTACTCGCCAGACTTGGCTCCTTCCGATTACCACTTGTTTGCATCGATGAGTTACGCACTTGCTGAGCAGCGCTTTGGTTCGTACGAAGATGTGTAAAAATGGCTCGATGAATGGTTCGCAGCAAAAGGGGAAGAGGGGAAGATTTTTACTGGCGTGGTATTCACAAATTGCTCGAAAGATGGGAAAAATGAATAACAAGCGATGAAGCATATTTTGAATAAAGCACTTTTTTATCATTCTTCCGAATTTAACATGTTTTTTTAGAAAAAAAATCCGCATTTCATACTGGTATATATATATATATATATATATATATATATATATATATATATACCATATATATATATATATATATATATATATATATATATATATATATATATATATATATATATATATATATAAATTTATATATATATATATATATATATATATATATATATATATATATATATATATATATATATATATATATATATATATATATATATATTATCGTTCACCTCCCCCGCCTAAGTAGGGATTTTACCCTTTTCCATATTCTAAGGATATCGGCAAGGATGACGTAATACCCGTCAACGTTGTACAAATGCCGAAACATACATTTTTGTATTTCACAGCACCTTTTAGACCACGCGATAGTGCTGCCTCGGACGTTATTGCATTTCTGCGAACAGCTACTACGTATGTATGGTATATATATATATATATATATATATATATATATATATATATATATATATATATATATATATATATATATATATATATATATATGTATATATATATATATATGTATATATATATATATATATATATATATATATATATATATATATATATATATATA
The DNA here is from genome assembly GCA_019049505.1 of Pachyrhynchus sulphureomaculatus. NCBI lineage: Eukaryota > Metazoa > Arthropoda > Insecta > Coleoptera > Curculionidae > Pachyrhynchus > Pachyrhynchus sulphureomaculatus. The sequence goes on from CM032446.1 coordinate 128,255,184, forward strand.
TATATATATACATATATATATATATATATATATATATATATATATATATATATATATATATATATATATATATATACATATATATATATATATATATATATATATATATATATATATATATGTATATATATATGTATATATATATATATATATATATATATATATATATATATATATGTATATATATATATATATATATATATATATATATATATATATATATATATATATATATATATATATATATATAATAAACAACTAAATTCTATTTTTAAAGTTGTTTCTTCCTGTATATCGTATCCCCAAATTATTAGTGTTGTATATCGAAGTATATCGAATTTAACATAAAGCACAACTTGAATTTCATGGAAATTCAGCTTCTTTGTATTATATATTAAACTAATTTACTGATTACTTTTACAATACATATATGGTATTTAGACAGAAAATAAAAATCGGGAATATTAAAGTACCGTTAACAAATAAATTTTATTAAAGTGTTTTTTCTCGTATATTATATCCTCAAATTGTTAGAACTGTATATTGAATGTAATCTACATCATACACAAATTGAATATCATGGGAATTAAATAGGTTTTTAAATATGATTGAATTTTTTTTACTAGATTAATTTAATGCTTTTAGAATGATGGTACAAAATTTAATTTTGTCTGTCAATGTCATTATATCAGAACTCATTTCAACAAAAAAAAGTTTTACCAACAGTTAAATTGAAGGAAAATGAAAAGATATTGCAAAAATGGGATTGTATAATAATTTCATTTAAAAACAATAATTTTACAATTATCCGGTGCCTCCTCAAATTTTAAAATTTTTTAGGATAAGCGTATTTTGGGGCGTAGATTACTATAAAATAATAATAAATATGAAAACAAAATTTGACTCCTTGACTTATTTTTTGAGATAATTCCAAAAAAACAGCTTCCTTCTTTGAAGTCGGTTTGTCATTTACTCATTTAAAATACTCCCACTTACTATTACACTTTTATCTAATTTTTCTATTACATAAAAGTTGAGAAATTCTTATTTTTTCCATAATTTTAAATTAGTTTTTTAGGAAATTCGTTTCGATGACACTATGTATATATATATATATATATATATATATATATATATATATATATATTATATATATATATATATATATATATATATATATATATATATATATATATATATATATATATATATATATATATATATATATATATATATATATATATATATATATATATATATATATATATATATATATATATATATATATATATATATATATATATATATATATATATATATATATATATATATATATATATATATATATATATATATATATATATATATATATATATATATATATATATATATATATATATACATATATATATATATATATATATATATATATATATATATATATATATATATAAACAATAAAAATAAGCAGGGCCCTGAAAAGGTGTTTTTTTTCTCTTAACAAACTCTTTAAGTTTTTACCTAGGAAAAATTTTAATTTCGAATTTTTATAAAATTTAGAATTTTAATAGATTCTAGCTTCACTAAATACTATCTATGTTATGATCTTGTCTTAAATTTACAGTATAATCTCATTTTTTCAAAACCTTCAATATTTTTGGAATTTTAAACTGTTTTAAAACACTTTTTTGATGAAATAATAGTTTTAACGTAATAAAGTTGATTGATAAAATTAAATTTCATTTTGTACTAACATAAAACTTGTAAGTAAGAGGCTATGCCTTACTTATAAATCAATAAAGAAAATGGAAAAGAAATGGACGTTACGCCATTTTATGGGACCGTTGCTATAGTTACAAGAAAGCTATAATATCAGAAATAAATAAAACCGGTCAAGTGCAAGTTGAACTTGCACAATTAGTGTTCCGTACGTTGATTGTTTTTAAAATACAAATTTTTGTTAGGGTGGTATAAAATGATCAGTGACTTCACAAAACACACCCCAAATGAGTTTTCAACAAAGTTTGTTTCCAATCTTTACTGAAAACTGGTGACCTTGAAATTTTGTTTTTTTTTTATATACCAAATAAATTATTAAAGGTAATGCACTCGTGATAATTTTCGTTCAATCTATACCCCGTGGAGAATATTCTAGAATTTTTTCAAAATTTTTTGATTAGTACTTTTTGAGATAAGGTAGGGGACAGCGATTTTTCGCGATTTTTTAAAAGTAATACGAAGAAAAGTGTGCGCAAATATTATATTATACATATATTTTTTACTCGTGTTTTCACAAGCTTTCATTTGACACCACACTCGATGACCTAGTAAAAAAAATTTTTTTCCACTTCTGATTTCACCCTTCAAAACGAACCCTTTAAGTCAAAATTTATGTTACGGTGGTATAAAATGATCAGTGACTTCACAAAACACACCCCAAATGAGTTTTCAACAAAGTTTGTTTTCAATCTTTACTGAAATCTGATGACCTTGATTTTTTTTTTTTTTAAATACCAGATAAATTATTAAAGGTAATGCACTCGTGATAATTTTCGTTCAATCTACTCCCCGTGGAGAATATTCCAGGATTTTTTTCAAAATTTTTTGATAAGTACTTTTCGAGATAAGGCGCGGGACAGCGATTTTTCGCGATTTTTTGAAAATAATACAAAGAAAAGTACGCGCAAGTATTACATTATATATATATTTTTTACTCGTGTTTTCACAACCTTTCATTTGACACCACACTCGATGACCTAGTAAAAATTTTTTTTTTTCACTTCCGATTTCACCCCCCAAAATTAACCTCTTAAGTCAAAATTTAACTTTCATAACTACATGGCTCTGATGAGGCCATCAATTCCTATATTATTACCAAATTTCAAGTTTCTATGACAAACAGTTTCGCAGAAAATCGGGGGTGTGACAGACAGACAGACAGACAGACACCGAAGTGATCTTATAAGTGTTCCGTACGGAACACTAAAAACGTTTAGAGTTAAATATACATTAAATTTAATTCTCATATATAAGACATTATAAGTAAATTGCCAGAAATTGAAAGTAAAACAAAAAATGTTTTTGTTAAGAAGGCATTTTTAATAAGTACGTGAAATATATTTTAATATATTAATACGGAGTAGGATATCCTCGCCTATTAAACTCAAAAAGATTATTAATGTAGTCATAAATTCTTTTTAATTTATTATTGCTTATTTTCATTTCCATTTTTTGTGTGATAATTTTCTTTCTTCTAAATAAAAAAAATATGTTTCAAAAATTTAAATAAAGATACAACAACAATGTTACCAATAGTACAAAAATTCAATATTTACTGAATATGTATATGTATATTTATATATATATATATATATATATATATATATATATATATATATATATATATATATATATATATATATATATATATATATATATATATATATATATATATATATATATATATATATATATATATATACATATCTACATCCAAAATTAGCAACGTGTAAAAGTCACGTGTAAAAGTCACTAGGAACACTCTTTAGATGTTTAACGGATGCAAAAAGTTGAAAAACCGACTCTGGGCCGAATAGTCTTAGCAGCTGTGGCCATTTTACAGAAAAGAGGGAGAGAATTAGGACGTAACGTATCAACCTAACCTTGAGGTTGACTGAAAATTCCTTATTAACCTCGTGTTGCGATAGTGAAAGCGGTCTTCCTTACGTGTCGGCATATGGATTAATTTGATGTAATATTTTATCGATTTCATCAAAAATATTATCAATTAATTCATTTAGTATTTAATCCAAAAAGTCACTGAAAATGGTACTAGATCTGGATTTATTTCGTGCTGACAAAGGGGGAAACCCTGATAAAATTAGAGACAATCAAAGGAAACGATTTAAAGATGTAACTCTAGTTGATACTGTGATTGAAAAAGATTTGTTGTGGAGACAACTTCGCCATAAAGCAGATAATTGGAATAAGTTAAAAAATGTTTGCAGCAAAACAATAGGTGAAAAAATGAAAAAGAAAGAACCTCAAGGTGATGTTAATCAGGAAGTTCCAGAAGATAGTATTACGCAGCTAGAAAACTTGACCACTGAGTTGTTACAACAGCTAACGGTCAATCAAATTAAAAAGGTGGGTATATACATAATAGGTATATATCTACAGAGTGCACTCTAATTTTAAGTATTTATTTAACATGTTATATTACTCATTAAAATAAGTTATTTTTTCATATATAACTTATAAAAGTTGAATGATATGTGAGATGTTGCCCTTTGAAATTTTTAAGTACTGACCTCAATAAATCCCTGTTCGGCTGCTACTTTCACGAAGTCCGATAAGTCATCGGTCTTTAAAATTTTCAATTTCATTCTTGACTGTTTACTAAAGGAAAATTAGACTCATTACTCTAACATAGCACTATGTTGGGATTTGGGAATCTTAGACAATAATATTGCACAACAGTTATCACTATTGCATCAAACACTTTTATTTTTGGCCCCAACACTTATTTCACTAACTGTGTGAATATCACTCCCAATAAAACTAATGTGATTAGTAAAACACATGTTGAGTGCAAAAATATAGTGTTAGTGTAGAAGTGATAACAGTAATCTAATATGGCAGTAATATGTAGAGAGATACTATTGCTAATTCAGAAAGAGGTGATCTTTATATACAGTTAGTTTTACAATTTTAGGATGCCTTTTTTAAATATTTAGATAAACTCTATGTGGTGAAGTAACTTAATTTAATATACAATAACAATGTAAATATGAGGTCCCAACTTAAAAGAACACAAATCTTATTCACAATATTAATATCTTAATTTTTATTTTATATTTATTGTTCAACTTAGGTTAGATCTCTCATAGATGAAGCAGTGATTAAAAATGATAATGAACTTCTGATAGTTGAAAAAGAACGTAACAATGCTTTAAGAGAAGTCGGCAATTATTTACATGAATCAGTTCCGGTTGATGATAATGAAGACAATAACAAAGTTGAACGAACTTATGGAGATTGCACAACAAAAAAGAAGTATTCTCATGTTGATTTAATTTGTATGATTGATGGGGTTGATACTGAAAGAGGAACTGCTGTATCAGGTATATAATACAATTTTTTTTTCTAAATGTGAAAGTAATAAAACTCCTATATAGGGTGTCCCAAAAGATATGGTCAACAATGAAAGATCTAGTAGATTGGACCAAAATAAGGTCAGGAGTTCCTATAAAAATGTCTCCTATCTCCCCCGTTAGGGAGCTACAGCCACCCAAATGGCAAGCCTGAAGATGGGTTTTCATAGAATATTTCAGAAACTGTTAAAGATAAAAACATGAAATTTAGGTTCAAACGTAAAGTTTATGTGCTGAATTGGAATTTTACCTTATAATCGTCAATAATTCAACCGGTGCATCAAAAGTAGAGGAGGATATGGTAAAAGTGGACTTAACTTTTTTTGCAAGAACTTTTATTGTATTTTCGCGTTGGATTAGGGGAGCTTGAGATCTTTGACGAAAAAAAGGTACTCTTAATTTAACACGATTAGACGCACCAATTCCAAGTTAAAATCAATAAAAAATTTTCATGTCAGAAACAGAGCCTATTACCTAATATTATTACGGTTATTAGCAATACTTCAAAATATCCAGATATTTTTAAATGACCATACAACTAAATAATAATTAAAGAAAACATAATCATCAAATGAAGCAAAAAACTTATTTTCATCTATCAAATCAAGAAAACAATCACAAAACACCACTAAAAATATTGGAAATATTAATTTAAAGGAAAAATAAAATCCATGTGTAATTTCAACTATGGAATATGTTTGATGTGGGCACCTTGTACAGTTTCCTTGTACATTTCCTTAAGTTAGTGAGGAAAGCCCTTTGAACTCTAAATAACATGCTGGGATTATTCCAGCACAGTGAAAGAAAAATCTTTCTACCAGCTCTTCTCTAGTTTTTACAAGAGTCGAATAAACAAGATATTTAAGGTAGCCTCATAGAAAGAAGTCTTAAGAGATTTAGATCTGGTAACCAGGGTGGCCACAGGAATGGCCCACCCCAACCTACCCAATGATTGGGAAATTGGTTATCTAAATATCCCCGAACAATGTTGCTGAAATGTGGTGGTACACCTTTGTGCATTAACCATATATTGTTGCGAATATGTAACGGAACTTCTAATAAATTATTTAAATCATCTTGAAGAAATTGCAAATATTTCTCACCATTTAGCTGCCCGTCAATAACATATATCTAATCAAATAATTCCTGATAATTCCCATCCAGACATTTAACAAAAATTTATGTTGGTTTTTAGTCTGAATTATCGCATGTGGATTATCCTCATCCCATAAGTGAAGATTATGGGAGTTTTTTACACCATCCCTAGAAAATCCCGATTCATCTCTAAAAAGCACTTTGCTTACAAATGTATTATCTTCTCGTTGCTTTTGTAGAAACCAAGTAGCAAATTCCATTCCAAATGGTAGGGATGGAGTAATTGCTCTTGAAGTACCCTATGCACCAACGATTTGCAAGTATGAAGTGGTGCTGCCAATTTTCTTACACTATTAGTTGGATCGTTTGGTATTAGGTCCAAAATATTTTCTTCCAGTTCAATGGTAGGAGCAATTGTTGGACAACCTACTCCTCTAGGTTTTGGTATAAGACTACCTAAAAGATATCCAATAATAAGCACACAATTTGAAAAAAAGCAAGACACAATAAACCTGATTCCAGCAGACTGCGATCAACTCGTTCAATAGTTCTGCGATCAGGCAAGTATCAATCAGGAAATCGTTCTGCGGAAAGGCGAGCCGCTTCTCTAGCTTTACCAGAAGCTAAGCCATACATTAAATGCATATCCGCATACTCTACAAAAGTAAAATTTGGCATAATGAAATTGACCGCAATTTTTTGAACTTTCAGATTTGACTTGTGTGTTGATATTTGATTAATTAATAATTAATAGGCTCTTTTTCTGACATGGAAATTTCTGCGTCTGATCGTGTTAAACTAAGAGTACCTTTTTTTCGCCAAAGATCTAAAGCTTCCCTAATCCGACGCGAAAATGCAATAAAAGTTCTTGCAAAAAAAGTTAAGTCCATTTTTACCACGCCCTCCCCTACTTTTGACGCATCAGTTGAATTATCTACGATTATAAAGTAAAATTCTGATTCAGCACATAAACTTTACTTTAGAACCTGAATTTCATGTTTTTATCTTTAACGGTTTCTGGAATATTCAATGAAAACCCATCTTCAAGCTCCCCACCTGGGTGGCTGTAGCTCCCTAATGGGGGGGAGATAGGAGACATTTTTATAGGAATTTCTGACCTTTTTTGGTTCAATCTACTAAATCCTTCATTTTTGACCATACCTTTTGAGACACGCTGTATATTAACATAAAAAATAAGTAAAAGTACACTGCATATAATGGGTGTTTCGGGTAATAATGTCGATTTTTTCGTAACATTTAAGCGTTTATTTCCATCACAAGATGAATTACCTTAATAATCAAAGTATTGATCATCGTTAACTATCACTTTTTCCCATTTTTTTTCTGCCAAAGAATGGATTCTGCACAAGAAGACCTTTTTATCTTTTGAGGACAATCATTCATCAAGCCAAATTTTCACTTCTTCTTAAGAATGTAAGTGTTGTTCTGAAAGTAGAACGTCCCATTTGATGTTTTCCAAATAGTTTTTAACACATTTTGCAACATGGCGCTGAGCATTGTCATGTTGAAAAATGACTTTATCGTGTCTTTGGGCATATTCTGGTCGTTTTTTTCTTCAATGCTCGGTTCAGCTTTATCAATTGTTGTCGGTATTGATCGCCAGAAACCATTTCATCAGGTTTCAGCAGTTCGTAGTACACAGCTCCTCTATTATCCCACCAAATACACAGCAAAGCTTTCTTTTCCTGTATATTGCGCACTGGTTGTGTTGAAGACTGGCCTGGGCCTACCCGAGTTTTTTGAGTTGGAGCATGTTCACCACAAGCTTCAACCAACAATTGATAACTTACAGCAGCTGTTTTTTTAAAATGAAAGAAGGTTATTAAACTTCCCCACAAAACATCTTTTTCTAGTAGGAAACATGACATATTCAAAGCTATGAAGAACTATGTTTTTCGCACAATGACAATTAATAACGAACTGGCTTTTAATGACATATGTTTACCTTCCAAAACGCCATAGATGTCACTAGTCTATACCAAGTGTATTAGTGACATCATCTCTTAGCAAGATCAAAATTATTAACTGAAACACCTATTATTATAAATTTAAATTTGTTTTATTTTAGCTTCAACTTTCTTTTCAAGTACACTTTGATATTATCTATTAGATGGTTCAGCAACTATCCTAGATAATTTGGTTCAGCAACTATCCCTAGATAATTTATTGATACCTTCCTACTTTGTAGTATGATAGCACCAAATTGTTTTTGTATCTACTGTAATTGCTGTAGAATTCATTTTCATCACACCATCACATGACTATTATTCTTGATTCTTTTTTATACTGGCCTTTATGATGATGTATACTAGAGGAGTCTAATAACACAATGTAAATGTTTAATATTTATTTTAATACCATATAATTTTTAAGATACATATCACATTACTTTACTTAATAAAATGTATCAAAATCTTCAAGAAAATTGTCAGCTGGTATAAAAATAAAAAGTTGTTACCGCCATTAACAACCCCCCAACTTTTTGTTAATATGCAGGATTTTGGAAGTTCTTGTATAAGTTTTGTGAAACACTAAAAATGTCATTTTGCACTTTATGACTAGTTAATAAATGATAGCAGTCTATTCTTATCTTAAAGTATATTTAGAATATGCAAATAATTTTTTTTTATATTCAACAGTTAATTGACTAGGGGTTGTCAGGAGGCCAAGAAAAGTTTTTGGTTGAATTTTTAAATATCAGAATTTTCTGTTTTTTTTTTAAATAAAAAAATTGATATTTGGTAAGAAAAACTGCATTTTTCCTATATTTCAATATTTTTGAATTTTATGATCTATATAGCTTTAAATGCTGGTTGATCTATTGTCGAAATACAAGATCATTATATTATGTATTGTTGTCAGAGTGTTAGATTTTTACTTTTCACTTATCAAACATCCCCATCCTTGTTTGAGGAATAGCACCCTCAAACACCACTATATTCTATCCCATATATTATAGATTATAGCATACATAAATCGGAATTAGGACAATATATTATAGGATCATAAAAATAATGTGTTTGCCAAATTTAAAGGAAAAAAATTGAAAAAAGTATAAATAAGTATTAAGAAAATTTTATTGTAGTAGTGTATATGCCAACCTAACTTTGATGATATCTTAGTAACTAAGTCAAAATAATTTGAATAATAATTTGATCATTAATATCATTCAAATTTTTTATGTTTATCTTAACTAAAACCAGTCATGTGAAACATATAGATTTTGTGGTCATTTCTTTAGTCCTAAAAAGGGCAAGAATGCTTTGTTGAACTTCCTTTTTTATTTTAATTAACAAATTAATAATTATTACCTTGAAACAAGGAAACAAGAAGCACTTTTATGAGTACGTTTCATTTTTACCATGTTAGTAAAAACAGACAACTATATTGATATATCAGTACTTAAGATAGTTCACTCGTGACAATTGAAGCTAAAAGTATAGTCCTATGGTAAATACAAAAAGTTTAAAATACCCAATGTCGGAGACTGTATTCGATAAGATGCATATTACAAATAATAAGGTTAAACATTTGAATGTCAACACTAAAGCTGTTCTAGGTAAATATTTATTTATTTTTATATAAATATATTTAGTGAATTATTTAATTTTTTTTTAGAAGTAACAACTATTATTTATATATAATTTTTTCATATTTTTATAAACTTAATTATTTGTTACTTTTGAAGGTGTTGTTCATTCAGGTTTCGGGTGCACTGTATTGAACAAACCACCGGCTTTAGTGAATATACCTCCAATATTATGGAATTTATATAAAAGATATGAACGTGAAATTGGTCCAGCAATAGAAGAAACTGCCAAAGACAATTGTAGGCGTAGTGCACAATTAATAATTATATTTTTATTTAACATACAAATGAATTTCTGTTTAAAAGTTAACCAGTTTAAATCATAGAGATATTAGAATTGAGGAGAGAAAGTACACAGCCTGCTGTAAGCGAAAGCGTATAGTCGTTAAAAAGATAAGGAAATAATATGAGACCATTCTGTCTCTCTTACTCTGCACTTGAGCGCTGAATTCCGGCGCCGAGTAAGAGAGACAAAACAACTTTCATATTATTTCTTTCTCTTTCTATGAGCATCACGCTTTTCGCAAGAACTTACCTCCTCTCTTCTAATATCCCTATGCTTTATATGCTGTTTGAATGCGCGTAAAATATGACGACATATAACGTAATCAAATTGTGATATCTGTTCCTCGATACACGGTTATTCTTTTAAAAAATATCAACTTTAAATATTTATATCTTTTTTACAAATCGATAGAAAAAAAATTATTTTTATTTCTAAATTTTTCTAATTTTTTTTTTACTAAATATTAGTTTTTTAAAAAATTCGTAAGAACAGTTCTTAAGATACACACGAAACTATGCGTTTTTATATACTTCATTGGCCTATTGCATGTTAATTATGTACACTTTAATGATGATTATCTCGCTTCACAATCGGTCAATTTTTTTTTTTTTTTTAATTAAATGAAAAACATTTAGATTAACATCATATTTCAGTTGCATCAGATTCTTAAGAAAAGTGAATTTATGAGTGAACTACCTTAAATAAATAAATAAATACACATTTAATTTTGTATTCAAGAATATAGACTATGGTCTGTTTGGCTGTTCAAATTTTTTTTAAAGACATTTTAAACTATTTTTACTATGATAGCTACCCAATATGTTTAAGTAATATGGATACAAAACATATGTGAACCCTGTACCTTTATTTTAGGTGGTCGTGGTTATTATTTAACTGGTCCTGCAGTATTTTTGGAACAAGCGGTTATTCAACTTGCCTTAAGAAATTTGCATCAAAAAGGTTTTAAACCACTATATACTCCTTTTTTTATGAAAAAGGAAATTATGCAAGAAGTAGCCCAACTTTCTCAGTTTGATGAAGAACTTTACAAGGTAATGTGTTTTTATTATATTAATGTCAAAAATACTTTTTTCCTGTTTAATTTTTTATTTGCAACCAAATATTTATTTAGTTTCTCAGACAGGTAAAGGGACTGTAAAATTACAACCACTTATTATTTAAACATAAAAATTAAAGTGCATATCTCAGTTAAATCAGTTGCATTCCGTAATTGATGTATTTCTTGATCAAATAAAATGTAAACAAAATTGTTTTGTTATATATTTTTATTAATAATCATCCTGGGGTCCTAGTTATCTTATTTTTGGAGTTAATGAGATTACCTGAAAAAATCTTAGTTTTATGTAGGTACCAGACATCAACTTTGTACCATGTCATTCGTGCAAATAGACTTAATTTGTCCTTAATAATATTAGAAATCTAATATATGTTATTTCTAAGCATTACTTTCAGTTTTGGTATGTTAGTTTTTGTTAGACATTTGTCTCAAATCTGATGACCCATCTGATTGCGCTAAGAAGGTTTCCAATGTCATTTTGGGTGGCATGGAAGCTTACATCCCTTTTTTGTAGAAATGCCCCCCCCCCCCCCAACAGCAAGCCTTGGTTCAATTAAAATGCAAAGATGCTCTTGCTTCCAAACATCTTGCCTATGACAATTATGTAAAAACTCTAACGTCATAAACCATAACGGCTTTGTTTGCACTGGAAACAGGTGCAAACAAGTAATCAACGAAACTAGGGAGGCACACAATGAGAGAATCGAAAACAAACTTCTTGCCTATCCTAACATGTCTTTTCATTGGTCGCTAAGGCCATTAGTCAAAATTTCACCAAGGCCACTATACCACCACTTATATGGCCAAATAATATTATAGCAACAACACCTTTTGAGAAAGCCAATTTGTTAGTTGAACTCTGCTTCACGTTGTACTGTTGATTTCTAGAGAAAAATACCACCCAATATTCCTGATGTGCAGTCAAAAATTTCTTAATTTGTCTTCAGACTGCCTGTGATAAAACATATTTTAATGAAGCAAGATACCAAAAAAGCTTCTGGTGCTGGTGCCATGGGACTTAAAAAACGCACAAACTACAAAAAAGGAATATTTTTTTCCTGCTAGAAATACTTTATAGTTCAGCCGATATCCAAAAAAGGCAAAAAGATCTTGCCTAACAACTACCATTTGGTTTTCAATACTATCTGGTCTTAGTGAACATCAATTTGACTTTTGTAATCAAAGATTAGATCTGTTAACTTCTGTCACACGTATTTGGAATAACAGAATTGAACGTTTTGAAGAATCTCAAACCGATATGTCTAACTCATTCAAGTTTTTTTTACCATAACAGATTGTTGGCTAACTGCGCCCATATGTTATGTCTGAAAGGTTTTGCTTAGAGCAGAGCAGAGAGGGATTTTTTCAAAGAACGTTCTTGCAAGTCACAGTTGACGGGTTTCTTTCTAATACCCCACTATAAAAGTCGTGTGCCCGAAAACTTCATATGGTCTCGTACCCTCTTTCTCCTTTGCATTAACGATCTGCTGAAAAGGATGAAAAATCCAATCTACAACTTTGCCCATGACAGTATGCTTGTTTCTTCATTTACCTTGAATGCTCCAATACAGCAGAAAGTCGTTTAACTTAAAAAAGACCTGAAAGAAAGCCTTCCTTGGTGTGACAGTAACCAAATGGAATTTAATGCTACAAACATCCAGGTGGCAGTTTTTTCTAAAATAGTTAACATTGTAGCATCCAACATATTTGGACACTCCATTCCTAGCATCTTCACTGAACTTGCTGAGAGCTGCAAATCCTGTACAGAGCTTAAATTCAATGATTGATGGAATACTAGTCCCATATTTGGAGCTCTGCTTGCAAATGTACGCTCTATTTGGATTCTGCTCAGAAGAGAACTGCTCACCTGATTAGAGACCCAGAACCCAGCAGCAACCTTGATTCCTTGTAGCATCGAAAAACATTGTCAACACTTAAGCCTAGTCTTTAAGGTGGTTCGGTAGGCGATTGTGTCTGTTTGTGTATTGCAGCTTCTAGGCTATATATATATATATATATATATATATATATATATATATATATATATATATATATATATATATATATATATATATAAAGACTTTTACGTCGACGGATATAGTCCACTTAATTCCTCCCAGGGTGCTGCATGCTAGGATATCAAGCCAATACATCACATCATGGTGAGGTTCAGCTTGTGGCTTCTTCTCGTATCACTCTTTTCAAAAATTCATTTGTATGAAGAACCTCATCCCTTTGAAACAGGTTGTCTAGGAGTGTGTTTTTTACCGAATACAACTTGCAGCGATTTAAGACCAATATGAATAGTTTTTTTCCTCACACGCGTTGCTCCTGTAACGCTTCAGAGATTTCCTTGCAGCATGTGTTACTAACAGACCAAACATTGATAATTGCTGCAAATGTTCAAATTGCATAAATTAGGGCTAATTTTAGGGTCCAAGCAGATGATTATATAGTATTAAATGAAAAATATATATGCAGAGAATAATTTTTGTTTTTTAACAGTAAGTTAAGTGAAAAATCAAGATATAATAAAGATTGTTTTCCCATCTTCGTACACTGTCGAATAAAGTCTACATTAGCAAAAATGATCAGTACAGCAGTTTATAATATAGTTTTCACTCAAGACTAAACAAGAAATGTTGGATCTGCCAATTCCTTTCTATTTCAATAATTGTTTTTCAATAATTCAAGAAAATATGAAAATATGTATGATGATTAGACAGAATTGAGCTTTATATGCGCCTATGTAAAAATTGTATGTAGATGGTTAATATCAGAATAGTACATTCATGGACAAAACATAGGGTAAGATTCAAAACATGGTAGAAAGAACTAAAATAAAGAATGTGAAATTATATTTAAAGTGGTGCCTATTTTATACACATTCAGTGAAATTAACACTCAATTTTTTTACCTATCAGTAGAGTTCTGGAGAAAATGTACATTACTCTATATTCATTTACTCTATATTCAGTTTCTCATGTCATTTTTTTTTTATGTGACTTTGAGTAAGTGGAATTAAAAGAAAACATATATTTTTTATTTAAATAGTTTATTACCTATTTTTGGACGACACGTACTTAAAAAATTGCAGTTGTTAATGTACTAACATGATCTTTTTTGTTAAAAATTCTTAGTCCGATTCAGACAGTAGTGCTAAAAATGAAATCTATATATGAATTACATATTTTTAATGTGTGATTGTAAAAACTAAATACAGATTTAATAGGTGATTGGAAAAACTAGTGAAAATGCTGAAGACAAGGGTGTTGAAGAAAAATATTTGATTGCTACCTCTGAACAACCAATTGCAGCATTCCATAGGGACGAATGGATTTCTGAAAATGCTTTACCTATTAAATATGCTGGACTGTCATCTTGCTTTAGACAAGAAGTAGGATCACATGGTAGAGATACTAGGGGAATTTTCAGAGTTCACCAGTTTGAAAAGGTACTAATTTATTGTACTAATGTTTCCTCTGTTATTAAAAAAAAATCTAATAGATTTACCATTTATTTACTTCAAGTGTATGGGGTATATTTTCATTAAAATGGCTCCCCGACTACTTTTATAGGCGACGTTTGGTTTTTTTTATATGTTTTTATTACTTTTGCAGATAAGGGATGATACTTTTCATTAATAAAGAGGCAGCATGTTTGTTGTAAGAAATTGATATTTACGCGTTATAAGCAAAGACTATACTTTAATCCCAAGTAGTAGTAGTAGTAGTATAGGCGGGGAGGCTTATCGATAAATAAACAAACCAGAGAGATCTGATTTCGAATATGCGTCCCGCCTGTGTACGGGGGGTTTACACTCGCCCAAGTGCAAATTTCAAATTGTCAGTTAATTAAAATATATTTTAAAACAAATAAAACAGGAGATTAACAAGCCAATGTATCAATGTATGGGTTGAGTCAAACCTTTTATGTCATTCTTCATAATTTTAGGTGATTTTAATTTACATGAGTTGGTGTATAATGTTCTTAAGAAACATAATTGTGATTTTAAGAGCTTTACAAATATTTACAAGTGAGTCATGTTCATAATGTAAATAATGTTCTCTTAGATTTAGTAATTGTCAGTCCATTGTTACAAAATATGAGGTAGAAACTGATGATATCTCATTATTACCTATTGGCCAATACCATCTGGCTCTAATGCTTAGTAAATTCAATTTAAAAAAAAAAACAAATTTCTGCTTAATGTACAATTTTTTTAAGGACCAAGATTGGAATGCGCCGAATGAATGTCTAAATGCTGGTGAAGCTGCGTCCTGGTTTTATACTATTCTTAATAATATATTCGCCCAGTGTGTTCCCTTCTCTAGGTAAATCGGTAGAGTATATCCTATTTGGTATGATAGGGAGATAATAAAAAGCATAAAAACTACTTATACGTTGGCTGTAAGATTAATATCTTTAAATACACCATTTTTAATTTACGGCCATTTCTAACCAAAAAGTGGCTAAAATCTGATCATAACTTTGAAACAATATCCCAATATCAACAAGGTATATAAAAACTCGAAGTTAGCAGATCAAAGAACATAAGAAAAGTGTACTTGGACGTTAATTTAACTAAAAGATATAAAATGGGCAAAAATGGTCATTATATAAAGGAGGAACACGTTATCAGGATTCTCGTTGAATAATTTCAATAAGTCGCATTAATAAACTTATTATTAATATGGTACATTATATGTTGATTTTTGACGTTTTTTACGGAAATTTAGCGAGTTTTTTCATTTTTTCCGCAAAAATTTGCATATTAAGCTGTAAAAAAAAGTTTTTAAAAAAAATTCGTATTCAGCCGTGGAGAATTGTTTCTAAAGATCAAAGGAACGATTTAAATCGCGTCTAATGGGTGTCACTTTTAAAAAATTCTCTCTTTTTTGAACTGCTAACATACCAACAATTTATGGAAATGCTCATATACAAGAAACTCTTAATAATAAAACGCAAGTATATGTAGTTTATACAGATACGGAAAAAAGCCTTTGATAAGTCAAACACAACCCAGTCATTAGAACAAATGTGTCTTTCTGTGCCTGATTAAATCTTATTTAACAAGCAGAGAACAATATGTTGAGGTAAAGCGGGCAATGTCAGGCAGATGTGCTAGTTCTTCTGGAGTGGTTCATTACTTTAAAACATTTTTATTTGTTGATGATTTTATGTTGTTTTTAGAAATTTTGTCAGAGAATGATTGTGAACACTTACAGCCAGACATAAATAGAGTTAACAAATGGTGCGCTGACAATGGATTCACTTTAAATTCCAGGAAATGTTCTACAATGACTTATTCCATAAATAAAAAGTTTTAATGATACAGTTCCGATTCAAAAAACTACTCAGAATGGCTTGGGTGTGGATTTAACAACACTTTGTTTTTCACAGAACATATAGTCTCCAAAATTATTAATGCTCTCAAAATTATGGGTTTGATTGTCATCATCATCATCATCACTGTTGAAACTTGTTTCAACACTGATCATTTCAGTGTTGAAACTTGTCTCCAATTGTTTGATAGTGTCATTGTGCCTAAGTTAGAATATGGCTGTATAATTTGGTCACCCCATTATGATATCTGAAGTAAATCTATTAAAAGAATTCACCGAAAATTCTTAAAATATATGTTCCTAAAAGTTTTGGTTATTATCCTAGGCAAGAATATGCCTTACTAAATGTGTTTAATAGACTTTCCTGTCCAGATAAGAGAACTAAAATATTTTTAACTTATCTTTATAGACTTTTACCCAATAGTGTAAACTCACCAGAGATTTTAGAACACCTTCCTTTTCTTTTATAAATTACCGTAACACAAGCCATAATAAATGATTTTATTTTAGTTTTCCTAGAATTAATATGTATAAAAATTCACCAGCCGTATTATAAGTTTATCTATGCGGTTTATTAAAATTATTCATCGTGAATCTTAATAACGTTTTCCTCTTTTATATAATGACCATTTTTGCCCATTTTATATCTTTTAGTCAAATTCACCGGTTTATCAAATGTGTGACGTATTTAACATTTATTCTGGTAATATAAATATAGAAATAGTAGGTGAAGTGAAAATTGGTGAAATTATACAAAAAAAAAAACTAACTGATTAGATTTTAAGTAAATCTGTTGGAATTAAGTAGTATCTGTAATTGGCATTACTGTAAATATTAATTTTAAATAAATAAATAAAAACTCAAACTCAGTTTGCAAATTATAGAATGCTTATAGAATATTGCCG
>CM032446.1:128272755-128275255 GCA_019049505.1 Pachyrhynchus sulphureomaculatus
TAGCGTAAGTCCATATAGGTTTTAGTATTAGCTTATAAAGAAAGGAATAGGCTGGTAGTCTAGTTGTTACGTAATTCTCTTAAGTAGGGCTTAATGGTTCCATTTTTTAGCTTTTTTATTTCTCTCCTTAATTGTTGTATCATTTTTTTTTTTCTGAAATAAATCAATGTAGTTTTGTCTTGGGGATTTCTAGTTTGATGCCACTTTCGTCTAGCTTTTCATTTTTCGATAACGAGATGTCTAATTTTCTTGCGGTTGTATTTTTAATTAATGGTTGGTATTTTCTCTGATATTTTTATTTAGTTTGCTTACTTTATTGTCTAGCTGCGCTTCATTTTGAATTGGAACTTTAAAATTAATTTTCTCTTTTAAACTTAGTTTAAAACCATTCCAATCTGTTAATTGACTGACTAGCGTTGAATAGCTATATTTTTGAAAAATCACATCACCTAAAGTTAGTACTATGAGTGAGTGATCGAAATCGCAATTCCGATATTTTGTTTGGATCTATAGGCCAGTAGCACAAATTTTAAACATATTATTTACCGTAGATGGAGGTAGGATAAGGAGTTAAAGAGGTTTGCTTTGTATATATCGTATTATATGTCCTTTTCCGGGTTCTTCAAATTGAGGAATCTGAAATTAAGTTATTTTTGGATTTTCACACTCAATTTTAACAGGGGATGGGTATAAGAGATGGGTGGGTGTGTTAGTTGAGATAATGGGCAAATTTTAAGCATAATTATTTGTATTAAAACATATAAGAATCTAAAAGGTGAGAAAGGAAGTTAAAGGGTAACACCATATTTCTAGTATTATAAATATTTTTCAGGTTTTTTTGAGACAAAAAATCCAAACATTATATTATTTGCAATGTAAACAGGAGAAGAGGATTTATAGTGTATATATATATACTTCAATGTCCTTTTCTCATTTCCAGTTTTAGAAGAAATGGTATGTAGAAGAGATTGAGATCTAATTACAGAGTAACCTAATAAAATGTTGACTTGATTGTATAAAGAGTTTTAGAAATACAAACGGTTAGATTGTCGAAATTTACTTATGGCACAGTAGGCAAAGCAATTTTTTTACTTCCTTGGCTAAAGGAAAGTATTGCATTCATGGAAAAATTAACCTCCGAAATTTTTACTTTTCTTGACGTTGTTTTAAACCAAATATTTGTTATTATTATATTACTGTATTGTTTTGCCCTTTAGTTACGCCTATGAGTTTAATACAAAACCATAGTTTAACAATAATCACTTCTCAATAAAAGATATACCCTGTTACACTTACTAATAACTAAAATTAATCACTTTTTTTGTAAACTTCTTGATGGCGCCAAGAAGTCGCCAAAATATATAATCATTAGCAACAAAGGTAAATATTTGTTAGCTAAACTGAAGAGTACGCCTATGGTAAATTGTTGAGAGTTAACATAAAATGCCTGGCAATCAGCTAGAGAGAACATTAAGACTTTAAGACATAATTAAGACATTTTTATTATACGATTATTATTATTAGTAATACATTATTACAGTAACATTCTTATTTATTAATGAATTAACAAAGTACTAAGTAATGAATATTATTACAAGCAATGATATTATTATGTTCATATTAAAATAATAAATACCATAAAATTTTCCTTAATAAAAAGTTAGAAGTTTTTTATCAAGTATTATTGTTGATCGACTTGCTAAACCAGTAAAGCAACGATTGGTTACAACAACGTTTTAGGATTATGGAAATATAGTTTCCCATCTCTATCGGTCTGACTGTTGGTCTGTTGGCACGATAACTCTCGAACGAAATGATAATATCATACTTCAATTACTGATGAAATTTATAGTTTTTGAGCGATATCGCTTAAGGAGTTGGGTTTTAATAGTATTATGTAAGTTGTTCCTGACTTGGTTGCGGTAATTAACAAATTTTATGCATAATTATTTACAGGAAAACATATAAGGGGTGAATAGGCGGCTACAGGAGAGAATGCGTTTATGTCGTAATATACGTCCATTTTAGTGTTCTTGGAGTTGAAGAATCTGAAAATTGTGCTTTTTTATTATTTTAAATTATTTGTGATTAAACTTATAAAGGGTTAATGACGCGGGGAACTGGATTAGAGAGGTTACTTCATATATACTGTGTTATATGTCCTTTTTTCATCTTTATACAAAACCAATTAGAGGTTATACTTTATAAGTACCCTGTCATCTACATGAAAGAATTCTTAGAGACTTAATTGAGACAGAATAAAAAAGGCAAGAGGAAGAAGAACAATATGAGTTCCGAGCAGTATAGACATGTACAAATAACGTCTTTTATCTAAAGCAACTTATAAGAACAATGTTAAACACAAACCCAATTATTCATTTACTTTGTGATCTCCATCAAGCCCATGCTATTTTTTGTTAAGACATTATGGAAAGTGCTACAGGAAACCAACTTTAACTACATCCTAATAAATGCTCTAAAAAACTTGTACGGCAGGTCA
>CM032446.1:128280255-128310255 GCA_019049505.1 Pachyrhynchus sulphureomaculatus
GCCGAGATGTATCAATATCTCAGAAATTATACTGTTAACAATTGTCATATGCTAGTTAAGAAGCTTGATACACCTGATATAATTAAAAGTTTGAATTTGATAATTCCTTATAATTATTTGGGTTGTTCGCAAAATCGAAAAAAACTCTTTTTTGTTGTAAAGAGAATTTTAAACCAAACCCATGGAGAATATATTCATATATCTGTTTTATATGAAGACTATAATTATGAAAATATTTTGTGGCTAAACAGAAAAAAGAATGCTAAGTATTGCATTAAAGATCAGCTTTTATGGGCTAATATACTATTATTGCAAACTGTGGTAAAACCCTTTATAAGATATTTTTTATTATTATTTGAACAAGTATAACACCAGGGAACTCTTAATAGTTCCTAACGGTAAGTATAATATAAACTTTTTAAGATATATTGAATGCATATTTTGTTTTCATGCTTTTACAAGAAGGCTTGACAGTTTATATCAAATCAATTTATTGTGTCCATAAGTACTGATAGGCGTCTACATATGTCAAGTAAATATATAATAAACGTTAAAAATAAAACAGAATTAAGAATTTTGAAAGAAAGACAAGAAAATAATAAATAATTTAAAAACGTAATTGAAATATATAACAAATTAAAACAGCGGCATAACACAATTATATTCTCATGTGCATTTAATATCTCCTTGGTGAATAAATTATATATTATTTTATTTTTAAATTTTTCCATAGATAGTTCTTAAAGTTCTCAAAAGTATTATTTTTAAAAGTATATACCTAAATGACCCAGAGTAGTCGGGTAGCATTCAACTTCAGTTAGTTCAGAATCGGCTTTCATTTGTTTCTGGTGTCGTGATTTAGGGTTGTTAGTTTTTTATAACATAAAATTTCTGGAATAAAAGTGATTGGCAATATTAGTTTATGCTTATTTATAAAGGTTCTTTATAATTTAACATTCTTACAGTTATTGAAAACCCTGGCTACACAGCCAGGTCCTCAATGGAGAACAATTTGTTAAATGTTATGAAAATTTTGTCATCAATATCAAAAAAGAAATTCTTAGATCATTTGTAAGATGCGGACGTTGCCATCTGATCATTTGACGAAATATTAAATTAATTTTTAAGTGTGTATTACTCTTTTGTTTTAGGAATAATGCATTCATTTACAGATCGTAACATACATAAGTATCTTAAAATGGGATACATAGAAATGTTACAAAAAAGTCTACAATGCAAATCACTTTAAATGGAGCCTTAAGGTTTATTCCTAAAAGGTCTATCACATGTCTAGATTGTAGACCAATAGTCTTAAATTATCTTAAAAAGAAATGGCCATTAGATAAACTTAGAGAAAATTTAAAATTATTGATTAAAAAATATGAAATTGAATCTGAAAAGTGCCTTTATGAAAAATGGAAAAAACTTGTAAGATATACTAAAAAGAGGAGGAAACTAATTGGTAGGTTGTTTCTTTATTAGTCTTAATTTTTTTTAAACAGGTATTCTTTTATTATGTGTGTTTTTTATTTGGACAATATAGATATTTTACTTTCATGCTGGACTTACATCTCTATTGATCATAATATACAAATGCTTGTGGTAAGATGACAAGATGAGAAATCTAAGTTTGCAAAATACTTGGCTTTTTGAGTTTTTTTTTTCTTATGACTCTTATTTTATAGGAAAGTGTAAAAATTTAGATAGCAGATAATTTAAGTGCTGTTATTAGTCCTATAATTTTTTTTATTTTCTTGTTTTTTTTCTGTTTCTGTATCTTATTTATGTCAAGATTATCATTACAAATTGGAAAATGAAAGGTGCTTGTATTATGTATTGCTTTGTTTCAAATAGTATAGTGTTTGCTTTTTCAAAATTGTTCTCGCTTTGCTCAATATCATTCAGTTCTCTTCATTAACACAGAAATAGACTGTGTTTACCTCAATAATTTAATAATGATTTAATCCAACAAATTGCAAAAAACTTTTTCTGAATTAATTACTGAATAGTTTTATTATGCTATGCATCGTAGACCCGAATGAGTTGGCAAATTTTTATACTTGTATGTTTTAGTTTGAAAATCTAAATGTACAAAGTGATCATTTTTAGACGCCCTGCTCCGATTTATGGAAAATTGTTGACACTGGGCGCCACGACGCCAAAAAACTTTTTTTTCCCTCAACATACCTTTTGTCAAATAGCACATAATTTTTTTCAATATTTTGTTCTTAAATCCTTCTAATTTGTTTTGCTAAAAAGTTATGCCACAAAAACCCTCTAAAATATTATTTTTTGGTCATCGCGGTTGCCATGAATCGTATGCCCCGTTTTACAGTTTTCAATCAATTTATCTAGTACTAGCCGTGCCCGCGGCTCCGCTTGCGTGGACTTGATTCACTACTATCGTCACTGCTTATTCCTTATGTTACCTAACGTAATAAAATATCTGCCATTATTTCCCTTTATCTCCCATTATTTTTACTTATCTCCCATTATCTTTCCATAATTTCCATTATCTAGGCTTATCTCTGCTCATCTCCCATTATTTCTCCTTACCTCCCATTATTTCTCCTTATCTCCCATTATCTCACCTTATCTCCCATTATCTAGGCTTATCTCGACTTATCTCGTAATATTTCTTCTTATCTCCCATTATTTCTCCTTATCTCCCATTATCTCACCATTATTCCCATTATCTAGACTTATCTCCGCTTATCTCCCATTATTTCTACTTATCTCCAATTATTTATACTTATCTCCCATTATCTCACCTTATCTCCCATATCTATAAATTTATAAAAAAACGTAAATCGAATAAGTGATTCTCAAGTGATAAGCGCACTAACGAACAGACAGACAGAGAGACGTTGCATTTTATATACATTATATTCTTTGCAACATGATATCGTTCCATATTTAATGGTTTAGGAAGTGTATTGCAAGAGAAGACGCTAACAGTAACCTTTTTTCCGACTTGATTCACTATTATCGTCACAGCTTATTCTTTATGTTATCTAACGCAATAAAATATATCCTATAACTTGGCCAGAGAACATATGTGTGTTTTTAAAAAAAAGCGCGCGCGTAACGGACAGAGAGACAGATAGACAGACAGTGAGACGTTGCATTTTATATATATTATAGATATAAGATTATAGATAACCTGGCCAGAGAACATATGTATGTTTTAAAAAAAAGCACGTAAATCGGATAAGTAGTTTCTCCAGTGATAAGCGCACTAACGGACAGACAGACAGACAGGCAGAGAGACAGGCAGACAGACAGACAGAGAGTTGCATTTTATATATATTATAGATATAAGATTATAGATAACCTGGCCAGAGAACATATGTATGTTTTAAAAAAAAAGTACATAAATCGGATAACTGATTCTCCAGTGATAAGCATACTAACAGACAGACAGAGATACGTTGCATTTTATATATATATATATATATATATATATATATATATATATATATATATATATATATATATATATATATATCATAGATGTAATAAAATATTTATCTATAACCTAGTCGGAGAACATATGTATGAATTTAAAAAATTACGTAAATCGGATAAGTGGTTCTCGAGGGATAAGCGCACTAACGGACAAACAGACGTTGCATATTATGTATATTATAGATATAGATTATTATTATTTATTACAAAAAGTTCTTCTTTCTCACATTTGATCAATGTGGTTCCATGTTTGGCTGACGGGCCAAAACCAAGTCAGCACAAACGCTATTACCATTCCGTATTAAGGAATGACCTGACAATGTTACATGTTTTCAAAATCACTGACTTCTGAATGTTTCTGTGTATGTCCGTGTTGAGTCCCAATTGCACTAAATGTGGTGTGAATGTTATTGGTGTAAGGCCTGTGGCTGATATAATGAGGGGGACAATGATGACTTTTTTTTCCTGTCTCCATAGTCTTTTTATTTCCGTTGCAAGGTCTGTGTATTTGGAAATTTTTTCTGTGTATTTCGCTTGGATGTTTGTGTCGTTGGGGACAGCTATGTCAATCAGATAGGTGACTTTTCCTTTTTTGCACTGAAAAGTAATATCGGGTCTATTGGCGGAGACTGTTTTATCTGTATGGATACCGATATCCCAGTAGAGCTTGTAATCTTCATTTTCAAGTATGGATGTTGGCGTGTATTTGTAGTAGGGATCTGTGTTTTCTATGAGTCTGTATGTTGTGGCTAGTGCTTGGTGAACCACTTTGGCAGCTGAATCATGCCTGGCTGTGTACTCCGTTCCGGCCAATATTTTACATCCGCTCGTTATGTGTTCGATCGTTTCTTTCTGCTGGTGGCATTTCCTACATCTGTCCTCTGCAATAGTCGGGTCTTTGATGATATGCTTTTGGTAGTTTCTGGTTAATATGACTTTATCCTGGATGGCAAGTAAGAAGCCTTCAGTCTCAGGGAATAGCTGCCCATCCCGTAACCAGGTGTATGATTGTTTTTTATTTACGTGGTCTTGTTCTATGTGGTATCTGTGTTTTCCGTGGAGTGTTTTCTCTGACCACGTTTTCATCTTTTCCTGTTGTAATTGGGTGTGACTGTGTGTGTCTGCTGAGTGGTCTGCCCGGGCTAAGTCGAGAGGTGTGTAGTTTTTGTCTGCTTTCACTGTCGCTGTGTGGAGGCTGGTTTGCTTGCTGTGAAAGAATTTCCTAAGTGTTTGTATTTGTTTTGTGTGTAATGATCTGATGTCTATAATTCCTCTTCCTCCTGCCTTCCTCTCGATGGTAAGTCTTTCTTTGCATGCGTTGGGGTGTAATTTCCTGTATTTGGTGAATTGAGATCGTATAAGGATGTGAATATTTTCTATGTCTGTTTGTGACCATTTGATGATACCAAATGAATATGTGAGTATAGGTATAGCGAACGTGTTGATGGCTTTAGTGAGATTCTTAGAGTTGAGTTTTGTTTGCAAAAGTTTCGTCAGTCTGTTTTTGAATTCGGTTCTGAGCTCTGTTTTGATGTGAGTGTGGTTGAGTTTGGTGCTTTGTTGGAAGCCTAGATATTTGTATGTTTCTTTATCGAACATGTTATCGAGCGTTTCATTGTTGATGGTTTCTGTCTCATGGTGGTGCTTCCATTGGCCTTTGTTGATGTGGAGCACTTTGCATTTACTTATACCAAATTCCATATTAACATCTAAGGTGAATATTTCTGTGATTTTGTTATTATTATTATTATTATTATTATTATTATTTTCTTTTTAATTTCACGCTGATTTTCTGGCGGTTTTATCAGACTAAGTCAGATTACAACAAGTAATCAAAGAATCTTAGCCCAGCACTTTTCTTAGTATATGTGCGGTGCCTAAGAGCGCGATCTTCTGCGCTTCATATAGGTTTGGTTGACCTGGTACTGATTGAAGGTACTGGTCTAGTCCCCTTTTTATTGTTCCCAATGCTCCCAATACTATTGGTACTGTTTTTGTTGTCGTATTCCACATTCTGCTCACTTCTATCTCTAGATCTTTATACTTACTAATTTTTTTCTGTTTCTTTGAGTGCCACATTTGCATCATCTGGAATCGATACATCTATTAGGAGGCACTTGTTTTGCTTTTTGTCATGCAGCACTATGTCCGGTCTATTGGCCAGTATTGTTCGATCGGTTATGATTGGATAATCCCACATGATGATAACGTCATTGTAATTAATAACTTTTTCCGGCAAATGTTCATAGTATTTGTTCGACACTCGCATCCCAATGTCTCGGCATATGGTCCAGTGTACATATGAAGCTACTTTGTTATGCCTATGAGTATATTCACTAGGTGCGAGTGTCGGGCATCCCGCAATTATGTGACTTATATGTACTTCAGCAGCATTACACATTCTGCATTTGCTGTTGACGTTTTGTTTTAAGATGTTCTTTTGGAAGTATCTAGTTTTAAGGGCCTGGTCCTGTGCTGCTATTAAAAGACTTTCTGTTTCCCCTTTAAGGCCTGAACTACGCAACCATCCATACTTTTTCCTTTATCGACGAAGGTTTTATCAAAATTTCGGTAAAATTGTCCATGTAGTGGTTTTCCTTTCAGCAGTTCTATTCTTTCATTCTCGATATTATTTTTGAGTTGTACTTGATCTCTTCTTGTACCAGGTTCATTTTGAAAGTATTTCGATTTAACCATCTCGCACTCTTTCTGTAGCGAGTATTTGGCTTTGGACAAGTCGTAGCTGCTTACTGCTCTGCAAAACCTATCCTTTCCTGTTGTTATATAGTCGCTTAGGCCAGTAATGGCTGAGTTATATGCTGACTCCAGTTCAATAAGTCCTCTTCCACCGTTTCGTCTTTTGATATAAAGCCTGCACACATCTGCTCTTGGGTGATGAATTCCGCCCACTGTTAAGAGTTTCCGAGTTTTTCGATCGATATTCTTGATTTCCCCTCTTAACCAATCAACGATGCCAAAACTATATGTCATGATTGGCACAGCCAGAGTATTTATTGCTGTTATCTTGTTTTTTGCGTTCAATTCGGTGTTTAATACCTGGCGTACACGACGGTAGTATTCCGTTGCCATTGTCTTTTTCATTTGTTCATTATCTATACCATCTTTTTCTTCAAAGCCAAGATATTTGTACGCTTCGGTCACATCTAGATTCCTTATTATAGTCTTTTCGTCCAGCTTGATATTCTGGCTTTTGCTAAGTTTGCCACGTTTGTAAATTGCCGTAGCACATTTATCCAGTCCAAATTCCATCTTTATATCGTCACACTTATTATTATTATTATTATGACTGTTCTCGTTTTTCTTTCTCACATTTGGTCAATGTGGTTCCATGTTTGGCTGACGGGCGCAAACCAAGTCAGCACAAACGCATTACTATTGTGTATTAAGGAATGACCTGACAATGTTACATGTTTTCAAAATCACTGACTTCTGAATGTTTTTGTGTATGTTTGTGTTGAGTCCTAATTGTACTAAGTGTGGTGTGAATGTTGTTGGTGTAAGGCCTGTGGCTGATATAATGAGGGGGACAATGATGACTTTTTCTTGTTTCCATAGCCTTTTTATTTCCGTTGCAAGATCTGTGTATTTGGAAATTTTCTCTGTGTATTTCGTTTGGATGTTTGTGTCGTTGGGGACAGCTATGTCAATTAGATAGGTGACTTTTTCTTTTTTGCACTGAAAAGTAATATCGGGTCTATTGGCGGAGACTGTTTTATCTGTATGGATACCGATGTCCCAGTAGAGCTTGTATTCTTCATTTTCAAGTATGGATGTTGGCGTGTATTTGTAGTAGGGATCTGTGTTTTCTATGAGTTTGTATGTTGTGGCCAGTGCTTGGTGAACTACTTTGGCAGCTGAATCATGCCTGGCTGTGTACTCTGTTCCGGCCAATATTTTACATCCGCTCGTTATGTGTTCGATCGTTTCTTTCTGCTGGTGGCATTTCCTACATCTGTCCTCTGCAATAGTCGGGTCTTTGATGATATGCTTTTGGTAGAGTTTCTGGTTAATATGACTTTATCCTGGATGGCAAGTAAGAAGCCTTCAGTCTCAGGGAATAGCTGCCCATCCTGTAACCAGGTGTATGATTGTTTTTTATTTACGTGGTCTTGTTCTATGTGGTATCTGTGTTTTCCGTGGAGTGTTTTTCTCTGACCACGTTTTCATCTTTTCCTGTTGTAATTGGGTGTGACTGTGTGTGTCTGCTGAGTGGTCTGCTCGGGCTAAGTCGAGAGGTGTGTAGTTTTTGTCTGCTTTCACTGTCGCTGTGTGGAGGCTGGTTTGCTTGCTGTGAAAGAATTTTCTAAGTGTTTGTATTTGTTTTGTGTGTAATGATCTGATGTCTATAATTCCTCTTCCTCCTGCCTTCCTCTCGATGGTAAGTCTTTCTTTGCATGCGTTGGGGTGTAATTTCCTGTATTTGGTGAATTGAGATCGTATAAGGATGTGAATATTTTCTATGTCTGTTTGTGACCATTTGATGATACCAAATGAATATGTGAGTACAGGTATAGCGAACGTGTTGATGGCTTTAGTGAGATTCTTAGAGTTGAGTTTTGTTTGCAAAAGTTTCGTCAGTCTGTTTTTGAATTCGGTTCTGAGCTCTGTTTTGATGTGAGTGTGGTTGAGTTTGGTGCTTTGTTGGAAGCCTAGATATTTGTATGTTTCTTTGTCGAACATGTTATCGAGTGTTTCATTGTTAATGGTTTCTGTCTCATGGTGGCACTTCCATTGGCCTTTGTTGATGTGGAGCACTTTGCATTTACTTATACCAAATTCCATATTGACATCTAAGGTGAATATTTCTGTGGTTTTGAGGAGTTCTTTCAGCTGTGTTTGTGTGGCAGCGTAGAGTTTTATGTCGTCCATATATAGGAGGTGGTTTATTTTATGTTGATTCACTTTTTGGTGTCTGATATTGAAGCCATGCTCTGTTCTGTTTAGTATATTTGAGAGTGGATTGAGACAGAGGCAAAACCATAGAGCACTGAGCGAGTCTCCCTGAAATATACCCCGTCTGATGCACAGCTCTTCTGTCTGGATCCGTTCGGTTTGTGTTTCTAGGCGTATTTTGGTTTTCCATGTTTTCATAATTTGCGCGAGAAACTGCCTGAGGTGTTGGTTGATTTTATAGATTTCTAGGGCCCTGATTAACCAGCTGTGGGGTAGGGAGTCGAAGGCTTTTTTATAGTCTATGTAACCGATGTGAAGGTTTCTGTGTTCTTTTCTGGTTTGTCCCATAATCACGCTATCTATAATAAGCTGCTCTTTGCATCCTCGACTATTTTTCCTGCATCCCTTCTGCTCTTCTGTGAGAATATTGTTGTCTGTTAGGTGTTGTTCTATTTTCTTCGAAATTGTGGCTGTGATGATCTTGTATAGGGTTGGAAGACAGGTGATAGGTCGGTAGTTTGACGGGTTTGTGGTGTCTGAGCTTTTGGGTTTAACGTATGTTATTCCTTGTGTGAGGAAAGTGGGAAATGTGTGTGGTTGTAGAATGGCTTTGTTGATTTGGTGCATGAGTGCTTCGTGTGTGGTGGTAAACTGTTTGTACCAGAAGTTTTGTATATTGTCGATTCCAGGACATTTCCAGTTGTGTGTGTGTTTGATAGTTTCTGTAATTTCTTGTGTATTTAATGTGGTATTTTCTTGTTCTGTCACGGAATTTTTTGTATCCAGGTGCCCCATCATGCTCTTTGGTCCCACAGTAGTTAATGTGGAATTTTCCTGGTCTGCCAGATGTTTATGTTTGTCTTCTTCGGCTTTGATCTAGGGGGTGTTATTATTGTGTAGTTTGGGTTCTGACCAGATACTTTTCCAATAATCTGTGAGTTCTTGTTTGGTTGGTGGTTCAGTCACTGCTATTTGTTTGTTGTACATAGTTTTCCGGTAGAACTGTTTTTCGCTTCTTCGGAAGAGGTTGTTGGTGTCTTTCCTCTCATTTGATTCTTTGTATCTACGGAGTCTTGCGGCATATACAGATAGTTTTTGTTTCAAGGTATCGAGGATTTCTGGCAGTGTTCTGTTGGGAGACTTAGATTTGATCTTGTTTGCCCCCTGTGTGACACGTTTGGACGCGTTCCCGCTTTATAAACTGGGTAAGATGTCCTAGATCTCTCCTGATGTTGTTGATTTTGTTTTCTATTATTATTTGCCATCCGAATTTTGGTTTTGTCCTGTTGGAGTTTCCTTGCCGTTGAGGGAGTTTTTGATTATTTTGTGTTAGAGTGGTGATTGCTGCTGCGTATATTATTGTGTGAATGTCTTCGATTGTGCTTAAGTCTGTTATATACTGAGGTATTATGTGCGTGTTTAGTGTGTTGAGGATTGGTTGCGTGCTCTGTCTGAAGATTAATCGAGGGATGGGATTTCTTGTTGTGGGGTCGGTGCCTGACCATCGAGCTAGATGTGACTCCATTTTTGCTTTAAGTGTTTGTATGAGAGGTGATTCGGGGTGATGTTGTGTGGATGTTGTTGAGGGTGGCGAGTGATTCATGTTGCTGTCTGTGATATGGTGTTGCGCGGTACTCGCAATATTATTTTGCGTTATGCTCCTCCTGGGTGGTGGGTCTTGTTGTGTTCGACTGGGTGTTTGTGTGTGTGAGGCTGGTTCGGAATCTGCTTTATTGTTTCTATTGTTTGGTTGGTCTGTGTTCAGTTCAACAGCCACTGTGTCCTTGATGGTTTGCAATTCGAGAGGTGTGAGACGATTGTTCTTGGTAATAACTCTTTTTTGGTCTATTACTCTCTGTTCTGAAACAAGTAATTGCAGATGTGGATATTCGGTCAAGAAAAGTCTGTGCAGTTGCGGTCTGTAGCCCGATGTTATTGTTTCGAGTTTGGTGGCGGTGTAGTAACAGCGCATCACCGTCCTATTCATCTCATCCGTCCACTTTAACCGCTGTCTTGGTTTTCCAGCCTTGGTAGTTGCGTGTTGTCCTTGCAAAACATACGGGCCCTGGCCTGGCTTTGGTGGCTGTGTTTGTCTCATATCTACGTCGGTTGCGCTTGGGATTGATGTTGGTGGGTCCAAGCGGCGAGTGATTCTCTTCTCAGTGATTTGTTTGTCAGGTTTTGTGTTTTCATTACAGCAACGCATGGCGTGTTCGTTGATTCCTGTGGTGCAACTCATGCGCTGCTGTGATTTTTCCCGCCTTGGTGAGTGTCGGCTTAGTCGCCGACACAACACTTTTGGCAGGTCCATTTTCGGTTGCCTGGTCTTCATCGTTTTGGTCGAGCTGCCATTTCCCGCGACGTCCTCGACCGTTACGTCGCTCGCCCGATGCTTCTTTTATTGGTCTGTTGTTCTCTGGAATGTTTTCAATGTTTTGTGGTGTCAAAAGCTCAAAGTGTCCCGACATTGGGTTGCCTGTTAGTAGAAGGTAAATGGTTTTGTTGTATTTTCCCGTGCTTATTATTGTTGGTCTGTCCGTAAAAGTTATTTTTGTATGTCTTGTTCTTCGTTGTTTTGAGAAGATATGAAAGTTGCTATTTTGTGTTTCCGAGAGGGCAAGTATCTCTAGGCTGGTTCCATAGGTGCCATTTTTCCTCATATAATTATAATAGTTATTGAAGTCTTTTATATCGTCGACTTCAATTAATGAAAATGTGTGAAGTTCCGACCAGTTTTGTTGTAAATATCTTAGAGCAACCTCTCGGAGTTTCTCATGATGGTTTTGGTGGCCATATAAGTGTAAGCTAACTGCACGGAAAAGGCAATTTCCATCACCTACAATGTCGGATCTGGTAAAACTATCGGGAGTAGTTTCGACTGAGGCGGTTGTTTGGTTCGTCTGTAGTTGTTGTTGTTGTGGTGTTGCTATAGCTGTTTGTACGACAGGGGTCCGCCTCCGCAACACCCTTCCATTTTCATTATTATAATTATTATTATTTAACATAGTATTCCCACGAGTATCCTAGGAAAGAAGGGTCGACTGCGGCAGAGCCTGGATGCCACAGCAAGGCTACTTACTCCCGGAGGGCGCCCGTTATCCGGGGGAACCGTTCGCGACTCATAAACGCTGAGCCATTCATCTTCTCGGCACGGTAAACACCTTAAGATTGCGTTTGTATTACACATAATCTGGACAACACAAGACAGCACAACATGACTCAGGTACCTCGGGATCGTCAATGCCCGTACTAGGAGAATCCTGGGATTCCCCTAGCCCCTGAGGGGTTATTATTATTACAAAAAGTTCTTCTTTCTCACATTTGATCAATGTGGTTCCATGTTTGGCTGACGGGCCAAAACCAAGTCAGCACAAACGCTATTACCATTCCGTATTAAGGAATGACCTGACAATGTTACATGTTTTCAAAATCACTGACTTCTGAATGTTTCTGTGTATGTCCGTGTTGAGTCCCAATTGCACTAAATGTGGTGTGAATGTTATTGGTGTAAGGCCTGTGGCTGATATAATGAGGGGGACAATGATGACTTTTTCCTGTCTCCATAGCCTTTTTATTTCCGTTGCAAGGTCTGTGTATTTGGAAATTTTTTCTGTGTATTTCGCTTGGATGTTTGAGTCGTTGGGGACAGCTATGTCAATCAGATAGGTGACTTTTTTTTTTTTGCACTGAAAAGTAATATCGGGTCTATTGGCGGAGACTGTTTTATCTGTATGGATACCGATATCCCAGTAGAGCTTGTAATCTTCATTTTCAAGTATGGATGTTGCGTGTATTTGTAGTAGGGATCTGTGTTTTCTATGAGTCTGTATGTTTGTGGCTAGTGCTTGGTGAACCACTTTGGCAGCTGAATCATGCCTGGCTGTGTACTCCGTTCCGGCCAATATTTTACATCCGCTCGTTATGTGTTCGATCGTTTCTTTCTGCTGGTGGCATTTCCTACATCTGTCCTCTGCAATAGTCGGGTCTTTGATGATATGCTTTTGGTAGTTTCTGGTTAATATGACTTTATCCTGGATGGCAAGTAAGAAGCCTTCAGTCTCAGGGAATAGCTGCCCATCCCGTAACCAGGTGTATGATTGTTTTTTATTTACCTGGTCTTGTTCTATGTGGTATCTGTGTTTTCCGTGGAGTGTTTTCTCTGACCACGTTTTCATCTTTTCCTGTTGTAATTGGGTGTGACTGTGTGTGTCTGCTGAGTGGTCTGCCCGGGCTAAGTCGAGAGTGTGTGTAGTTTTTGTCTGCTTTCACTGTCGCTGTGTGGAGGCTGGTTTGCTTGCTGTGAAAGAATTTCCTAAGTGTTTGTATTTGTTTTGTGTGTAATGATCTGATGTCTATAATTCCTCTTCCTCCTGCCTTCCTCTCGATGGTAAGTCTTTCTTTGCATGCGTTGGGGTGTAATTTCTTGTATTTGGTGAATTGAGATCGTATAAGGATGTGAATATTTTCTATGTCTGTTTGTGACCATTTGATGATACCAAATGAATATGTGAGTATAGGTATAGCGAACGTGTTGATGGCTTTAGTGAGATTATTATTATTATTATTATTATTATATAACCTGGCCGAAGAAAAAAGACACGTAAATCGGATAAGTTGTTCTCGCGTGATAAACGCACTAATGGACAGACAGACAGACAGAGAGACATTGCGTTTTATATATATTATAGATTATAGATATTCTCTGCTACATAATATTTTTCCATATTTAATGGTTTAGGCAGTGTACTGCAAAGGAACGCGCTAGCGGCAAACTTTTTTTCCGACTCCATTCGCTATTATCGTCACTACTCATTCGTTATGCTACCTATCGTAATAAAATATAGCCTATAACCTGGCCAGAGAATATATGTATGTTTTTTTTTAAAAAAGTACGTTGCATTTTATATATATTATAAAAGCGGCTGTGATACTTTAATCTGGCAGTTCTTGTTTACACACCTCTTCAATTTACTAGAGTTACACTAAGTAAACAGTGTGTTAATAACTTCTGGTTGAAGTGGTTTCCCACGTTGAAAAAGTATATATGATTCTTATTTACGGAGAAGTAAGAAGAAATTCTCAGGAAGCAGCTAGACTGTCTCGAGAACGTTATCCTGACAGATATATCACACTGTTTTGTCGATTAGAACGAAATTTGAAGAGCAATATGGATGCATTTTCTGGGCAGAAAGGTATTTCTAAACGAAAAACTGTTTTAACAGATAAAAAAGTAGCCGAAATTATGCAATATTTGCAAAACCATCCATATAATTCAATCAGACAAGCAAGCGGGAAAATGCATGTATCTTTTGGGGCTATTAAGAAATCTCTTCAAGCTAACAGATACCATGGCTATAAAATGCATAATCTTCAGTTTACACACACAGTCACAATTTGACTCGGGACAATGACTGAGTTTTGTAGCAGAAATGATGATTAAATATGATGAAGAATGTTATTTTTTAAATCATATATTATGAACAGGTTATTTTGTCAGCAATGGCTAACAGAAAAAATTATCATTACTGGTCTGACAAGAATCCATACAACGTTAATCAAATTTAGAATCAAGGTCATTATGGCGTTAATGTATGATGTGGGATAATTGGGAAACATTTGGGTGGACCATACTTTTTTGAGGGAACACTAACTAGAAATAGATACCTTAATTTCTTGGTTAATACTCTACCAGTTTTATTAGAAAATATACCCCTTATTTTAAGAAGGCATATGTGGTGTCAACACTATGAAGCACCACCTCATACAACTGCTATTGTTAGAGAATATTTAAAAGAATGGTTTTAACGAAGATGGACAGGGGTTCATAGCCCAGTTATTCAATGGGCACCTAAGTCACCAGACCTCACGCCGTTAGATTTTTTTTGTGGGGGACTCTTAAAGATATTGTATACAAAACTGCGACTGAGCACTTAAAAGCAAAAATATCAGATGCTCGCGATAGTATATCTGGAGAAATTATTTACACAGCCACTCATCAAGCATTAATGAAAAGAATAGAAAAATGCTTGTTAGAAGACATAGAAAATTTCTTTTGATTTTTTTTTTTTTATTTTTTAAGTTTCAAACATTTAATTTTATGAATATGTAATAAGTTATGTAATGTTAAAAGTTATATAGTTTTTTTGTGGTTTTAATAAAAATAATGTATTCTTGTTTTTTATTGTTCAAAGATATTTTATGAAAGGAAAAACCTCAACAGCATAGTAACTAGTATTATTATAATTACTGTCAGATTAAAGTGTGACAGAACTAACATGAACTAACCTGAACTAATATTATTATAATTACTGTCAGATTAAAGTGTGACAGCCGCCTACTAGATAAATTGTTTGAAAACCGCCAAACTTGGCATACGATCCATGGCAACCGCGATGACCACAAGATAATATTTTAGAGGGTTTTTGCTGCATAACTTTTTTGCGTAACTAGAAGAAAATAGTTTAAGGGAAAAATGGTGAAGAAAATTAGGGCCTTTTAATGTCATTTTACAGAAGGTATGTCGATGAAAAAAAAAAGTTGTTTGGCATCGCGGCGCCCAGCGTCGTTTTCACTACCATTCTACATTTAAAATAAATATGCAACAATCTTCCACAAATCGGGACCGGGCGTCTAAAAATGACACCCTGTACTAGAATTTGTGAAAAAGTTAGACATATACATTCAAGATGCCATTGTCCTGGAACTTATCAGTGCTGCTGAAAAAAAATTTCAGAAATAATTTTAAGTGGAAGAATTAGTGATAGAAATGTCTTCTTCTTACTTCCTGTTACTACACGTGGGAGCTGAGAGCATAGAGCTTTAACAAAAGTAGTCCAGCGGGTGTGATTTTGGATCAAGATTTTTACATGTTCCCATGACATCCCTTCTGCAACTGCTTCCGCTTTTATGGTGCGCCTCCATATGTGCCTGGGGCACCTTTTACACTGTCGTCCTTGTGGGTTCCAGTCCAGAGCCTCTTGCGTGATTCCGACCAATTATTCAAAGTTCGTGTCCACTTCCAGCGACTCGCCTTGATAATTCCTGGGTTGATCCTTTAGTTCGCTCTCTCTTATTGATATGAACCACCAATTGTTGAATAAGATTAAAAAAACCGGTCAAGTGCAAGTTGAACTTGCACAATTAGTGTTCCGTACGTTGATTGCTTTTAAAATAAAAAATGTTGTTACGGTGGTATAAAATAATCACTGACATCACAAAACACACCCCAAATGAGTTTTCAACAAAGTTTGTTTCCAATCTTTACTGAAAACAGATGACCTTGAAATTTTTGTTTTTTTATATACCAGATAAATTATTAAAGGTAATGCACTCGTGATAATTTTCGTTCAATCTACACCCCGTGGAGAATATTCCAGAATTTTTTCAAAATTTTTTGATCAGTACTTTTGGAGATAAGGTGGGAGGACACCGATTTTTCTCGATTTTTTAAAAATAATACAAAGAAAAGTGTGCGCAAGTATTACATTACATATATATTTTTGCCTCGTGTTTTCATAAGCTTTCATTTGACACCACACTCGACCACCTACTAAAAATTTTTCTTTTCACTTTCGATTTCACTCCCTAAAATTAACCCCTTAAGTCAAAATTTGATTTTTAAAACTACATGATTTTGATGAGGCCATCAATTCCTATAGTATTACCAAATTTCAACTTTCTATGACAAATAGTTTCGGAGAAAATCGGGTGTGACAGACAGACAGACGGACAGACAGACAGACACCGAAGTCATCTTATAAGTGTTCCGTACGGAACACTAAAAATGAGAGAGGTTGAGAGCAAAGTTGGTGTAGAAAAAGAATTTTGCAAAGAAACACAGTTTTTGTCCTGAAACAATTACATAAACTGGAATTAAAATAGTCAGTAAACCAGTGTAGATAATCAATTATTGAAAGAGGTGTGAAGAAGTAAGATCTATAGCAGAAGAGCATACAAAGGCAAATTCAGCAACTAAAATTACAAAAAATACTGAAAAACTCGATAAGATTGTCATACAGTTAAAAAGTTCAGTATAGATGACCAATTACTTAAAGAAAAGGATGCTCTATTAGAAACCTTTAAAGTCTCTATTAAAGTCCCTAAAAAAAT
The DNA here is from genome assembly GCA_019049505.1 of Pachyrhynchus sulphureomaculatus. Classification (NCBI taxonomy): domain Eukaryota; kingdom Metazoa; phylum Arthropoda; class Insecta; order Coleoptera; family Curculionidae; genus Pachyrhynchus; species Pachyrhynchus sulphureomaculatus. Next base: position 128,296,747 of record CM032446.1, read on the forward strand.
TGTAAAAATGAAGGAAAAATTAAAGGTAACAGTAAGGATATAAATACTTTTAAAATTCTCTGTGAAAAATCAGAATCAAAATTATAATGAACATGTTAGAAACAAAAAATGTCAACGATCAGTTACTTAAAGAAATAACATCTATAAATGAGATGATTCAAAAAGCAGCTGAAGTCTCTAGAAAATAATTTGATGATACAATGAAATCAGCACAAGAAGGATTAAATTTTACAGTAAAGGAAACGAAAGGAAAAATAGTTTTTCAAACGTTCATCTAGATACAAAATTAACTGTAAAGTGGGCGAACTTACAGTAAATTATTTGTTTTGTAGCTACAGCACTACCACAACAACAACAACAACCACAGACGATTCAAACAACCGCCTCAGTCGAAACTACTCCCGATAGTTTTTTTACCAGATCCGACATTATAGGTGATGGAAATTGCCTTTTTCGTGCAATTAGCTTACACTTATATGGCCACCAAAACCATCATGACAAGACTCCGAGAGGTTGCTCTAAGATATATACAACAAAACTGGTCGGAACTTCACACATTTTCATTTATTGAAGACGACGATATGAAAGACTTCGATAACTACTATAACTATATGAAGAAAAATGGCACCTACGGAACGAGCCTAGAGATACGTGCCCTCTCGGAAACCCAGAATAGCAACTTTCATATATTCTCAAAACAACGAAGAACAAGAGATACAAAAATAACTTTTAAGAACAGACCAACAATAATAAGCACAAGAAAACACACTGAAACTATTTACCTTCTACTAACAGGCAATCCAATGTCGGGACATTTTTGAGCTTCTAACACCACAAAACACTAAAAACATACCAAACAACAGTAGACCAACAAAAGAAGCATCAGGCGAGCGACGTAAGGGTCGAGGACGTCGCGGGAAACGGCAGCTCGACCAAAACGATGAAGACTGGGCAACTGAAAATGGACCTGCCAAAAGTGTTGTGCCGGTGAGTAAGCCGACACCCACCAACGCCGGAAAATCAAAGCAACGCATGAGTTGCACTACAGGAATCAACGAACACACCATGCGTTGCTACAATAAAATCACAAGTCCTGACAAAAAAATCACTAAGAAGAGAATCACTCGCCGCCTGGACCCAACACCATCAATCCCAAGCGCAACCGACGAAGTAATTAATCAAAAACTCCCGTAACGACCATGAAATCCCAACAGCACAAAACCAAAATTCAAATGGCAAATAAGAATAGAAAACAAAATCAACAACATTAGAAGAGATCTAGGACACCTTACCCAGTTTATGAACGGGAACGCGTCCAAACGTGTCACACAGGGTATAGACAAGATCAAATCCAGGTCTCCCAACGGAACACCAGGAAATCCTTGATACTTTGAAACAAAAATTATCTGTATATGCCGCAAGACTCCGTAGATACAAAGAACCAAACGAGAGGAAAGACACCAACAACCTCTTCCGAAGAAGCGAAAAAACAGTTCTACCGGAAAAACTATGTACAACAAACAGACAGCAGTGACTGAACCACCAAAACAAACAAGAACTCACAGATCATTGGAAAAGTATCTGGTCAGAACCCAAAACTATCCAATAATAACACCCCCTGGATCAAAGCCGAAGAAGACAAACATAAACATCTGGCAGACCAGGAAAATTCCACATTAACTACTGTGGGATCAAAGAGCATGATGGGGCACCTGGATACAAAAAATTCCGGAGGTAAAATAGCCCCCCGTTCGGATCTCCGGGTGGGGGCTGGTTCGAGGGCGTCGACATGCAGACATCATAATTTTAAAATAGATTTTTACAACATATGAGGTTTAAACTCGAACATAAATTCAGTGCATCCATACCTGCAATCAAATAAACCTCATGTACTCGCTCTATGTGAAACCAAGGTCAGTTCATCGTCCAGCACAGTCAACTATCTTTATCCTGGGTACGACTTCTATTCCCGTTTTAGGCGTAACTTTGAAATCTGTCTTTTTGTCAGAAGCGTCCTCTCTTACCAACGAGAAGAGGCTCTGAAGCCCCCAAACTTTGATGTTATGTGGTTACAAATAACGACTCAACAAACCACAAGGTTCATCTCTATTCTGTATCGACCACCAAGTGATACCAATTTTCGAACACTTTTCGCTTCTCTTGCAGATACCATCGATCATTTACAAATTAACTATCCAAGTGCCGAAATTGCCATCCTAGGCGACTTTAATGTCCACAATATCAACTGGCTTAAATATTCAAATACTACCGACAAATAAGGTCGTGAAGCTGAATCATTCTCAATAAGTTGTGGCTTAACTCAGCTTATTGACGAACCACGGATCCCTGATCGAGACGGGGAGTTCGCCAGTCTTCTTGATCTGTTTTTAACGACCAATCCGGAAATTTACACGGTCACCATAAATCCGCCGTTGGGTTCTTCCTACCAAAAACTGCTTCGACATCGAGTATCCTGCCAATCAGTGACAGAGAGGAGCCTAGGCCGCGCAAGATTTGGCACTACAAATCTGCTAAATGAGAAGATCTGATGGAATATTTCGAACTTTCCCTTGGATGGACGTTTGTTTTCGATTCGACAACCCATCTGACTGCGCCAGGGAGGTCTCCGATGTTATTTTGGCTGGTATGGAAGCTTACATCCCTTTTTCCAAGAAACGTCCCTCCAACGGCAAGCCTTGGTTTGACCGAAAATGTAAAGAAACTGTTGCTTCTAAACATATTGCCTACCGACAATGGCGTGAAAATCCTAACACCATAAATCGTAACACCTTTGTTCGTGCCCGGAACAGATGCAAAGGAATTATCGACGAAACCAAGGAGGCACACAATCAACGAATTAGAACTTCTCGTTTTATCCCAACAATTCCAGGTCCTTTTGGTCAGTCGCTAAGGCAGTTAGTTAAAATTTCACCAAATCCACCATACCACCACTCAGGCGGCCATTGCAACCACACCTGTTGAGAGAGTGAACTTGTTGGCTGAACTCTTTACTTCACATTCTACTGTCGATTTCCAAGGAAAAACACCACCTACTGTTCCCATATTGCAGTCAAAGATGCCCGATGTTGTCTTCAGACAGCGAATCATAAAACGTATTTTAATGAAGCTAGACACCAAAAAGGCTTTTGGTGCTGACGGAATACCTGCCATAGTTCTCAAAAACTGTGCAAGGGAACTAACACCAGTTTTCTGTAGAGTTTTTAACCTATCCTACAGAAAGGGAATATTTCCGTCCTGCTGGAAATGTGCCACAGCCGATACCTAAAAAAGGCAAGAAGACCTTGCCAAATAACTACCGACCAGTCGCACTGCTTTCATTAATATCGAAACTCATGGAAAAGGTTATCAATCAGCATCTTCTAAAATATCTTGAACGATTCAATATTATTAGCGGTCACCAATATGGCTTTCGTAAACATAGATCGATAGACCTCCTGACTTATGTAACACATGTTTGGAATAACGCAATTGAACACTTTGGAGAATCTCGAGCGGTTGCTCTTGACATATCCAAGGCATTCGACCGTGTTTGGCACGATGGACTGTTGGCTAAGCTACGCTCTTGTGGTATGTCTGAAAAGTTCTGTTTGTGGCTCTTATGTTTCCTCAGAGAGCGTTCTTTACTAGTGGCGATCGACGGATTTTCTTTCTAACACCTCCACTATCAACGCCGGTGTGCCCCAAGGCTCCATACTGTCTCCTACTCTCCTACCGGGAATCCAATTTACAGCTTTGCAGATGACAGTACGCTTGTCTCTTCATTCACTTTGAACGCTCGGACATCGGCTGCTCAGGCGAATATCCGCAGACAGCAGGAGGTCGTTCAACTTAACGAAGACCTGGAAGAAATTGTATCTTGTGGTGACAGTAACCAAGTGGAATTTAACGCTACAAAAACTCAGGCAGTTTTTTCTAAAAAAGTTAACGTAGCTGAACCCGGCATAGTTATGTCGGGGCACTCCATTCCCCTAGCATCCTCGCTCAATTTGTTGGGCGTTAATTTGGAAGCAAATATGTCCTGGCATGAACATGTTGCAGGCATAGCAAGGAGAGCTTCTCAAAAGTTGGGAATATTGTTTCGAACCAGAAAGCTTTACACTCCACAATAATTGTTAACTCTTTACAAAGCTCAAATTCGACCAACTATGGAATACTGCTCCCATGTTTGGGGCTCCGCTCTGCATTTGTTGGATTCTGTTCAGAGAACAGCTGTTCGTCTGATTGGAGACCCGGAACTGACTGGCGGCCTTGATTCGCTGGAACATCGAAGAACGGTTGGCGACTTGAGTCTGTTCTACAAGTATTTTCATGGAAAGTGTTCGAAGGATGTAGCCCGCTTAATTCCTCTCAGAACGGTGCATGTTAGAAGTACACGTCACGCTAATACTTCACATCCGTATGAGGTTCAGCTTGTTACTCCGCGTATAACGCTTTTCAAGCAGTCTTTTATATGGAGAACATCATCCCTTTGGAATAAGTTGCCCAGGGCTGTGTTTCCCACCGAGTACAATTTACAGCGATTCAAGAACAACGTAAATCGCTTTTTCCGCACACATGCCGCTCTTGAAGTGCTTTAGGGACTTCCCTGTAGCACGTGTGCTAGACCCATAAAAAGAAAAGAAAATCATGCTGCAGTGTTATGACTGGATTATTTTAAATTCCTCTCATTTTGTCACAAGCGTTAAAGGAATGATGTTAAGGAAACGATTTTTTAATAAACGGTATTTTTATTAAATAAAGTGACTTCTTAGCAGGCTCCTTTAAAAACAGTAACTTTCTCGTTACAAACAGACAATAAGCACAGAATTGAAAGTAAATATTCTTATTTATAGATTTTCCTTGGAAAATTGTGTTTTTGATATATCTACTATACAAGGCAAAAAGTTATTGATTTTTATATAAAAGCACTTGTTAAGAAACAGCTTAATATTTATTTAAATGCCAATAATTTCATTATATCATCCATTTCACAGTTTTGATGTAAATGTTTACGTTAATTTTTTCTAGAGTGTTATTAAATTAAGTATTTAAATATACTTGCAAAAAATTGAAACCAATAGTTTCACCTATACCATCTTGCTTGATAAGTTGTTTTGGAATGTTTTAAAAATTGATTTCAAAATCATTGAACTACTAAAGAATTAGACAAATACAATTTAAACGAAAATTCTTCAGAAAACATATTTCGTAACCTGAAATACTACATATGCATAAGTATTTTTTAATTAGTTTGGGAAGTTCATCCCACCTGGTAAAATTATTAACGTTAAAGTTGGATTGCATAAAAAATAAAACAAATGGCAATTTAATTATTCAAATTTTATTGACTCCGTTGTAAACAATATTTGCATAGTTTTTATGTGCTTTTAGTTCGGATAATGGAATTCTTTAACCAACCGAGCTTTACTGATTTTTAAAGCTCCTTTTCACTGAGTTTTATATTAATAATACCCCAATTATTTAAAGTGGAAAAGGAGGCCATAAAACATTTGAAACTCAAATAAAAATCAAGAAAATTTCTCATAATAATGTTTTGTGATCTAGAGACTCCCGAAACAAGATAAAATGCAATGTTCGTAGGGTGTGTTTTCACATAAAAAGTCGTTTCTTTAGCAAGGAAAATAAAAAAAGTTGAGAAGAAAAAGCTTCAGAATAATGAAAGTGGTGTATAACACGATATATATATATATATATATATATATATATATATATATATATATATATATATATAAGTATATATATATATATATATATATATATATATATATATATATATATATATATATATATATATATATACGAAGCTATTCTCCTAAACTCTCCCTCATTTCTTTAACTCCTTACATGACTATAAATAATTGAAAATAATTTTTCAAATTTCTCAACTAAGCAACTAAAATAGATGTATAATACGGTGTATGTGGAGCAACCCTTCTAACCTCTTTTATGTAAATTAAATATTTAAAAATTTACCCATTACTTTCCGTGCATGCGCTCAATTCTAAAATCTAACTGAACTAACCTGAACCTGATTTTCTCACACTAAAAAATAAACTAATTCAAGCAGGCGCTTCTAATGAAGTTGTATGTATCTTGTATTATAAATAATTATGGTAAAATTTCGTCCAAATCGCAACAAAAACCAAGAAATAGTCTTATAAAGATAAGACTATTGAAACGGTAAAATATTTAATGATCCCAACCTCTTTTATTCCGTCTACCCCTGACAGAACATTTTTAAATTTGTCGACTTAAAGAATCTTGAAAAGGACGTATAACATATCTCACCTCTTTCACTATCTTCCCCTATTATCATTGAAAATAATGAAAAAATAATTTAATTTAGATATCTTAACTACAAGAACCCTGAAGAACACCAATAACGCGATAAATCCGAAGCCACCCTTCTAACTCCATTCGCCAAACTTTTAACCCCTTATATGTTTTATTATAAAGAATATCGTTTAAAATTTGTGCATAAGGTCACACAGACACCAGGAAAAATTCTCATTATCCTATTGAAACTATCATATATAATATTGAACTCTCCTCCACTCCTTCAACTCCTTACATATTTTACGATAAATAATATGTTTAAAACTTGGCGATTACTTCAACCAAAACCTTGGAAAATTTCCCGTAATACTTTGCAACTATACAATATTTAACGACCCCCACCCCTTTCACTTTTTTTCCTATTGACATTGAAAATAATGAATCAATAACTTAATTTTAGGATTCTTCGACTTGAAGAACCCTTAAAAGGACATATAACACTATATATTTGAAACAACCCCTCTAACCTCCTTTCGCACCCTTTAAACCCTTATATGTTTTAATATAAATAATTATGTATAAAACTAGTTTATTATCTTAACAGAAACCCGAAAAAATTAACAATATACAAAAACTATACAAAATTTGTAGACACGAACTTTTTTCACCACCTTCCCCTCACGCGATACCCCTGAAAAACTATAGGTTTCATATTTTCTTTAGGTGTATGTGTACTAAAATTGATATAAAAGTATCTCATTTCGTTCGAGAGCTACCGTGATAAAAGACCGACAGCACAGAATATATAACTAACGCTACAGAAAGAGAAACACGTGGCAACAAAACATCGCCGCAAAAGGAAGTCGACTGGCTACCGCCGGTTTCACAATATGTTTTTACCTACCTCAGATTTCGTGTAAGTAGACGTTGCCAAATATTTTTATATGTAATAATAATAATAGGGAAAATGTAGGAAAATAGATGGTATACCTAAATGATGTATGATGATATTTATTAAATGGTTTATTCTGTATGGCTCGGCCAACATAAAATTAAAGGAAATTTATTTTTTTCTCTCAAGATTATTAAAAATTCGGGTTTCTTACGGGTCTGTGTAGAGCATCCTTCGAGGAAATGACTGCATTATGAAATATATTTTTACTTTTCTTGCTAGAAAAAATTATTGTATTCTATAAATGAGATATCAATACCTAACGAAGGCGTGAAACATATAGTTTTCGAGCGATGTCGCTTCACGCAAAGGGGGTGCTTAAATTTTGATATTATTAATAATATGGTAATTTTTCCTGTTTTTTCTTCAGATAATAAACAAAGTTTAAGCATAAATATTTATAATAAAATATGTAAGGGGTGGGGGAGGAGGTTAGAGAGGTTGCTTCGTATATACTGTGTTATGTTTTTTTCAAGGTTTTTATAGTCGAGGAGTCCGAAAATTAAGTCATTTTTCAATGCTTTCAATTTTAACACGAGAAGGGGCTGAAAGGGGTGGAGATCATTAAATATTGTATAGTTTCAATAATACTTTGAGAATTTTTTCAGGTTTTTTGGTTGATACAATAGACAAATTTTAAGCATATTTTTCATAGTAAAATATATAAGGAGTTAAAGGGGTGAGGTAGGAGGCTAGAGGAGTCGCTTCTTATATATCGTATTATCTTAGGGTTCTTGGGGTCAAATAATCCAAAAATTAGGTTATTCTTTCATTATTTTTAATTTTAACCGGGAAGGGGATGAAACAGGTGGTTTACGTTAAATATTATAATTCCAGTAGCATTACTCCAATTTTTTCAGGTTTTTGGTTGGTCAAATTTTATGCATAATTATTTATACTAAAACATACAAGGGGCTAAGGGGTGGGTAAGTGCATTAGTAGAGGGACTTCGTATTTATCATGTTATTAATTTGTTTGGGGTGCTTTGAGATGAAGAAAGTATTGTATTCGTGAAAAAATCACCTTCCTAGATTTTTGCTTTTTTCACATTTTAGGATTCGTAGATCGCAAAAAAACATTGTCATCCACTTCCTTCTGCTGTCTGTCTGTCTGCCAATCTGTTGGCATGATAACTCTTGAACCAAATGAGGTGTCAATTTTAAATTTGGTGTAGTTAAAATACCTATAGAAAGGATGAAGACTATAGTTTTTCAGCGATATCGCTTCAGAGGATGGAGATAAAAGAGTGTTGGTCTCCATAAATTTTTTATAGTGTTAACAGTAATATGCTAATTTTTCTTATTTTTACTTTCCTTGTTAAAGGAATTGCATATAAAACCTAAAGACAGGATGAAGCCTTAGTCATATAGTTTTAGGGGTAGGGGTGAATGGGGTTATATGATTTTAATAATACAATTTTTTGGTTTTTTTATTGTTGACATAATAAACAAGTTTTTATGCATAATTATTGAAAATAAACCATATGACGAGTTCAAGAGCTGGGGAAGGAGGTTATCGTGTTATATGTCCTTTTCATGGTTTTCAGACTCAAGGAATCCCAGAATTAAATTATTTTTTTATTACCTTTTTTTTTTAACAGGGTGAGATTTCTTTTTGGTTAAGTTAATGGACAAATTTTAAGTATGTTATTTATAGTAAAATTATATGAGGGGGAGGAGATTAGAGGGGTGACTTAGTATATGTTGTTATATGTCCTTTTAAAGGTTTTTTTGAGTCGATGAATCCAAAGATTAATTTATTTTACTTTTTATTATTTTCAACTATAGCAGGGATAGGTAGTAAAAATATATACGAGGCTAAAGAGGTGGGGTAGAAGGTTAGAGGAGCTATTGCGTATATATCGTAATATATGTCTATTTAAGGATTCTTGGGATCGAGGATGTAAAAATGATATTATTTTTCGTTATTTCAAACCTTATTCGAAATCGTTCATCTATTATACTTCTTGGATTAAGTGGATGTTGAGGATATAATTAATAATTGTTGAGTAAAGCTATTAAATATTGAAAACTGCGATTTTTTGCTTTAATAGTTTCCAAAATAGAATTTTTTTTTTATTCCTTTCAATTGTACGATAGTTTAAGTCTGAAAAGAGCTTTTGATTACTTCTGTAGACTATCATCGTGTTGATGAAGACATGAAAGCTTACCCCATTTTCTGAATACGATATCTGTCTAAAAATATTAGACGTTCGTACATGTTAACTTATAAAAATATAATAAGTCATTATTATATGATAAATACAAGACGTTGACAAACACTCCGTAGTAATGGTAATGCTATCTCAGGACTAGTTCTTGGTTTATACCTTTTTTTTGTAAGATTTTATGGTCTTGTCACCTACTACGTTGGAATTTTGGAATCTTTGACACAATGTTACCATACAACATTTATCATTAATACACCAAACACTTTGTTTTTGCACACTTAACAACAACACGGGGATGACTGACTGTCAATCATCGCTTCTAATGATGCTAACATAGTTATCAAAACGCACGTCGATTATAAAAATAAAGTGTTTGGTGTAGTGGTAACTGTTGTGTAGTTGGTAAAACGTTCTATATAATATATTTTTCCAATAAAAAAGTGGTAAGGTACTAGATTAAAAGTTTGTTAATCCATTTTGGCTCTGTAGAGAGCCTCCAGGTAATTGTATATTGCTAAAAAAGAAATTCCGTTTTCCAATATTTCTGTGACTCCAAACAATGTAAGATAACAAAATGTAAAATGGAAAACTTAATGTTTTTGGTACTTTTTAAATAAAATATTCCTTAGGTGGCTAAATAACAGTAATATTATTAAATATCATAACTGATATAATTATATTTTTTTCCATTTTTCTGTTAAGAACAAACCCTGACTGGCACGTCACTAGGCTTGAGATCACATGGAATTGTAATACCAACCACCCGCACCTAGTGGTGCGGGGCGCGACTGCTGCAGGCATTTGTTCTCCCGATTGGCGTTGGCGACGCATCGAGACGCTTACTTCACTTTTAGAGTGTTTCGTTAATGGATTGTCAGAAGCAGCCAGTAAGCATATACACGTATATACAGTGGCGTGCAAAAGTTTCCGGCCAGTGACATTTCGTACTCTAATTTATTAAAAAAGAAGACTAATGATTTTTAATCATTATGAGATGTGAGTATGAGATATAGGAGACAAAATAATATAGTAAAAGGATGTTATTTATGTTTGTGAATATATTATTATTATATTATAAGTTTCCGGCCACATAATATATATTGACGCAGTAGTGACGCAGTATATTATAAGTTTATAATATTATTATATTATAAGTTTCCGGCCACATAATATATATTGACGCAGTAGGACGTTCAAAGACGTATTTACGAATAATAGCGCGTTGAATGTTCCCATTTAGTTCATAAAAGGTCGTGAGAGCATAAACATGGCTCGTTCGTAAGAGAGTAATAAAATTTTCAAAAGAAGGAAAGTCTTCTCGTGAGATTGCTTCATTATTATCGATAGGTAAATCAACCGTGAACGATATTATTGTAAAATACCGTTGTGGATATGGTTTAAAAGATCGTCCGCGTAGTGGAAGACCAAGAAAAACGTCTAAAAAAGTAGATCGTATCATTAAACGCAAATCAACTGCGGATGTCAAGAAAACTGCTGCCGAAATTGCACGCGAGCTAAAGGATGAAAACCTAGCTAATGTTAGTCGTAGTACTGTGACACGAAGACTACATGATGTGGAACTTTTTGGCCATATAGGTATTAAAAAAACCATTAATCAGTAAAAAGAATAAGAAGGCCCGATTTCAATTTGCCAGAGATCACCTAAATTGGACAATCAAAGATTGGAAAAATGTAATCTAAATTTAATCTTTTTGGAAGCGATGGTAGACAACATGTATGACGTCCTATTGGTACGAGAAATGATGTACGGTACCAAATTCCTACTGTAAAACACGGTGGAGGAAGTGTAATGGTTTGGGGAATTTTCTCTGCACAAGGAGTCGGTCCATCGATATCAACGGAAATATGAACGCTAATATTTTCAAGGGCATTTTAGAAAACAATTTGTTATCATATGCTGAAGAAACATTGCCGCAGAATGAGATATTTCAGCAGGATAATGACCCCAAACATACATCCAAGTTGTTAAAACAGTGGTTTTCTGCTTCAAATGTGAGAGTTTTAAGCTGGCCATGTCAATCACCGGACTTGAACCCTATAGAACACTTATGGGAAACGCTAGATCGTCAAGTTCGAAAGCGTACATATTCAATAAAGCCGCATTATTCAAATCATTGAGGGAAGAATGGGATAAAATTTCACCTGCTTGTATTAATCGATTAATTGAGTCAATGCCACATCGTTGTGCGGCTATTATCGCTGCAAAGGGTACGGCTACAAAATATTAACATAAAAATATAATTTAAGTCTACTATATAGCATATGGACTAATAATTTTTCTCGTAGTACGAAGTGGCTGGAAACTTTTGCACTCATATATATATATATATATATATATATATATATATATATATATATATATATATATATACATATATACATATATATATATATATATATATATATATATATATATATATATATATATATATATATATATATACATATATATATTTATATATATATATATATATATATATATATATATATATATATATATATATATACATATATATATTTATATATATATATATATATATATATATATATATATATATATTTTATATATATATATATATATATATATATATATATATATATATATATATATATATATATATACATATATATACATATATATATATATATATATATATATATATATATATATATATATATATATATATATATATATATATATACATATATATACATATATATATATATATATATATATATATATATATATATATATATATACGGTGTGTCTCAAAAAGTTTTATATAAATGGAGAAAAATTTTATCGTATATATTACAAAAAAATTTATTCTTGATAAAAAGTTTTGCATTCCATGGAAATCTATAATCAAGCATCAAAAGTTTAAAAATATTTGATCGTATACAGGGAAAATAAAAAATAATGATTTATAATGACGAGTAAAATGTGTTTAAATTGAAAATGTTAATAGGAACTAAAAAATTATGCTCACGTTTAGATTTGTGGCCTTCCTAGTAAAAAATTCAAAAAAACTCCAGTAAACACGTCAGTAATTGTCGTATTATTTATTGAATAAAGGAAAACGAAATTCATTAAAAACTAGTGTGCTGATTTTGATTGTATCAGATTTTTATTAAAAATTCGATAACTTTTTTATCTGCTTGTGTTATATCATTTTACTCTGAAACTGCAACATTACTTAATTACTACGTACATAACATAACAACTAAACATATGCATTATTTGCACAAGTGCTTCAATGTATCCCCCGTCCCTTTCCAAACGGGTGATTGTTCTTCGAGAAAAATCTTTTATTACATCTCTAATTACGTCAGGAGTTATAGCTTCACATGTTTCCCTAATGACTCTCTCAAGATGATCAACATCTTGAAGTGGCCTTTTAAGATAAACATTTTCTTTTAAGTAGCCCCAAAAAAAATTTATAGAGGGGTGATGTTCGAAGATCTTGAGAGCCAAGTAAATTGCGCATACCTCGCAATTACTCTACAGTTAAAAATGTGGAGGAACATTTCTCGTAGTGTGACATGATGCACCATCATGTTAGTACCATAAACGTTGTCTTTCAATTATTGGTAGGCGATTAAGAAACTTAGAGAACTCATTATTTAAAAATTCTAGGTAACGTTCAGCATTCCTATTATTTCGAAAAAAGAATGGTCCAACTATTCTATCTTTAAAAATTCCACACCATACATTGGTTTTAAACGAGTATTGATCTCGAGTTTGGATATTGAAGTTAGGTTTAACATCGCTTCCCCAGCGATAGTTTTGAGAACTTACTGTCCCATTAGACATAAATATCGCCTCGTCAGAGAAAAGTATTTGTCTTGTCATAAATCTGTTATCTTCCAACTCTCCTTGAAACCAAGCACAAAATTCAAATCTTCGTTCAAAATCTCCTGTTTTTAAAGTATGGATAAATTGGGGTTTGTATGGTTTAAATTTGATTGGTCTTAAAATTCTCGCAACTGTAGTTTTACTTACATTCAATAAAGCTGATCTTTTCCGAAATGAATCTTTACTTGATTATGATTATCTTCATTTGAAACC
>CM032446.1:128315255-128358132 GCA_019049505.1 Pachyrhynchus sulphureomaculatus
CGAAACGCTAATTGCGCAAGCCAACTTGCACTTGCGGTTATTTTTAGTGTTCCGTACGGAACACTTATAAGATCACTTCGGTATCTGTCTGTCTGTCTGTCTGTCACACCCGATTTTCTCCGAAACTATTTGACATAGAAAGGTGGAATTTGGTAATAATATAGGAATTGATGGCCTCATCAGAGCCATGTAGTTTTGAGAATTAAATTTTGACTTAAGGGGTTAGTTTTGGGGGGTGAAGTCGGAAGCGAAAAAAAAATTTTTTTACTAGGTCATCGAATGTGGTGTCAAATGAAAGCTTGTGAAAACACGAGTAAAAAATATATATATAATATTATACTTGCGCGCACTTTTCTTTGTATTATTTTTAAAAATTCGCGAAAAATCGCTGTCCCGGGCCTTATCTCGAAAAGTACTTATCAAAAAATTTCAAAAAAATTCTGGAATATTCTCCACGGGGTGTAGATTGAACGAAAATTATCACGAGTGCATTACCTTTAATAATTTATATGGTATATAAAAAAAACAAAAATTTCAAGGTCATCAGATTTCAGTAAAGATTGGAAACAAACTTTGTTGAAAACTCATTTGGGGTGTATTTTGTGAAGTCACTGATCATTTTATACCTCTGTAACAAATTTTTTTTATTTTAAAAGCAATCAACGTACGGAACACTAATTGCGCAAGTTTAACTTGCACTTGACCGGTTTTTTTATGATTTTTAGTAGTTCATTAATTGTTTACCTTTCACCTCAGTCCAGGTAATATTTAGTTTCCTGATACGTTAGGGACTATCATTTTATTTTTGTCATAATTATTTAGCCATTTATATTTATTTATCAAAATATGTTACAGAGGTAAATAATTCAATTAATTTCGCATTACAAATAAGAGTCCCGTTTTATTTTTCCATACAATAAGATAAAAAAAAAGCACAATCTTGAAATAATTAAAAGCAGTACCCGTTGACTGTGAATGTTAAAATATTTATATTCATTTTGACCATAATCCAGGCCCTCTATATAAAAATTATAAAAAATTACCGGAGTGATGTCAAAGTTTCAAAAATTGTACAGGGTGGTCCAAATTGGACACTTTTAAAGGTATACCTCTTTATCTGTTTTGTGAAGTCACTGATCATTTTATACCACCGTAACATAAATTTTGACTTAAGGGGTTCGTTTTGAGGGGTGAAATCGGAAGTGAAAAAAATTTTTTTTTTACTAGGTCATCGAGTGTGATGTCCAATGAAAGCTTGTGAAAACACGAGTAAAATATATATATATATATATATATATATATATATATATATATATATATATATATATATATATATATATATACATACATATATATATATATATTTATATATATATATATATATATATATATATATATATATATATATATACTCGTATATAATGTAATACTTGCGCACACTTTTCTTCGTATTACTTTTAAAAAATCGCTGTCCCATACCTTATCTCGAAAAGTACTAATCAAAAAATTTTGAAAAAATTCTGGAATATTCTCCACGGGGTATAGATTGAACGAAAATTATCACGAGTGCATTACCTTTAATAATTTATTTGGTATATAAAAAAAAACAAAATTTCAAGGTCACCAGTTTTCAGTAAAGATTGGAAACAACCTTTGTTGAAAACTCCTTTGAGGTGTGTTTTGTGAAGTCACTGATCATTTTATACCACCCTAACAAAATTTTTTATTTTAAAAACAATCAACGTACGGAACACTAATTGTGCAAGTTCAACTTGCACTTGACCGGTTTTTTTTTTTATTTTGTCTGGCGGAAATGGTTTAATAAAAATACGAATTATTAAATGAAATTTATCAAAAGGGCCATCATATAATAGGACATTATTCCAATTTTCCGTTGTACAGAATTTACTGCGTTTATGTACTTCGGTCTTGGCCTTGGTACAGGTAACATTGTCAGCATTAATAATAGTACAAAAGTAGTCAACAAATCCCAAATTTATATTAAAATAACCCCTATGTAAATAACCTGAACACCAGTAAAAGGAATTCTAAACTTTATGTTATATAAATAAACAAAGGTTACTCTTAGGTGGCGGATACAAACCATATATACATTAAAATTAGATTCTTTGACTACATCTGTTAAATTCAACATATGTGAAGAGGTTAATTAGCTGATCATTACAAAAATCATAGTGCCTGCGTGAATAAAATCTGTAATAAAACAAATCAATTTTTACATGTTCATTTAACCAGAACAGCAAATATATTTTGTAGGCTGTCTATAAAGAGTAATAATTCATTAGTATTATTACTCCCATGTAAAACTAGATGACGTGAATTGTCTGATCACTAAGATTATTTAAGTTCATGTCAGTTTTATTAGTTTCATCTATTACTTAAAGAAGGAATCTAATTTCTGAACGACATCGCTCTAGGTACAAACGGTGAAAGTGATGGGCTTGATAGATTTTTTATAGTTTCCATTCGATTATGAGAATTTTTCCACTTGGGGAAGAAGTAACAGATTTTTTATGGATAAGGCTCACGTTCTGCAGGGAAATCTCTAAAACGCTACAGGAGGGACGCGCGTACGAAAAAAGTGATTCACGCTGATGTTGAATCACGGTAAATTGTACTAGTTGATGAACACAGTTCTGGATAGTTCACTTCAAAGGGATGAGATACTCCATGTAAAAGAAGTCTTGAAGATACGTAGAGTTTTGGGTCTCTAGTCTCCTCCGAATAGAATTTAACAAATGTAGCATATGTTTGGAAGTTCCAAACATGGGAGCAGTATTCCATCTTTGATCTAATTAGAGCTTTACACAGGATTAAATGTTGTTCTGAGGTATAAAATATTCGTAATATTCCTAGCTTTTAAGATGCACTCTTTGCGATACATGCAAAAAGTTAATGCCAAGACATTTGTTCCCAAGTTAATGCTCAGTAAATTGAGTGATAATGCTAGAGAAACAGTGCGTCTCGACATGGCTTTGTCGTGGTCTGCAACGTTAATTTTAATGGAAAAAATTGCGGCCTGGGTTTTTGTAGCGTTAAATTTGGTTACTGTCACCTCGAAATATAATTTCTTCCAGGTTTTTGTTAGATTGAACAATTTCCTGCTGTCTGCGGATATTTGTATGATGTTCAAAAGTTTAAGATAAATGGAGGTATTCTTATCGGCAAAACTGTATATGGATTCTTGGTCCTTTCTAACAAGTCGTTAACGTATAGAAGAAAGAGAGGACACAGTATGGAGTCTCGTGGCACGGCGTTAATAGAAAGAAACTCGTCAACTACCATCCGTATGGAATGCTTACAGACATAAGAGCATAGCTTAACCAATAATCCGTCCTGCTAAACACGGTCGAGATCCTCTAAAATGTTCATTTGTGTTGTTCGAAATAGGTGTGGTGTAAGTTAGAAGATCTGCTGATCTTTGCTTATTTACTATACTGATGATCGCTGTTAATATTACATTCTTTCAGGTACTTTAAAAGATGCTGATTCCATAACTTTTGATGTTATTCAAAATAATACCACTGATTCATAATTTGGTAAGGTCTTTTTGCCTTTTTTGGGTATTGGCTGAATCCTAGCGCATTTTCAGGAGGAAAGAAATATTCCTTTTCTGTGGGATATTTTGAAAAGTCTACAAAAAGAATGGTGTTAGTTCAGGTTAGTTCAGTTGTGCAAACGCATTATGCGCGTACTCCTTCAGCTCCTAAGCTTTTTTTGGTATCTAGCTTCATTAAAATATGTTTTAATGCACGCTGTCTCAAAACAATATCGGGCCTCTTAGACTGTACGTTGAGAACAGTAGGTAATGTTTTTTCTTGGAAATCAACAGAAGACTATGATGTGAAGAGTTTAGCTAATAAGTTGACTTTCCCAACAGGTGTTGTTGTAATAATATTATTTGGCCGTGTAAGTGGTGGTATAGTAAATTTAGCGAAATTTTAACTAAAGGGTTTAGCGACTGAGCAAAAAGACCTGTCTTTAATTATTTGA
The DNA here is from genome assembly GCA_019049505.1 of Pachyrhynchus sulphureomaculatus. Lineage (NCBI taxonomy): Eukaryota > Metazoa > Arthropoda > Insecta > Coleoptera > Curculionidae > Pachyrhynchus > Pachyrhynchus sulphureomaculatus. The sequence continues at coordinate 128,319,270 of CM032446.1, forward strand.
ATGAGTGCCTCCTTGGTTTCGTCAATTATTTCTTGGGATCTGTTCGGAACATTAACAAAGATGTTACGATTTATGATGTTAAGATTTTCACGCCATTGTCGGTAGGAATGATGTTTAGAAGCAACAGCTTATTTGCATGTCCGATCGAATCAAAGCTTGCCGTTGGAAGGGCATTTCTTCTTTACCATAGTCGGATGAGCCGTCGGATTTAAAACAAACGTTTAACCAAGAGTAAATTCGGAAATATTCCATGAGTTCTTTTCATTTAGCGGATTTGTAGTGCCAAATCTTCCGTTGGTGCCCCTCTGTCACCGATTGCTAAAATATTCATTGTCGAAATCACTTTATGATAAGAACCTAACGGCGGATGTAGGGTGGCAGTGGTTAAAATGGTCAAGAATACTGGTAAACTCTCCGTCACGGTCAGGAATCCGTGTTGGTTCATCGATAAACTGAATGATGCCACAACTAATTAGGAAAGATTTAGCTTCCCAACCTTGTTTATTGGTAGTATTTGAGTACTTAGACCAGTTGAGGTTATGAACACTAAAGTCGCCTAGGATAACAATTTCGGAAGTTGAATGATTAATCTGTAAATAATCGATAGTTCGATTATTTTTTTTATTTTCAAGTTTATTTTTATTTTCCCATCTAAAGTTCCTGAAGAAAGTTCTGAGATTATGCATAATTTGGAACTTTTTATGTCGTTCAAGTGGAATTGACAGTTTGCATTTCGGTACAACGATACTGCAATATACTACAATATGTAATATATTGCGGTATATGCGACAAAAAATGTTTTAAATTTTTTCGGGCAGCATTTAAAAATTGCCATGGTAAAATTATTTATATGTATATATATATATATATATATATATATATATATATATATATATATATATATATATGTATGTATATTTACAGTGAAGTCCGTTTATAACGAACTCCAAAAAATCACTAAAAATGGTTCGCTATATCCGAAGTTCGTTAAAACCAGTAAACAAAATCTAATATCATTTTTCATTACTTTTTTATTTAGATTAGGCGCTAATTCTTAGAAAACTGAATAATAATAATTCTTAAATTAAAATAAAACGTTCAAAGGAAAATAAAACAAGTCACACTAAAGTTATTATTATGTATGTTGGTACATACACGAGTATAAACGAAAACATTAAAATACGTAGTTTATACAATAAAATCAGTAATTTTCGTTTGTACAATTTTACTTGAAAAAGAAATGCTGCTTATATAACTGTCAAGGTCACAAAAACTACTCCATATATGTTCAGGAACTTTCCGACATTCCAAAATTACGAGTTTCAGTTATTTTCTTAGTCATTTCTGAAATGGATGGAACATAAATATTATCTCCTTCTTCAAGCTCGTCTTCGTCGTCATCGCTTAAATCTTTCTAGAAGTCACTGATGTCACAATTTGATCATCAGTGACTCTCGTCATTAATTCATTATCAGCACATACATATTCTTCAATATTAAAGTGATTAAACATCTTTTTAATCTCGATTTTAACTGTACTTTGTTGAATGTCAGCATCGTAAACAAATTCTAGACAATCAGTAGGATCTTCTCGATGTTTTTCAATCCACTGAGTCAACGGTAGCTCATCTGAGTCAGATCTACATTCCTCCTTAAAAATCCGGCATGCTTAAAACAGTTTGCAATGGTTTCTCTACTGACTCTTTGTTAAGCCATATGAATAAAGTTTATAGCGTCCAAGAGAATTAATGAAAAAATGTTACCTTTATCGATCGTCTCTAAAATTTTCATGAGTAAAATCTTTCTATGACATTTTAAAGAAAGTATCACACCTTGATCCACTTGTGTTTGGAGGTATAAAAACCAATTTTATTTGCTGTAGATCAACTTCAAGGTGCACTGGACAGTTGTCAATCAAAAGAAATATTTTTGTTTGTGAATTTAATTCTTTGTCCCATTCGGGTTTTATTATTTGATTCGTACTTTACTGGTAAATATTTGTTGTTAAAACACCTGGGATTGGCGGACTTTCCTATGACCAACAATTTTCTCTGTTACAGACATATTTGCAGTTACCAACACAGTAATCCTTACTGATAATTTTCCACCAGCACAATTCTCTCGGACAAATTTTAATATCTTATCAGGCGTCATCTTGTAAAACAAACCCATTTCATCCGCATTAAAAATGTCCACATATTCATAACTTTCTCGAATTTCCGGCCATACATTGGCCAACCACTGATCAACAATAGTCATATCCACTCCTGCTGTATCTCCTACTATCTTACCCCCACTAAGATTACGTCGTTTTTTAAATCGTTCAATCCAACTTCTAGAATAGTTAAATTCGGTGTTCTCTATTTTCCTTTTCAATTTACTAGCTTTCTCTTGTAAAGTATAGCCGGTAATAGGAGCATGTTCATGTTGTTTTTGACTAAACCATTTAAGAAGTCCTTTATCGACTTGGTCATGTGTAGATTTTCTTACTTTTTTGCAACTACGGTTTCTTTTATCATGGATTGATAACATTTCTTGCCTCTTCTTCCATAGGGTAGAAACCGTAGATTTAGTTAAATTGAACTGTTTGCAAACATCATTTTGTTTAACTCCATTTTCCGTTTTCCTTATAATATCGTGTTTGTTTTTTAAAGTAAACGCTTTACGTGTTCGTGTACTCATCTTAAAATAAAAACATTCACTTTGCTACTTTTTTCAAATATGCATGAGAACCGCATAGCACAAGTGAATTGAAAATAATACTGCTCGAACTAGCGACGCGGAGGAAACAAGTAGAATAGGGATTTCCTGCTAGTTTCGGTGAATTTTTTAGATCAAGTGGCGCGACTTCGAGCACAGTGAGTGGCAAGTTCGTTATAAACAGACACAAAACATCTAAATTTGGTTCGCTTTATCGGAAGTTCGTTATAACCGGGTTCATTATAAGCGATAAAAACTTGCATTGGTCTTATGGACGTTTTTTCATGCATTATAAAATAGTTCGTTTTAACCGGAAATTCGCTATAAGCAGACTTCACTATATATATATATATATATATATATATATATATATATATATATATATATATATATATATATATATATATATATATATATATATATATATAATATATATATATATATATATATATATATATATATATATATATATATATATATATATACACACACACATATCAAAAATCTCATTTTTTCACAAATACAATGCTTGCCTTCAGCAATGAAAGTAAAAAATGGAAATTTCAGTAATATGTACAAGATATAAATATGAGTTTATTACTAATGTCAAGTAATTTTATGTTTCCGAATTGATCAAAAATGGACAAAATTAGCAAATTTTAAATATTACACCCTGTATCTTTACCATTAGTTCGATATGAAAATGTCATTGCGTGTCATATCGATGCACTGACACTTCACTTAACAAATTTCCCTTTTTTACGTCTTTCGGTTTAAATTTTAATTTTTTCAAACGAAATTAATTTTTGATAAATTTATAGTACAAAAAAACAAATTTCCATTATTACTTCCCTCACTAGAAGAGTCCAGAAATCTAAAAACTAATTTAATTTTTCACTATTTCCAATTTTAGCAGACGTAGTATGTATGGGTAAATGTCAGGTTAGTTCAGTTACTCAATTTTTTTTTGTGATTAACATCTCACCATTAAATCCCTATCATTTAAAATAGCAAGTTGAAATGCTTGGAATCACTTAATCTTTACTGTGAGAAAGTCAAATTCAATATTTATTTTAGTGTATGTGATGGAAATACCTTGGTAACTCAGTTTACTATTGTTATTACAGGAAATTTCCAATTAAGAAGAAGAAGTTTATGATCAGGCACGCATTCGCCATTTTCTTTATATTTCGATTTTTTGACTGATTAATAACTGAACGTTAATTTATTATTTTTACCATGGCTAAAAACTGATTCAATATTTAAATGCTGCCCGAAAAAATTTAAAAATATTTTTTGTCGCATATACCGCAATATACTACATATTGTAGTATATTGCAGTATCGTTGTATCGAAATGCAAACTGTCAATTCCACTTGAACGACATAAAAGTTCCAAATTATGCATAATCTCAGAATTTTAACGGAAAGAAATAAAACACTTATTATGTATTATTACCACAAGTTTTGCGACTGCAGTTTCGACCTATGCGATCATTATCAAGCTTACGTACTAAACTGAATTAAATAGACAAGTCATACTAAAATTAAAGTTAGTTGGTAGGTATAAAATATTATTATAAAACATTATTATTTAATTCTAGGGAGGGTGGTGCGGTGGGTACGTGACATCTGGCACCATGCGGGGCAGGAGTAGGTCATTCCTGCTCGGATTATCATTTTGTAGATCGTCAACTTGTTTCGAGTCGACATTTTCCTGGATTTGAGGAGGGGGTACAGCTTGCCGAGGAGTTGGTTTGCTTTCGTGGCGGCGGCAGTGACCTGGTCCTTCCATACTAGCCGCTTGTCGTATTGGAGTCCCAGGTACTTTATGCTGTTTGACCATCGGAGACGGGTTCCTTGAAGTGTGAGGCTCTCTGGTGGCGGCAGGCGGGCCTTGGCGAACATGATGGCTTGGGTTTTCTCTGGGTTGAGCCGGATTCTCCAGTGTTCGAACCAGGGGACTAGGCTGTTGAGGTGGCGTTGGAGGCGGCCGGTGACGATCCTTGAAGATTTGGTCGTGGCTGTGATGGCGGTGTCATCGGCGTACATGAAAATAGAGGTGTGATCAGTTTTGGGTATATCGGCGGTGAATATATTAAATAAATGGGGGGAGAGAACGGAGCCTTGAGGGACTCCGGCTCGTATGGGCTTTACTTCGGAGATGGACTGTTCGACTCTAACCTGAAATGTGCGGTCAGAAAGGAAGGACAGGACCAGTCGTGTGAGGTTTACGGGGTAGTTGTAGCGGATGAACTTGAGAATGACTCCTTCGTGCCAGACTCGGTCGAAGGCTTTAGAAATGTCGAGGAAGACAGCTCCAACCTTGTAGTTGCGATTGAAGCTGTCGATGATATTTTGGGAAAGCGCGGTTGTATGGTGAATGGTACCATGGGAGGGGCGAAAACCAAACTGTTCGTTTGGGATGATTCCAAGTTCTGATGTTTTGGCTTGGAGGATTTTCAGGATGACTTTCTCAGCCACTTTGCCTAAACAGGGAAGTAGACTGATTGGTCGATAGTTTTTTGCTTCGTGGGAAGGGGTACCGGGTTTTCTGATTAGAATGATCTCAGCTTTCTTCCAGAAGACTGGGAAGTAGTTGAGTCTCAGAATTCCATTGATTATGTTTGTGGTTTCTGTAATTTGTTTTTTGGGAAGTTTTTTCAGGGCTTTGACGGAGATCTTGTCGTGCCCTGGGGCTTTTCGAATCGAGTATGAGTTGATGATAGTTTGGGTGGCGGAAGGGGTGGTGAAGTCAGAATTGGGTGGAGGTGGAACCTGCTTGAAAATCTGGATAGTGGAAGCCACCCTTTGGTCACGGGCGGGGTCTGGGAGGACATAGGGATTTGGACGAAACTGATCTTCCAGCATTTCTGCAAAGATATCAGCTTTTTCTTGGGGAGTCACAGCGGTGGTGCCAGCGTGAGAGATTGTGGGTATTGAAGGAGGGGAATCGTTGGAAAGAGCACGGGCCATTTTCCAAAGAGAGTTGTCTTGGGTGCTGAGAGTTTCTAGCTTGGAGTTCCACCTGCTGTTGTGATACTCAAACAGGGTTTGTCTAACTTGGGCAGTGGCGCGGTTTGCGAGCCATTTGAGATTGGGGTCGCCAATACGAATGGCTCTCCTGAGCAGGCGGTTTTTTTCCCGGATCTGCTCTTTGATATGGGGGGGGAAGGTTTCCAATGAGTCTTGCGGGTTCGACCCTGGTAACAGTGGCCTGGGCTAGGGCAGTCTGGATGTCGGCTGTCAATTTGTAGACAGCGTTGTCCAGGTCCCTTGTGGTGGTGATAGCGGGAATTGGGGCGGTGTCAGCTAGGAGCCGTTGGAAGTGCTCCCAGTCTGTGGTGCTGGAGATGACAGTATCGTTAATCCGGTCGGCCGGGTCGCCCAGCGTAAGAATAACTGGTAAGTGGTCTGAGGAGAGCTCGTGAAGGACGGAAATGTTATGGTGGAGGTCGACGTTCCTGACCAGAAAAATGTCAAGAAAGTCAGGCCTTCCATGGCCTATGTAGGTTGGCTCGTCTGGAGTGATAATGTTAAAGAGTAGTTGATTCTGGATGACTGCGATATCGCGGCTATTTCCGTCCGTGGCTAGGTTTCCCCAGTGAACGTTTTTGGCGTTGAAATCGCCACCCAGGATCGACTTTTGGTCATTCGGGCCGAAAAGGGTTCTGTAGTCTACAGGGTCAATCGGGTGATTGTGCCCGCCTTGTTGATAGACGGACGAAAACTGGATGAAACTATTATTAGCCATGGAAACGGCTATAGTGGTGGCTTCGGTTTGGATTAACCTGAGAGGTGGTGGTTGATAATGATTTATGGATTGTTTGACTAGAATCATGGTCCCCCCTAGGGGGGCCCTGATTCTGTCATCCCTGTAGATAATGTAATTGGGAATTTTGAAACGGTAGCAGGGTTTCAGGAATGATTCCTGAATTAGGGCTATGTCGATGTTATGCTCCTGTAGGAAGTGTTGGAGCTCGTGTTTTTTGGTGGCGATGCCATTTGCATTCCAAGTTAGGACCTGTAGAGATCGAGGGCTGATTTTATTTGGGCGTTGAGCCATTTAAGGGTTAGGGAGATTTACAAGGTTCAGGACGGCTGGGTATTGGCTTTGGATCTGAGCCAATTGTTTGAAAAGTTGCTGGAGTGCAGCATTGAAGGTGGTAACCTGTTGGGTTACGATGGGTTCTTGCGAGTTGGAAGAGGCAAGTTTGGAGTTATCCTGCTTGCCCCAGGTAAACTGGTTTTTGGAGGAGGAAGTGGCTTTTTGGTGTTTTGGATGCTTGGGGCATCCTCCATAAGATGAGGGGTGAGGACCCCCGCAGTTGGCGCAAGTGGCTGGATCATCCCTGCTTTTAATGCATGTGGAAGAAAGGTGACCTTGACCACATTTAACGCATTTTGGGGGTGCTCTGCATCTGAGGGCGGAGTGCCCATGGAGTTGGCAGTTAAAGCACTGCGTGCTCCTGCCTTGATTTCTTTGGGTCTCTACTTTAACTCTGACATTACAGAGATAGTTGAGGGCGAAGATGTTTTTGTCCTCTTTGGGCATAAGGACCAGGACAATGGCCATAGGATCGCCGGATTTATGGTACCAGCGGATAACCTTTTTAGGGAAATGGCCTAGTCGATTTAAGTCACTAGTGACTTCCTCGACGGTGGCACCTTCGTTGATGCCACGGATTAAAATGCGATTAAGTTTCTCTTCTTCTAGAGAATACGTGTGATATGATTCCTTTTGGTTATCCAGGAACCGGGTTATGTGGCGGAAATCATCAATAGAGGGGGGGTGGATACGGATACCTTCGGGCACAGTGACGCCGCGTCCGTAGTTATACTTGCGTTCATTGAACGCTGAAGTTAGGGCATTGTACCGCTTTTTGTCACGAATGACAATCGGCGGGATTCTAGCCGAACGTGTGGCTGGGATTTTTTGGGAAATGGCGGGCTCGGCAGCTGGAGTCGCTGCGGGCGTTTGGGTTGCCGGGGAGTACGGCTGCTGGGCTTGAAACTAGCGTCATGGGTTTGGGTGAAGGGGTTCTTGCTTTAGAGGGGTGTAAAGGGGGAAATTCGGATAAATAGCATGACTTACCCTGTTTCTGTTTGTCCTGGTTTTGGGTTGACCTTTTAGAGCCTGACTCTTCGTCTGACGAGTTATTGAACATTTGTTTACGTTTTGCGCGTCTATTTTTTGGACGCTGATACTCTTCCTCTGCTGCCTTCTGACTATCCGAGTCTTGGATTGTATCATCAGTTGTGGCTTCATCCTCTTCCATGGCTCTATCGTCGTCGGAAGAGTTTCCTTTCTCGGAATTTATCTCTATTAGCCTGGTTAGCTGCTTCTTAAGGTGGCTAATCTCCTCCATCAACCTTACATTCATGGTGTCCTTTTTAGCTGCGTCTTCTCTTAATAGACGTATCGTCTCGTCAGATTTTGCTTCCTTTCTGGCGGCATCCTCTTTGAGAAACTGGATCGTTTCCCTAAGCTCTTGTATTATTATTACGTTAGGATCCATTTTGCGTGTTTTTTAAGAAAAACACTAAAGTCATTAGCCAATATTTTTTCAAAACATAATCTGAAAATTGCGTTCAAATCGCAAAATACCCTATCAAATATCCTTTACAATGCCAAAGATAAGACGGACAAATTTCAAAAATGTGGAGTTTATAAGTTAAAATGCTCGGACTGTAACAGCATATATATTGGACAAAGCGGAAGAAACATTAAAACCAGATATACAGAACATTTTAGATCATATAGACTACAAAAAACAGATTCCTCATTTGCAAACCACTGTACAGAAAACCAACACCCCTTTCCCGATTTACATAATACAGAAATTCTACATTATGCGGAGAAAGGTTTCAAATTAAATATCTTAGAATCATTGGAAATTTATAAACATCGGAAAAACCAAAACTGTAATCTGTTAAACGACCAACTAGACCTTTTCTATTCACCGCTATTTACCGTCATAAAACCATAAAATTACTACCTAACACTTAAGATCAATTGTATTAACCCTAGAATTAAATAATAATGTTTTTATAATAATATTTTATACTTACCACCTAAGTTTAATTTTAGTATGACTTGTCTATTTAATTCAGTTTAGTACGTAAGCTTGATAATGACCGCATAGGTCGAAACTGCAGTCGCAAAACTTGTGCAATATAGTGGTAATAATACATAATAAGTGTTTTATTTCTTTCCGTTAAAATGATAAATTACCACATGGTAACGGCCACGACGATCAACTATAATCTCAGAACTTTCTTCAGAAACTTTAGATGAGAAAGTAAAAATAAACTTGAAAATAAAAAAAATAATCGAACTATCGATTATTTACAGATTAATCATTCAACTTCCGAAATTGTTATCCTAGGCGACTTTAGTGTTCATAACCTCAACTGGCCTAAGTACTCAAATACTACCGATAAACAAGGTTGGGAAGCTAAATCTTTCTTAATTAGTTGTGGCATCATTCAGTTTATCGATGAACCAACACGGATTCCTGACCGTGACGGAGAGTTTGCCAGTATTCTTAACCATTTTAACCACTGCCACCCTACATCCGCCGTTAGGTTATATATATATATATATATATATATATATATATATATATTATATATATATATATATATATATATATATATATATGTATATATATATATATATATATATATATATATATATATATATATGTATATATATATACATATATATATATATATATATATATATATATATATATATATATATGTATATATATATATATATATATATATATATATATATATATATATATATATATATATATATATATGTAGGTATATATATATACAGTCCCTGGCCAAATTATTAGACGCACTGCAAGATTTCATGTAAAATATTAATTACCGAGTGGTATTGTACCGTTTTATTATTTTAAATTGATTTGTTTTTTATTTTTATATTATCCAATCAATTACCTATTTATTTGACATAAATAAAACAGCATTAATTTAGAAAAGCATAAGTTTATTAAGTTTTAAAGAAAAGTGAAATTAATGTTAGTAAAAGTCAATATTTAGTTGAGCCACCTTTAGCCGCTATCAAAGCTTTAATTCTGCGCGGCATGCTATCAATGCAAGATTGTACTGTCTCCTGCATTTGAGGATGATGATTCTACACATGAATAATCTTTTCTAGGAGCTGGGTTTTTGTTGGTAATCACATCTTTAGCCACTTCTCTTTTCATCAGCTCCCCACACATTTTCAATGGGGTTCATAACCGGCCAATCCAACAGAGGGAGATTTTTTTCTGCCAAAAAAGCTTTAACAGACCGAGCAGTGTGGCAGGGAGCTCCATCTTGCATGAAAGTGAATGGTTCCCCATTTGGAAACCATTCTCTGAGCTGCGGAATCAACCGATTTTGTAATACTTCTTTGTACTGATCTTGCCTCATTATTCCTTTGACGACGTACAGACGTCCAGTGCCCTTGCCGCTGATGACTGACCAAATCATCACTTTGGTGGGATGTGTTTAACCGTCGGGACGACACAATCAGGATGAAACTTTTCTCCATGACGACGACGCACATACTGAGCTTTATTCTGCAAAATTTCGAATGTGCTTTCGTCACTGAAGCAGACCTGTCAAAAATAGGAAAAATATATAAACTTCCATGTTTATTTGCTTTATTTAACTGAAAATGATAATAATGTATCAATTCTTTCAATTTTCTTCGAACAGTGCGCTCAGAAGCATTTACGCATCCTGGAGTTGTGATTTTATTTCCTTTGTGGTAGCAAATCTGTTTTCTACACAAATTTTCTCTCTGACCGTGGAGTGAAAATTGGTTTTCTACCGCATCTTTTCTTTCTTTTCGGGCTTAATTCCTTCCCTGACTCAATTTTCTTTTTTATGCGTCGTACACTAGCTTCAGAAACCTCCAATCTTCGTGATATTTCTCGGTTTGTAAATGTTTTCGCAATCACAAGGGCCTTCACTTCAGCTTTTTTACGTGGTGAAAGATCGCCTTTTCTACCCATAATGAAAATAGTCCAATTTCTTTTTTAAAACACTGCATACAAAATAAACTAATAACTGAGTAGTATTAAACTGTTAAACAAACAATCACAGTCCATAAAGCCACAGAAACACGTCCGTACCTGACTCGATTCCGATCGCGACTGATACAGATTTGTACTTGTTTACGTTCATGTATCACTTTGTCAACACAGTGTTGCCATATGTTAAAAATAAATACAAATATGTAGTCTACAACAATTCTTTTAAATAAAAATCAATAATATTGTAGTTTAAATATACCATTATTGCATAAAACCTCTTAAGAAACATAAAATTACTAAAAAAAATACAGTGCGTCTAATAATTTGGCCAGGGACTGTATATATATATATATATATATATATATATATATATATATATATATATATATATATATATATATATATATATGTATATATATATATATAATATATATATATATATATATATATATATATATATGTATATATATATATATATATATATATATATATATATATATATATATATATGTATATATATATATATATATATATATATATATATATATATATATATATATATGTATATATATATATATATATATATATATATATATATATATATATATATGTATATATATATATATATACATATTTTTTTTATGGGTCTAGCACACGTGCTGCAGGGAAGTCCCTAAAGCGCTCCAGGAGCGGCACGAGTGCGGAAAAAAAAAGCGATTCACGTTGTTCTTGAATCGCTGTAAATTGTACTCGGTGGGAAACACAGCGCTGGGCAAATTATTCCAAAGGGATGACGTTTTCCATATAAGAGATTGCTTGAAAAGCGGATGCGAAGCACCAGCGCGACGTGTATTTCTAACATGCACCGCTTTGGGAGGAATTAAGCGGGCTACATCCTTCGAACACTTTCCATGAAAATACTTGTAGAACAGACTCAAGTCGCCAACCGTTCTTCGATGTTCCAGCGAATCAAGGCCGCCGGTCAATTCCGGGTCCCCAATCAGACGGACCGCTCTTCTCTGAACAGAATTCAACAAATCCAGTGTATGTTTGGGAGCGGAGCCCCAAACGTGGGAGCAGTATTCCATAGTTGGTCGAATTTGGGCTTTGTAAAGAATTAACAGTTGCTGTGGGGGTGTAAAACTTTCTGGTTCTAAATAATATTACTAACTTTTGAGAAGCTCTCCTTGCTATGCCTGCAACATGTTCATGCCAAGACATATTTGCTCCCAAACTAACGCCCAACAAATTGAGCGACGATGCTAGGGGAATGGAATGCCCCGACATAACTATGTCGGGTTCAGCAACGTTAACTTTTTTAGAAAAAACTGCCGCTTGGGTTTTTGTAGCGTTAAATTCCACTTGGTTACTGTCACCCCAAGATAGAATTTCTTCCAGGTCTTTGTTAAGTTGAACGACCTCCTGCTGTCTGCGGATATTCGCCTGAGCAGCCGATGTCCGAGCGTTCAAGGTGAATGAAGAGACAAGCGTACTGTCATCTGCAAAGCTATAGATTGGATTCCCGGTTCTTTCCAGCAGATCGTTCATGTAAATGAGAAAAAGAGAGTAGGAGACAGTATGGAGATTTGGGGCACATCGGCGTTGATAGTGAAGATGTTAGAAAGAAATCCGTCGACCGCCATTCGTAAAGAACGCTCTCTGAGGAAACATGAGAGCCACAAACAGAACCTTTCAGACATACCATAAGAGCGTAACTTAGCCAACAGTCCATCGTGCCAAACACGGTCGAATGCCTTGGATATGTCAAGAGCAACCGCTCGAGATTCTCCAAGGTGTTCAATTGCGTTGTTCCAAACATGTGTTACATAAGTCAGAAGATCTCCTGTTGATCTATGTTTACGAAAACCATATTGGTGATCGCTAATAATATTGAATCGTTCAAGATATTTTAGAAGATGCTCATTGATAACCTTTTCCATGACTTTCGATATTATTGAAAGCAGTGCAACTGGTCGGTAGTTATTTGGCAAGGTCTTCTTACCTTTTTTAGGTATCGGCTGAACCGTGGCACATTTCCAGCAGGACGGAAATATTCCCTTTCTGTAGGATAGGTTAAAAAGTCTACAGAAAACTGGTGTTAGTTCCCTTGCACAGTTTTTGAGAACTATGGCAGGTATTCCGTCAGCGCCAGAAGCCTTCTTGGTGTCTAGCTTCATTAAAATACGCTTTATGATGCGCTGTCTGAAGACAACATCGGGCATCCTTGACTGCAATATGGGAATAGTAGGTGGTGTTTTTCCTTGGAAATCGACAGAAAGAGTTCAGCCAACAAGTTCCCTCTCTCAACAGGTGTGGTTGCAATGGAATTATCTGGCCGTGTGAGTGGTGGTATAGTGGATTTAGTAAAATTTTGACTAACTGCCTTAGCGACTGCCCAAAAGGACCTGGAATTGTTGGGACAAGCGAGAAGTTTGTTTCTAATTCGTTGATTGTGTGCCTCCTTGGTTTCGTCGATAATTCCCTTGCATCTGTTCCGGGCATGAACAAAGATGTTACGATTTACGGGTGTTAGGATTTTCACGCCATTGTCGATAGGCAATATGTTTAGAAGCAACAGCTTCTTTGCATTTTCGGTCGAACCAAGGCTTGCCGTTGGAGGAGCATTTCTTCGAAAAAGGGATGTAAGTTTCCATACCAGCCAAAATAACATCGGAGACCTCCCTGGCGCAGTCAGATGGATTATCGGATCGAAAACAAATGTCCATCCAAGGGAAAGTTCGAAAGTATTCCATAAGATCTTCCCATTTAACAGATTTGTAGTGCCAAATCTTGCGCGACCTAGGCGCCTCTCCGTCACTGATTGGCAGGATACTCGATGTCGAAAACAGTTTATGCTCGGAAGAACCTAACGGCGGATTTACGGTGACCGTGTAAATCTCCGGATTGGTGGTTAAAAACAGATCAAGAAGACTGGCGAACTCCCCGTCTCGATCAGGGATCCGTGTTGGTTCGTCAATAAGCTGAGTTAAGCCATAACTGATTGAGAATGATTCAGCTTCACGACCTTGTTCGTCGGTAGTATTTGAATATTTAAGCCAGTTGATATTGTGGACATTAAAGTCGCCCAGGATGGCAATTTCGGCACTTGGATAGTTACTTTGTAAATATCGATGGTGTCTGCAAGAGAAGCGAAAAGTGTTCGAAAATTGGTATCACTTGGTGGTCGATACAGGATACAGATGAACCTTGTGGTTTGTTGAGTCGTTATTTTTAACCACTTAACATCAAAGTTTGGGGGCTCCAGAGCTTCTTCTCGTTGACAAGAGAGGTCGCTTCTCATAAAAAGACAGATTCCAAAGTTACGCCTAAATCGGGAATAGAAGTCGTACCCAGGATAAAGATAGTTGACCGTGCTGGTTGATGGACTGACCTTGGTTTCACATAGAGCGAGTACATGAGGTTTATTTGATTGCAGGTGTTGATGCACTGAATTTATGTTCGAGTTTATACCTCGTATGTTGCAAAAATCTATCTTAAAATTATGAGGTCTGCAAGTCGACGCCTCCGAACCAACCCCCATCCGGAGATCCGAACGGGGGGCCATTCTACCTCCGGAACTTCTTGCATCCAGGCGCTTCATCATGCTCTTTGGTCCCACAGTAGTTAATGTGGAATTTTCCTGTTCTGTCACATGTTTATCTTTGCCTTCTTTGGCTTTGATCCAGGGGGTGTTATTATTGGGTAGTTTGGGTTCTGACCAGATACTTTTCGAATGATCTGTGAGTTTTTGTTTGTCTGGTGGTTCGGTCACCGCTGTCTGTTTGCTGTGCATAGTTTTCCGATAGAACTGTGTTTGGCTTCTTCGGAAGAGGTTGTTGGTATCTTTCCTCTCGTTTGGTTCTTTATATCTACGGAGTCTTGCGGCATATACGGATAATTTTTGTTTTAGAGTATCCAGGATTTCTGGCAGTGTTCTGTTGGGAGACTCGGACTTGATCTTGTTTATACTCTGTGTGACTCGTTTGGACACGTTTCCGCTGATAAACTGGGTAAGGTATCCTAGATATCTCCTGATGTTGATTTTGTTTTCTATTCTTATTTGCCGTTTGAATTTTGGTTTTGTGCTGTTGGGATTTCTTTGTCGTTGCGATATATATATATATATATATATATATATATATATATATATATATATATATATATATATATATATATATATATGTATATATATGTATATATATATATATATATATATATATATATATATATTTATATATGTATATATATACATATATATATATATTTATATGTATATATTATATATATATATATATATATATATATATATATATATATATATATATATATATATATATATATATATATATATATATATATATATATATATATATATATATATATATATAGTATATATATATATATATATATATATATATATATATATATATATATATATATATATATATATATATATATATATATATATATATATATATATATATATATATATATATATATATATATATACATATATATATATATATATATATATATATATATATATATATATATATATAAATATATACATATATATATATATATATATATATATATATATATATATATATATATATATAATGGTAGCGGGTATATACTCTTCTGCTATCCCGGTAGAGGACAGATATACTTTAGGGACGCGACTAGCGCCTTGGTCTCCTCCCACCTCCTAATATGGAGGGACATCAGGTCCTAAAAACATTAATCCTTCACCACACTATCTTTCCAACTCCCTATCCCTTGTCAACACGTTTGGCTGGCGCGACAAGGCTAAAAACCCCAATATGAAAAATGAATATGTCGAATTTCCAAAACGCAGCACCCCAGATGAGTAGAGGAAACTCAGAATCTCGCATTACTCTTGCAGGGGGGACAAAAATTCGAAAATAAAATACAGTGGTATACCCACAACACATAGACAACCCAAAAGAACAGAATGGTACGTAGCAACCTACAACACAAGAACTTTAGCATCCGAAGGAAAAATGATTGAATTAGAAGAAGTTAAAAATATAAAATAGACAGTGTTGGGCTTAGCGGAAGTAAGAAGAACAGGCGAGTCTTGTATCATCTTCAAAAGTGGCCATGAATTCTTCTATAAAGGTAATGAAAATAAGAAAATCGGAGGAGTGGATCAACTTATACACAAAAGGATAGCAGAAAATGTTGTACAGTTCCAAGCCATATCGGAAAGAGTGATTTCAGTAGAGATACAGCTAAACAGAAGATGCAAATGTAAGATCATTCAGGTATATGCGCCGACATCAGACAGCGAGGAAGAAGAAATTGACCAATTTCGCGAAGATATAAATAAAGCATTGCTACACCATAAAACAAGATATATCATAATAATCGGTGACTTCAATGCCAAAATAGGGAATCCAAATGAGAAGAGTGTCGGGAAATTTGGTTTGAGTATGAGGAACAGCAGAGGTGAAATGTTATCAAATTTTGTAAATGAAAATAACTTGTACGTTATGAATTCATTTTTCCAAAAGCCAGAACATAGTATAACAAAAAACGAAATTGATTATATTTTATCAAATGACAAGGATATTATAATCGACACGACAATCGTGAACACGATAAGCATTGGCAGTGACCATCGGATGCTCAAAGTAAAAATAAGAATAAATCTGAAGCAGGAGAGACCTAAATTGATAATGCATACAAAGATAAAGACACCAATACACGTAGAAATAATAAAGCAAAACACAGATGAATATCGACAAGGATTGGAAAATCATATAAAACAGAACTTGATGAACTAAACGCACAAATAACCAACAGCCTACTCATGACTACAAAAGAAATAGCAACATCGAAAAAAGAGAAAACACAAAATCTTAGGAAACAGAGTAGACTATTAAGAAACGATCCTACAGAGGTCAGATTAGAATTGGCAGAAATAATCAAAAAAAAATAAAGAAAAAGATCAAAGAATACATCAGACAGTACAGAAACTCGAATATAGAAGAAACTTTGAAAGAGAGAAAAGGTTTGAAATATCTAAACAAACAAATGAATGAAAGGAGACATCAAATAATAAAACTTATAAATAACGATAACCAAGAGATTGCACAAATCAAAGAGATAAAGGAAGCTATTGTCAAACACTATATGACACGAAAATATCGCCACCGCTGAAGAAATTCCCGATGTAACAACGGATGAAATAATGAACGCCCTACAACATATGCACAACAACAAAGAACCAGGGGACGATGAAATAACTATAGAAATGATAAAGTATGGAGGGGCATTGATAATACAATCTCTTCAAGCTCTATTTAAAAGATGCCTAATAGAAAGTAAAATACCAACACCTTGGGTAAACGCCTTGATTGTGCTTATTGTTAAAAAGGGGAACAAATTTAAATTGGAGAATTACAGACCCATCAGCCTGTTATCGGTACTATACAAAATCCTCACTAGAATCATAACATGTAGATTAACGAACAAATTAGATAGTTATCAACCACGTGAACAAGCGGAATTTAGACTGGGTTACAGCACTTTGCCCCATCTTCAAACAATTAGATTACTAGTGGAAAAAGCAAATGAACATAAGGTCACACTTCACAAATAATGCTAGAAGAAAAAACAAATAAAATCAAAATTAAAAGAGGCATTAGACAAGGCGACTCGATATCCCTAAAGCTGTTTACGTTGACTCTATAAGACATGTTCAAATCGATAACGTGGGAAAATAAAGGAATACTAATGGACGGTGAACGATTAAATCACTTAAGGTTCGCAGATGATATCACTCTGATAACCAACACAAATGAGAATTGCAAGAAATGCTGATGGAGTTGAATAACAAGTCTCTAGAAATAGAGAGGGTATTTTTTTCGTTACTTTCAATACATAGTATTATTTTTCAGTATAGTATCAATAGTATTTTGAGAATTTTTTCAGTTTTTTTTTTGGTTAATGTAATTTATAAATTTCAAGCATAGGATTAAAGGGGTTGCTTCAGGTATCTCGTGCTATATGTCCGTTCAAGGTTTTTAGATTCTAGGAATACGAAAATTGTTTTTTTTTCATTACTTTCAGTTTTAATAGGGTGAACGAGATAGGATCATTTTTAGTGTTAATATGGGAAGGGGTGGGGGTCATGGTATTGTTTCAATCGTATTTGAGAATTTTTCCTGCCTCTTGATTTGGATATTGGATATATATGATAATATATATTTTTTAATAAAATATACAAATATGTGAGGTGAAAGGGATGAATTAATAAAATATATGTGAAGTGAGAAGGGAGTATATATCGTAATATATTTTTATTTCAGTGTTCTTGTTTTTCCATTATTTTCAATTTTAACACAAATTTGATTGCAAAGTAACCTAAAAAATTATTAAGTGAAATATAGAAGAAATTTTAGAAATACTAAATGTTAAGTTAGCGGAAACTGACACACTCCAAAATGTTTGCTTTTCTTTACGATGAGAGTTTATAGATCACATAAAATATATTTTCCCACTTTCTTCGGTCTGTTTATCAGATTGTCGGTCATATTTTCATTCGCATTTTATTTATTGACAACTAGCTAGTCTATAACTATTATTACAATAATATGGTAGAACAATTTAGATCTTAGGACATGTACATGGCAGGGACCTAATTAACTTACCCCAGGTAAGGGATTTATATAAGTATATTGAGAGAATTTATAATATTTCAACTTAAGATGAACATAAACTTAAAATTAAATTTAATATTAATTAAGGTTAAGCTAATCCGGAGGCAGGGGCTCGCTAGATCTTGGCAGACAGCGGCGGGCATGGCATGGAGGGGGACGGTAGGTGGTCCTGATTGTGGAGTTGGGGTGATGGGTGGCTTTGTAGAGAAATTTGGTCTGGGCGTTGCTGATGAATTTGGATTGTGGATTGTGGGCATTTGGAAGTCTCGGTGGAGTTGGGTGTCGCGAACGAACTATGGGGCTTTGGCCCTGATGCACAGAGCCTTATTTTGGATAGCCTGGCGGGTGGTTCTGCTTTTGCGTGATATCTGGCACCATGCTGAGCTGGAGTAGGTCAGTCCGGCTCGGATGATTATCTTGTAGATTTTCAACTTGTTTCGAGTTGACAGTTTGCTGGACTTGAGTAGAGGGTAGAGCTTGCCGAGGAGTTGTTTGGTTTTCTTGGCGAACCTGGTCTTTCCATACTAGCTGCTTGTCGTAGTGGAGGCCCAGCTACTTGATGCTGTTTGACCATGGAAGTCGAGTTCCTTAGAGGGTGAGGCTTTCCGGCGGTGAGTTGCGGACCTTTAAAAACATGATGGCTTGGATCATCGCTGGGTTGAGCTGGATTTTCCAGTGTTCGAACCAGGGGACTAGCGTGTTGAGATGGCGTTGGAGGCGGCTTGTGATGATCCTGGTCGACTTGGTGATGGCTGTGATGGCGGTGTCATCGGCGTACAAAAAAAGAGAAGTGTGGTCCGACTTGGGTATGCCGGTCGTGTAGATGTTAAATAAATGGGAGGACTCCGGCTCGAATGGGCTTGTCTTCGGAAATGGGCTGTGGTATGATGCTGCTGTTGTGGTATTCAAATAGGGTCTCGCCTTTTAAGGGGTCGCCAGTGTGGATCGCTCTCCTTAGAAGACGGTTTTTCTCCCGTATCTGCTCTTTGATGTACGGGGAAAATTACCTATGAATGTTGCGGGTTCGACCCTGGTGATGGTGGCCTGGACTAAGGCGGTCTGGATGTCTGCTGTCAACTTATTGAATACATTGTACAGGTCCCTTGTAGTGTCGATGGTGGGAATTGGGTCGGTGTTTGCTAGAAGCCGTTGGAAGTTCTCCCAGTCAATGACGCTGGAGGTGACGGTATCGTTAATCCCCTCCAAAGTAAGAATAACTGGTAAGTGGTCAGGGGAGAGCTCGTGGAGGACAATGATATTGTGACGCAGGCCGACGTTTCTGACCAGGAAGAGGTCGACAAAGTCAGGCCTTTTGTGGCTGAAAGTGGGTTCTTCTGGAGTGATGATGTGAAAGAGTAGTTGGTTCTGGATAGCTGCGGTGCCATTAGCGTTCGTGATTAAGTTTCCTCAGAGAACGTTTTCGCCGCTGAAATCGCCACCCCAGACCGACTTTGGGTTGTTGAGGCAGAAAAGTATATGATAATCTACAGGGTCAAGCGGGTGATTATTCCCGTTTTGCTGGTAGACAGTATAGAAATGAATAGAGTTATTGTTAGCCATAGTTTGGCTTCGATTTGGGTTAGCATGAGAAGCGGTGGCTGATGATGATTTAGGGGTTGCTTGTTTAGGATCATGGTCCCCCTAGGGGGGACCTTATTTTATCATCCCCATAGACTATCTAATTGGGGATTTTGAAGCGGTGGCAGGGTTTCAGGAAGGTTTCTTGAACTACGACGTAATCGACGTTATATTTCTGCAGGAAATGCTGGAACTCTTTTTTTTTGGGTGCAATGCCATTGGCGTTCCAAGTTAGAATTTGAAGAGATTGCGAATTAATTTTGTTAGAGCGTGAGGCCATTTATTGGGTGGGAAGGTTGAAGAGTGGCATGAGGGATGGGTATTGGCGTTGTACGTTCGTCATATTCTTGAAAAGCTGCTGAAGTGCAGCGTTGAGTGACTTCAGGGTTTTGGGGGATGGGAGTGGCAAGTTTGGCGTTGTCTTGCCTGTCCTAGATGAAGTGTAATTTGGAGCGCTGGTGTTTTGGGTGCTTTCGGCATCCATTGTAAGACGATAGATGTGCACCCTCACAGTTGGCACACCGAGCCGGTTCTTCCTTTGGTTTTGTGCACGTGGAGGACAGATAGGACTGTCGGTCGGTCTGTCGATTTGTTGGCACGATAGCTTTCGAACGCGATTATAATATGTTACTTGAAGTACGGATAAAACCTATAATTCTTAGTTAATATTGTTTCGTGGGAAGGGGAATGAAAGAGGTGGGAATTTACTTCCTCTTTACTTGAAAAAGTCGAATTCAGTGCCTATTTTAGAACTACGTGTTTGCAAGTTAAGTACTGTATCAATCACTGTACCGATTTTTTTCTATCTTTAAATGCAAAAAAAATTAAGAGGTCAGCGTTTTAAAAAATAAAAAAATACGTTTTACACAACATATACATATATTATAATGAATGTCTGAGCTGTGTGATTCAATATCCAACATTCTTTTTAATTTTAACTAAATAACAAACATTAACGTTTACTTGAATATTTTAAAACTTATCAATAAGATAAATTAAGTTTTTTACTGAGAAACAGAATTTCAGCCCTGATTCTGTTTAATACATAAGAAGTTAAGAGAGTTGTTTTTTTTTTTTAAATTATATTCTTAACTATAAAAGAAGACTCGCAAAGTAATACTTAATACTTTTCTACGTAAGTACCATCTTCACTACACTACACTACTCTTAGAGTCTAGTCTTGCTCGCGTTATTTCATTCCATTCCAAATTTTTGTTTTGTCCGCACTGCGGCTTACAACAATCTCAGGAGACTTTTCGGCAGCGGCTAAATCAGGACTATATGATGGTTATTGTAACTTGATGAGTCCACAACTGGTGGTAATAGTTTGAACTGTGCGTGTGTGTTTCTCTAATGGCGTATTTCACGTTTTGGATCGTCTTTTCATAAACCCATCCAATAATGGTCCATATATTGAATAGGCAAAATTCCTTCGTAGTCCCAAAAAAAAACGGTCGTCATCAGCTTTCCAGTATATGTCTGAGTTTTCGCCTTCTTTGGAGGTAGAACTATGTAGTATGAACTCATGACATTTACTCCTGATTCGCAAGAGAATCTCAATCCAACACCTGAGTCTAGTCGCCTGTGACACTTATCGTTCTTTAAAGCTGTCAAATGTTTTGGTGAAATTTTTTCCCCAGCAGTTACTGTAACGAGCTTGTACAAAATTTCGTAAAAGTAATTAGAACAGCAACAGTAATTTGACAACCAATCAATTTTTGTTGTATGACGTCCTTTTCATGATTAGAGAGATAACTTAAAAAAAAACCCTCGTGTATGTGCTATAAAATTAATAAAAATAAGAAAATTACGTAACTTTTAAGCTGAGTTGAATTTCAAACATAGCTTAATATTAGGTTTGGTTAATTAAATAAAGGGAAAGAAATATTTTTTGTCTTAGTGTTAACATTTTAGGTATTAAACTAGATCTTACTGACGCCTTTGGAATGATTGACTTAGACAAATTGAAAGACATAATTAAAGAAGATGACGAGTTTTTAACAGATCCTCAAAAATTGTTTCTTTACGAGATAATTTCGGACCAATACGTTCACATACAAGGGACCAAGCAAATTTACAGATGGAGCCATGGTAAGTAGATACAGTCATAACTAAAAATACCCTGGTATTACGATGACCTCAGCCTAAACAACTAATGTTGTTTATTAGTGTTCCGTACGGAACACTTATAAGATCACTTCAGTGTCTGTCTGTCTGTCTGTCTGTCACACCCGATTTTCTCCGAAACTATTTGACATAGAAAGGTGAAATTTGGTAATAATATAGGAATTGATGGCCTCATCAGAGCCATTAAATTATGACTTAAGGGGTTAGTTTTGGGGGGTGAAGTCGGAAATGAAAAAAAAAAATTTTTTACTAGGTCATCGAGTGTGGTGTCAAATGAAAGCTTGTGAAAACACGAGTAAAAAATATATATATAATATTATACTTGCGCGCACTTTTCTTTGTATTATTTTAAAAATTCGCGAAAAATCGCTGTCCCGGGCCTTATCTCGAAAAGTACTTATCAAAAAATTTCGAAAAAATTCTGGAATATTCTCCACGGGGTGTAGATTGAACGAAAATTATCACGAGTGCATTACCTTTAATAATTTATATGGTATATAAAAAAAAACAAAAATTTCAAGGTCATCAGATTTCAGTAAAGATTGGAAACAAACTTTGTTGAAAACTCATTTGGGGTGTATTTTGTGAAGTCACTGATCATTTTATACCTCTGTAACAAATTTTTTTTATTTTAAAAGCAATCAACGTACGGAACACTAATTGCGCAAGTTTTAACTTGCACTTGACCGGTTTTTTTATGATTTTTTTAGTAGTTCATTAATTGTTTACCTTTCACCTCAGTCTAGGTAATATTTAGTTTCCTGATACGTTAGGGACTATCATTTTATTTTTGTCATAATTATTTAGCCATTTATATTTATTTATCAAAATATGTTACAGAGGTAAATAATTCAATTAATTTCGCATTACAAATAAGAGTCCCGTTTTATTTTTCCATACAATAAGATAAAAAAAAAGCACAATCTTGAAATAATTAAAAGCAGTACCCGTTGACTGTGAATGTTAAAATATTTATATTCATTTTGACCATAATCCAGGCCCTCTATATAAAAATTATAAAAAATTACCGGAGTGATGTCAAAGTTTCAAAAAATTGTACAGGGTGGTCCAAATTGGACACTTTTAAAGGTATACCTCTTTATCTAAAGGAGACAGAGGAAAACTGATGTCGGTGTCTGAGGTTCAATTTTTATGATAAACTCAATGGTGAAAACCGCATATCGATACCTAGTACCGTTTCAGATATACAGGGTGTTTTTCAATCTGCATTTTGGAAAAATGTTTGTAATTCTCTTCCTATTGAAAATTTTTGATTTCTGTAAAAACATTCTCAAAGCACTTGGATTTCAACAGTGTAAGTTACATTTTTTACAACTAATATTTTAATAGTTATTAACGCAAAAATATATTTTTTAAATGGGATACCATGTATATTTTTCCTTATCCGAATAGAGCTTTAAATTACCATTCTAAAAACATAGCACACTTTATATTTTGCTTAAATCTACTTCAGAATATAAAGGTTTTCAGTTTTTACGTAGGTTTTAAATGCACATTATGTGAAGTAGGCTTTGGACGGAGCGGCCATATGGTTTAATTCAATTTTTTTACTCGTAGTTGTCAAATTTTACTTCAGGATCAGTTATTGCATTGTCAAATAAATCGCAATGAAGTTTGAAAATTACGAAAAATGAGATATGATAGTGTGTTTCATACAAACCGGAGAAAATTCGGAAGCGGCAAGTAATTTGTACCACAAACGGTATCCAAAAAGGCGTCAACCCTTCAAGGATATATTCGCTCGATTGCGACATAACTTAGTTAATAGTGGCCAGTTTGAAAAGAAACGACCCAAAAATTATGCATCAAGCAGGGATAAGGAGACAGAAGAAATAGTAGTTTTAGGAACTATCGGAAATAATCCCAACACTTCAACCCGGCAGTTAAAAGAATCCACTGGACTACCAAGAACTAACGTAAGTCGTACTTTGAAGAAGCACAAATTCAGGCCATATAGGACAAGACAAGTTCATCACCTTAGAGACGGAGATTTTCAACGGCGTATGGATTTTTGCCAATGGTTTCTGGAGAATTGTAACCATGTTCCGAATTTTTCATTAAATTGCATTTGGACAGACGAAGCTTGCAGGTATTTTTAACCGTTACAATTCTTATACATGAGCACAAGAAAATCCTCATTTAGTTATGGAACGAAGAAATCAAGGCCGATTTGGATTTAATGTGTGGGCAGGAATTTTTAGAGGCAGGGTTATGGGTCCATTTATTTACGAAGGAACACTCACTCACCTCTCAGAGATATTTAGAAATTTTAAGGCAGCAAATAGAACCTTTTGTTGATAAACTGCCGTTAATGGACCTTAGAAATATATTTTTTCAACACGACGGGGCACCCCCTCATAACGCTGCAGTAATTTTTTATGGGCCAATTTCGACAATAACTGGATAGCCAACCAAGGTCCGAACCGTTGGCCGTCAAGGTCATCAAACTTAACACCCATGGACTTCTATCTCTGGGGAAAATTGAAAGAGTTAATTTTTAAATTACCACAAACACCAAGCAAGAGTTAAAAGTCGCAGTGATACAAAGTTTTGCAGCTCTCACTCCTCTTGAACTAATCAACTCGGTAAAAAGTGTCCAGAAAAGGTGCCGCCTATATGTAAATGAAACTGGTCGACATTTCGAACATCTTTTTTAGAAAATTGTTTTGTTTTAGTTTGCTCTACTCGGAATAAATTATTTTATTGTTGTTTTGTTTTATTTTTTACATAGTTTAAATTATTTTTGGATGGTTGTAGCTTCTACTTAATGGAAATTCTTTATAAATATATAATAAAAGAGTTTTTAGTCAATTTCCACTGGTTTATTTAAATTGCGATGACGCGTTTCGCTGTCGATGCAGCTTCTTCAGATCTACATTTTACACTGTGTAAAATGTAGATCTGAAAAAGCTGCATCGACAGCGAAACGCGTCATCGCAATTTAAATAAACCATTGGAAATTGACTAAAAACAGTCTTTTATTATATATTTAGTTTAAAGTACCATAGCATTTAGTAAATTTCATTGTAGTTATGACTGGGAGTTTTTTTTACGATTTGACTGCTATCGGTAAACAATGGATATTGCCGGTCCGTTCAAAGCCTACTTCACAAAATGTGCATTTAAAACTCGCGTAAAAACTGAAAACCTTTACATTTTGAAGTTTAGCTGTCGATGCGCCTTGCCCAACAGAAACAAACAAACATTTTGAAGTAGATGTAAGCAAAATATAAAGTGTGCTATATTTTTTAGAATGGTAATTTAAAGCTCTATTCGGATAAGGAAAAATATACAGTTTATCCCGTTTAAAAAATATATTTTTGCGTTAATAACTATTAAAATATTAGTTGTAAAAAAATGTAACTTACACTGTTGAAATCCACGTGAAAAAGTGCTTTGAGAATGTTTTTACAGAAATCAAAAATTTTCAATAGGAAAAGAATTACAAACATTTTTCCAAAATGCAGATTTTTGAAAAACACTCTGTATATCTGAAACGGTATTAGATATCGATTGGTTTTCACCATTGAGTTTATCATAAAAATTGAGCCTCAGACACCAACATCAGTTTTCGTCTATCTCCTTTAGATAAAGGGGTTTACCTTTAAAAGTCTCCAATTTGGACCACCCTGTACATTTTACATTTTTTGTAAATATAATTTTAATTTTTATTAGTTACCTGTCCACGGTTTTCAAAAAACTATTATTGACATAGTCTAAGAGAAAATCGAAATGACCATTTCTATATAATATAAAAACACATAATAAAAATGAGGTGGGATAAAATGACTTTTTACAATCTGTCACAACTTCCTTTTTTTTTTTTTTTTTATGGGTCTAGCACACGTGCTACAGGGAAGTCCCTAAAGCGCTACAGGAGCGACACGTGTGCGGAGAAAGCGATTCACGTTGTTCTTGAATCGCTGTAGATTGTACTCGATGGGAAACACAGTCCTGGGTAAACCATTCCAAAGGTATGATGTTCTCCATATAAAAGACTGCTTGAAAAGCGTTGTACGAGGGAGTAACAAGCTGAACCTCATACGGATGTGAAGCATTAGCGCGACGTGTACTTCTAATATGCACCGCTCTGGGAGGAATTAAACGGGCCACATCTTTCGAACACTTTCGATGAAAGTACTTGTAGAATAGGCTCAAGTCGCCAACCGTTCTTCGATGTTCCAGCGAATCAAGGCCGTCGGTCAGTTCCGGGTGTCCAATCAGACGAATAGCTCTTCTCTGGATAGAATCCAACAAATGCAGTGTATGTTTGGGAGCGGAGCTCCAGACATGGGAGCAATATTCCATAGTTGGTCGAATTTGAGCTTTGTAAAGAATTAACAGTTGTTGTGGAGTGTAAAGCTTTCTGGTTCGAAACAATATTCCCAACTTTTGAGAAGCTCTTCTTGCTATGCCTGCAACATGTTCATGCCAGGACATATTTGCTCCCAAATTAACGCCTAACAGATTGAGTGACGATGTTAGAGGGATGGAGTGCCCCGACATAACTATGTCGGGTTCTGCAACGTTAACTTTTTTAGAAAAAACTGCCGCCTGGGTTTTTGTAGCGTTAAATTCCACTTGGTTACTGTCACCCCAAGATAGAATTTCTTCCAGGTCTTTGTTAAGTTGAATAACTTCCTGCTGTCTGCGGATATTCGTCTGAGTAGTCGATGTCCGAGCGTTCAAAGTGAATGAAGAGATAAGTGTACTGTCATCTGCAAAGCTGTAGATTGGATTCTCGGTCCTTTCCAGCAGATCGTTAATATAAATGAGGAAGAGAGTAGGAGACAGTATGGAACCTTGGGGCATACCGGCGTTGATAGTGAAGGTGTTAGAAAGAAATCCGTCAACTGCCACTCGTAAAGAACGCTCTCTGAGGAAACATGAGAGCCACAAACAGAACTTTTCAGACATACCATAAGAACGTAGCTTAGCCAACAGCCCATCGTGCCAAACACGGTCAAATGCCTTGGATATGTCAAGAGCAACCGCTCGAGATTCTCCAAAGTGTTCAATTGCGTTGTTCCAAACATGTATTACATAAGTCAGAAGATCTCCTGTTGATCTATTTTTACGAAAGCCATATTGGTGATCACTAATAATGTTGAATCCTTCAAGATATTTTAGAAGATGCTGATTGATAGCCTTTTCCATGACTTTCGATATTATTGAGAGTAGTGCGATTGGTCGGTAGTTATTTGGCAAGGTCTTCTTGCCTTTTTTAGGTATCGGCTGAACTGTGGCACATTTCCAGCAGGAAGGAAATATTCCCTTTCTGTAGGATAGGTTAAAAAGTCTACAGAAAACTGGTGTTAGTTCCCTCGCACAGTTCTTGAGAACTATGGCAGGTATTCCGTCAGCGCCTGAAGCCTTTTTGGTGTCTAGCTTCATCAAAATACGTTTTATGATACGCTGTCTGAAGACAATATCGGGCATCCTTGACTGCACTATGGGAATAGTAGGTGGTGTATTTCCTTGGAAATCGACAGTAGAATGTGAAGCAAAGAGTTCAGCCAACAAGTTCGCTTTCTCAACAGGTGTCGTTGCAATAGAATTATCTGGCCGTGTGAGTGGTGGTATGGTGGATTTGGTGAAATTTTGACTAACTGCAATGTTATTAGTATATATGCGACAAAAACAAGTGATACAATCATTTAAAAAAATATACTTTTTAAGTGAGACCCTGTGTACCCCTTTTCTTCCAGTGCCATTGGCGAATAAAAGGGGGTGCTATGAGGGCTATAACACCAGGTGTTGTGGTGCAAGCGGCCCTACCGAGTCCGACCAAAATTTTTAATTTTCAACTTTGGCTGTTCGAATTTCAGGCATAAAAGCTGTAGAGAACATAAGCTATTTTATTTACGCATAGATCGCTTATTTAGTTTGACCTCAAGTGGTAGTAAGATATAAAAATCAACTACTTAATGTGTAAAAGTGGAAGGGGCTAATATAATACAGTATCAGTTCCCAGAATGGTCAGTTGCGATACTAGTAATTTTAAAAAAATGATAGTCATTAATAATAATTTTTTAAGTTTTTTGCTATGTTGGTCATAATTTGTCTATATTTTTAACAAATTCTCGATGTTTCAGATCTATTTAAAATACATAGAAAACATTCCTATTGCTATAGACACGGCTATTACCAATCGTTAGTTAGGTTAAAGTCATGTGTATCAAATTTTTGTTTTTTTATTTAGAATAACAAAAATATTTAATTATTTATATGAACATTGTGATATAATAGTAATTTAATCTGGCGAAATTGTTATTAACTTCTAAAATCTGTTTAATATCTAAATTAAATAGAAGATAAAAGTGCTGGTTATCTTAACTCCATATATAAATCGAGGGATTTCTTGAGTTAATATTTAAATAAGCAATGTTTTTTTGTAGTAAATTTAAATTTCATTTCAAAGTATCCTTTTTACCGCCGATCTTAAATTGGATTTTAAGACAGCGAAGTGTGAAACATTCAATATATAATTTGAATAAAGGATTTAGCACAACGAATAAGCCGACTCTCTGACGAAAATTGGAAAAGAGCTTAAAGTTTGATAAATTCGCATACATAGATAGGAGACATACCACTTCTATCATCAGGATGGGCACAGGGCACAATCTAACTAAACAACACTTATTCTACATTGGAATCTCAGATTCACCGAACTGCGAATGCAGTGAACCTCAGAATATAAATCATCTAATGTTGGAATGCAACTTAAATAGAGTCCCGGGTTTTGATATTTATAGAGAATTTAAAAAAATAGGCTATGATCTTCCAATTAGTATAGAAAATATACAGTCCAATCCAAGTCAAGAATCTATCAAAATAATTAACAAATTTTTAAAGTATAATAAACTCAAGATAAAAATAAAAGAAAATAATTAATAAAATTAAATACTAATGTTTTAAAAAATAAAAAGTTAGAGAGCAATAAATATTGAACCAATTTTCTAATAATTATCCTTCCAAAATCCCTTCAATGTTCGTCTAGATAATAAAAAAAAAACAAGGGGAAGGGTCCTACCCACTCTCCAACCAGTTGGAAGACTTCAGATCAAGTAGCAGCATGATGGTGTGAAGTCAGACGCTGTGCTGCTACACCGAGTAGAGCTGGCTAATGGCACAAATAGAGCCGAGCCAATAAAGAAACCAACAACAACAAAGGATTTAGCATACCGTAGTGAAGAACTGTATTACTGACATGAGCTTAGTTACAATGGAACATAAACCTCTGAGGATATATTTGGCCATAGTTTTTAAACCCTTTTATATAATTTTTGAACGAGTCATGAACGACTCATTTGCATTTGTCAGCTCTTACGAGTGGTCTAATTATAAATTTAGTTGAAGCTGGGCTAAAAAATTACTGAACGTGATTCCGGCAGTCTGACAGCTTTTTCTCATGATATCAAGGCAACAAATACAGAATTGGTTAAATTGGTGGCTTCCAATCAAGAGATGTCAGGCAGCAAATTTTTACGACCTACACCAGTCTATATACCAGTGTCTTTGGGCTGATTCCACAAAGAAGTTTAAAAACATTAAAAAATCGCCCAAAGTCTTATAAGTACTAGTAAAAGTTAGCTGACGGATTCTTGAGTCCATTATACCGGATCTAATTATGTTTATTTTATCACATTTCCATATGTATCACGATAGCTTGTTTAAAAGAATTAGTTTTTTATGAAAATAAGTTTCGACTATCTTCCCTTTAGAACTACGAATATAGAAGCACTTGAAAATCATGCCCAACGATTGCGGATCAATGTCATACACTTCATGGAAATGTTTTTTAAAGTCATTCCAATTGATTCTGCAAAAACCGGATGTCGGAAACCACCTGCGAACTCGTCCTGCTAGTTTTCCAACTGCATTTTGCATTAAAATAACCTCGTCCTAACATAGAAAATAAGATGTTTGGTAGAACAGTTTTAACCACTTATTCGCGGTAAATGCTGGTCTGGTATATTTGCCCAAGTACATATGCGTATAATAATCGCTTACCTTGGTTTTTTTATTTCTTTTAGTTCAGCAATGATATTTTTTACCTGCTCCTCTAACGATAGGTTTACGGATGTCACTACCTCACTACTCCAACCCTCAACTGGAGGCGGTAAAATGTTTCTTTCAAACATTTTCTTTATTTTACAGATACATACACCTTTATCAAACACTAAGTACATAATTACAAGAAAACACAGGTAATCGGAACACACGATGGATTTATGATTCTGATTTATTCCATTTTGTCAGGATAACCACGAAAAACTATGATGATTTTCTAAAACAATTCGCTCAAAGCGATATGTACTAGCTCTTGGCAATAACTACTTCAAAACCCCTTTGCTTATTCATCCATATTATAAACATAATAATATTTTTTTTTTTGAATATTAATATTTGTATGTTTTCGGGCTTCGGACTTTCCTACGAAGTGTTCGAAACATAAGTGAAATTTGCAGCTATAATAAATTAAACCATATTTAAACGTTAATAAATTAAAGCTAGTGTTATTAATATCAAATCCATGATTCTAACTACTAAATATATACTTTCGCAGATTTATTTAAATACCGTAGATATTTTTTTCATTTCCCAAAAAACTGGAAAAGGAAATATAATTCAGAAAAGCTATTCTTAATTGAACAGGTTATGCGAAAAAAAAAAATATTTCGTTAAAAATAACATGTACATTAGTAAGTTTAGAAATTATAAACACATTGTACACTTAGGGTGTACATTTTAAAAATGTCCTTGATTATAAATGCTGTATAGCTTATGAATGTTTTCAAGATTTAATTAAATTTGTTAAATACACCTTAAAACGCTAGTATTTTTTGAATTATTTAATCATGTTGCACTACCACCTATACGAGGCTGGTTTGAAAAGTCCGTGCAAAAATAAAAACTACTTATGTGTTTGGGGTAAACCTTTTTTATTTTTCGACATAGTCTCCTTTTAGGCTTATACACTTCGTCCAACGATGTTCTAGTTTGTTGATCCCTTCCGAATAATAGGATTTGTCCAAG
Organism: Pachyrhynchus sulphureomaculatus; assembly: GCA_019049505.1. Lineage (NCBI taxonomy): Eukaryota > Metazoa > Arthropoda > Insecta > Coleoptera > Curculionidae > Pachyrhynchus > Pachyrhynchus sulphureomaculatus. Next base: position 128,350,481 of record CM032446.1, read on the forward strand.
TCTGCAAAATATCCATTAGTGTCTGCAATCGCCTCCTCGTTTGAATAAAATCTTTGTCCCGCCAGCCATTTCTTCAAATTGGGGAACAAATAGTAGTCCGAGGGAGCCAAGTCTGGAGAATAGGGGGGATGTGAAACGAGTTGGAATCCTATTTCCATTAATTTTGCGACCACAACTGCTGAGGTGTGTGCTGGTGCGTTGTCGTGATGGAAAAGGACTTTCTTGTGGGCTAATCGCGGGCGTTTTTCTTGCAGCTCGGTTTTCAAACGGTTCAATAACGATGAATAATATTCACCTGTAATAGTTTTACCCTTTTCCAGATAGTCGATGAGGATTATCCCTTGCGAATCCCAAAAGACAGTCGCCATAACCTTTCCGGCCGAAGGAACGGTCTTCGCCTTTTTTGGTGCAGATTCCCCCTTGGTAACCCATTGTTTAGATTATAGTTTGGTCTCAGGAGTATAGTAATGTATCTATGTTTCATCCACAGTGACGAAACGACGCTTAAAGTTCTCCGGATTCTTCTGGAACAGCTGCAAACCATCCTTGCAACACTTCACACGATTCCGTTTTTGGTCAAGCGTGAGCAATCGCGGCACCCATCTTGCGGATAGCTTTCTCATGTCCAAATGTTTATGCAAAATATTATGTACCCGTTCAGTCGAGATGCCCACAGCACTAGCAATCTCACGCACCTTAACTCTTCTGTCATCCATCACCATATCATGGATTTGATCAATGATTTCTGGAGTCGTAACCTCCACAGGCCGTCCAGAACGTTCAGCGTCACTTGTGCCCATATGGCCAGTCCGAAAATTTTGAAACCACTTATAAACTGTTCTAATCGAAGGTGCAGAGTCACCATAATGTTTATCAAGCTTCTCTTTAGTCTCCTGAGGCGTTTTGCCTTTCATAAAGTTATGTTTAATCACCACACGAAATTCTTTTTCGTACATTTCTTGAAAATCACTCGACTTCCTTGATTCACACGAATGCCAAACACAAAGAAATAGACCAATATGGCTGAAACTTGGTGGCGTTCATTCAAGATGCTACTAACTAAACATGACCTCGATATGCGCCGGTGGTGCCATCTCTCGGACTTTGCACGGACTTTTCAAACCAGCCTCGTATTTACATATTTCAAAAAAATTAAAAAAATATTTTACATTTATATTAGCGCCTGTGGTATTTGAACACTAAACACGCATGGATTTTTAATTAACACTATACCCTTCTTTACTGTATTATTAAAGAAAAAGCCATATAGAAAAGGATTTCGTGGTCGATTAAGAGGAATTCGTAAAAAATCAACGAAATATAGCTGTACTGTATTTCCTTAAATGCGGTATTTTGATATTTTTGGAGACTTCGAAGAAGTTACCGTATTAATGCTAGCGCCTTGCGTAGGTTACAATCTTTAAATGCCTTGCATTATGTCACGTTGTGCGTGTCGTGGCTGGCATATATATTTCTCTGCTTATTTTAATTTACATACACCTACACACACACACACACACACAATATTCTGTTGAATTTATTGATTAAGCACTACTTAAAAATGATTAGATATTAAAATACCACTTGCAATAAAATGAAATAAATTATGGCACAGCAATATCTCTTAATGGACATACTACTTTTTTACAGGTTTACTTCAAGGAACAAACCTGTCACCCATTCTATGTGAACTTTATCTCAGCTTTAAAGTCTTTACGGACCTAAGCCATTTTAAGAAACCAAATACTTTATTGCACAGAACAGTAGATGATATGTTTTTTGTATCTTCATGTGATAGTGATGTTCACGATTTCCAACTGGCCGCTTTAACATTGTTCTCGTTAAATGAAGATAAGACTGAGAAGTTTCTAAATCTTGAAGAGGATCCACATATTGTATATTGTGGCAAGGTTTTTAATCTTATGACGAAAGAAATTTCTAATTTTTATAATTTTAAAAAGAATACTGAGATGAGAGCTAAGTTTAAGTTTTGGAATGTAAAAAAGCAGTTCGCACCCGATCAAGCATATGAGTTTATTAAATATTCTATGAAGTAAGTTCAATTTAAATACTATCTTATTTTACTTGTAACTATTGCTAAGCTCTATATAAACTAATAGATATTTCCTCAGTGTTTTGAAAACTTCACGTGATTCTGGTGAAATTTGACTGAAACTTTGCTAAAATATAGTTTTTCAACATCTGGGCAAAAGTTACATTTTACAAAACCAAATAAGAGGTTTTTTGTTGCTAAAAGTTGTCAAAAAACCTTGGCATATGGAGTGTAGAAACCTTTAAAATAGTATTACCGACTCACAAAGCTTTTCATAGCTCAGTTGGAAGAACAGTGGCCTGAATGTAAATCTCGGTGAGGGTGCAAACTTTTCAATTTTTAAAAATTCATCTAAATGGCTTTCTAATTTGATTGTTAATTTTAAATTGAAAACAGACACTAAAACCAGTTAATTACATCAGTATTTTTACATTTCCGAAAAAGACAAAAACCAAATTTGATCCGTACATGCCCCATGCTTATCTCTAACGCGTTCTTGAAATGTATGGTTGCGATCATAAAAATACGGGCAACATTGTCATTAAATCTCAAGTTGTCTTTCTCTTTTGCTAAGCTGAAAGTTCTGACAAATTTGGAAAATTTCAGTAATTTATAGTCTTTTTAATATTTTATTTATAGATTTATTTTTATTATCAATTTACCTAAACGTTTTCTCAAACTAGTAAAGTTTTACTAAAATAATAAATTATAGTTAAAATATTAACAGGAAAAACCAATCATTTGCGTGAAAAGCTGTTAGGGTAAGTAAATGAGGCCTAGCAATAATATCATTTATATATCAAAAATGTTTTAAAGATATTTAGATGTTGACACCCAGTTTTTATTTCTTTTTATAATACTTTATGTGAAGAATATTTTTTTTTGGGAAGTAGTCCATCAGTAAAGGAAAAATTTAGAAAGAAAAGGCACTCCACTAATTGTATGTAAAACGAGGACATTTTTCGAAAGCATGGCATTTTCGTTCTGGTTTAGTGAAAACTTAGGATGAAAGAAATGAGAAATTTAACTATATTTAATTTTTCAAGACCGAAATTTAATCTTAAATTGTTTTAAAAACTGTTACAATTTTTTATATTACAAGTACAAAACTTTCAAACAGAAAAAAATGTAAATTGAAGAATTAAATAATTTTCTATTCTGTCAGTTTGTGTTTCGTTGTGATTAAGATGGTAAAATAATTCTTCTAATTTCGACTTTTACTATGCAAAGTTAACTTTAAAATCAATCGGTAAAGTGATTCTCAATACTTCTCTTGCAAATACTTAAGTCCTAAAATAAATACTTAATTTGACTTTTTTACACAAATAATCACTAAATTAAAATACTACAAGCCGATATTTAAATAATAGGTACTTTATTCTTGAGAAAAATTTAGAAGAAGAACCTTGAAAGAAAGAAAGAAAAGGACCTATCATACTCCCTACTTCATTAGCGCCTCCAAGAACCAATCATTTGTGGCTTCGCTTAGCTTGTCGATCAGGCAATACGGATTCCTCAACGTGACTGAGAGTTTGCTAGTCGTCTTGACCTATTTTTTAAGCAATCCAAAGATTTATACTCACACTGTTAATCCGCCGCTAGTTTCTTCCTCTAAACTGGTTTCGACATCGAGTATTCTACCAATCTGTGACAGAGAGGAACCTAAATCGCACAAGATTAGGCACTAGAAATCTGTTAGATGCTAAGAACTCATGAAATATTATGGAATTTTCGCTTGGTTAAAGGTTTGTCTCAAAAACCGATGACCAATCCGACTGCGTTCAAGAGTTTCCGATGTTATTTTGACAGGTATGGAGCCTTACATACCTTTTTTTTAAAGAAATACCCCTTTTTTTTGGTCGGAAATGTAAAGAAAGTGTTGCTTCTAAACACTTGCCTACCGACAATAGCATGAAAATCGTAACGTCATAAATCATAACATCTTTGTTAGTGCCCGAATAGTTGCAACCAAATTTCGCCGAAACCAAGGAAGCACATAATCAATGAATTAAAGAGAAACTTGTTGCCTGTCCTTATAAGTTTTGGGGTTTTTTGGTTTGTTGCTAAATCCATTAATCAAAATTTCATTTTATCCACTATATCATTAGTTAGACGGCCAACAACACCGGTTAAGAAAGCTAACTTGTCAGCTGAAATCTTCATTACTTACTATTCCCAATGTGCTGTCAAAGAGGCCCGATATTGTCTTCAGACAACATGTCATAAAACGTATTTCAATGAAGTTGGATATAGGCACTGATGGAATACATAGTACTTTTCAATTGATCCGACAGAAAAAGAATATTTTCTCCCTGTTGGAAATGTACTAGGATTTAGTTGATACTCAAAAAAAGGCAAAAAAAAACCGTGTCAAACAACTACCGACCACTCGTATTGCTTTCAATTATATCGAAAGTTATAGATCTCTTTCTTCCAAAAATTTTTTTATATGGAGAATGTCCTCCCTTTGAAATGAATTGCCTAGGTCTATGTTTCCCACCGAGAACAATTTGCAGGGATTCAATGTCTGTCAAAGATGCCTGATATTGTCTCCAGACAGCGTATTTCAATGACGTTGGATATAGCTTCTGGCAATGATGGAATACCTGCCATAGTACTTTTCAACCGATCCTACAAAAAAAGAATATTTTCTCTCTGCTGGAAATGTACTACGGTTTAGCCGATACTCAAAAAAAGGCAAAAGACCGTGTCAAACAACTACTGACACAGCAACATCATATTGCTTTCAGTTATATCAAAAATTCTTTTATATAGAGAATGTCATCCCTTTGGATTGAATTGTCTAGGTCTATGTTTCCGACCGCAAATAATTTGCAGTGATTCAAGGCCAACGTGGATCGCTTTTTCCGGCTACGCATCATCCGCATAGAGCCTTAGGGATTTGTCGGTAACGCGTTAGCATACCCATAAAAAAACACTCCCTCAACCATTTAAACCCTAAAAATGTTTGACTATAAATAACTATGTATATATGTTTCTTATCTCATCTAAAAACCAATTATATAGTAAATATATACAACTTTCCGAACCACGCCCTTTTCGCTCCCTTCCCTTAAAACAATATATATATATATATATATATATATATATATATATATATATATATATATATATATATATATACAGGGTGGCCCAAAATTACCGAAGGGGTTTGAGTTCATTATAACTTTTTATTTAAGACATAATTATAATTTTTTTTTTTTTTTTAATACAGTATATTAATGGAGAATATTTTTAATTTAAATATGAAAAATTATATCTCGCAAGTGGTGGCCATTTTCTGCTTCGCATATTCGTGCTCTTTCCAAAACATGTTCCATAACCTTTCGCAAAACTTCAGGTGTTATGTTGTTGATTTCGTCGCGTATATTGTTTTTTAATTGCTGGATGGTTCTAGGCTTTTTAATATAGACTTTTCCTTTCAAATAACCCCAAAGGAAAAAGTCTGGAGCGGTTAAATCCGGTGAACGCGGAGGCCAATTAAAATCGCTTGTACGCGAAATAATTCGTTCACCAAAGATGTCGCGTAAAAGAGCCATTGTGTCCCTCGCAGTGTGCGCTGTGGCTCCATCCTGTTCGAACCATATTTGCGGATGGTTTTCCACGGCTGGCCTTAAAAAATTTTCCAACATTGTCCGATATCGAACACCAGTGGCACGGCGACACCGTGTTCATTTTCAAAAAAATATGGGCCAATTATCCTTTCCGACGAAACACCGCACCAAACAGTACACTTAAGTGGGTGTAATTGTCGCTGTTGAACTACTCTTGGATTTTCCGTAGCCCATATCCTGCAGTTCTGCCTATTAACGAACCCATTTAATTGGAAATGGGCTTCGTCGCTCATAATTAAATTATGAATAAAATCATGATTTTCTTCTGCTTTTTGCCGGAAATAAATTGCATAATCAAGTCGTTGCTGGTAATCTGTCGGTTTCAATTCTTGGACAAGCTGAATTTTGTATGGAAACATTCTTATTGTATGCAAAATTCTCTGCAGCGACCCTCGTGGGAGGCCAAGTTGTGTCGAACGTCTCCTGGTTGATGTTTCTCCATCTTCCCGAATACTCTCCTGTACCCGTTCAATATTGTCATCCGTGTGCACCGTTCGTCGTCTGCCGGCACCAGGAAGGTTCCTTACTGCCCCTTGTTGTCGAAAATTTGCAACCAGACGGTTTATTGTTGACTCTGAGGGTTCAACCTGCACATTAAAATAACGACGATATGCACGCTGAGTCAAAACAATGGACCGTTGATTTGAGAAATAAAGTTCAACGATTTGGGCACGTTGTTCAATTGTGTACTGTTCCATTTTAAATTCCCCAAGTCTTCTTTACAAAATACTGAAAATAAATAAAAAACAAAATTATAATAAAAAAGTTATAAGGAATTCAAACCCCTTCGGTAATTTTGGGCCCCCCGGTATATATACAGTAAAGTCCGTTTATAATGAACTCCAAAAAATCACTAAAAATGGTTCGCTATATCCGAAGTTCGATACATATATATATATATATATATATATATATATATATATATATATATATATATATATATATATATATGTTTCTTATCTCATCTAAAAACCAATTATATAGTAAATATATACAACTTTCCGAACCACGCCCTTTTCGCACCCTTCCCTTAAAACAATATATATATATATATATTTATATATATATATATATATATATATATATATATATATATATATATATATATATATATATATATACAGTGAAGTCCGTTTATAACGAACTCTAAAAAATGGTTCGCTATATCCGAAGTTCGATACAAACAGTAAACAAAATCTAATATCATTTTTCACTACTTTTTTATTTAGATAAGGCGCTAATGCTTAGAAAAATGAATAATAATAATTATTAAATTAAAAGAAAACGTTCAAAGGAAAATAAAACAAGTCACACTAAAGTTATTATTATGTATGTCGGTACATATCATATACGAGTATAAACGAAAACATTAAAAAACGACAATAAAATCAGTAATTTTCGTTTGTACAATTTTACTTGAAAAAGAAATGGTGTTTATATAGTTGTCAAGGTCACAAAAACTACTCCATATATGTTAAGGAACGTTACGAGATTCCAAAAAATTGCGCGTTTCAGTCATTTTCTTAGTCATTTCTGATATGGATGAAACATAAATATTATCTCCTTCTCCAAGCTCGTCTTCGTCGTCATTATCGCTTAAAATCTTTCCAGAAGTCACTGATTTCACAATTTGATCATCAGTTAATATTTCTCTTGTCATTAATTCATTATCAGGACATACATATTCTTCAAAATAAAAGTGATTAAACACCTTTTTAATCTCGATTTCCACTGTACTTTATTGACTGTCAGCATCGTAAATAAACTCTAGACAATCAGTAGGATCTTCTCGATGTTTTTCAATCCACTGAGTCAACGGTAGCTCTTCATAAGAGTCATATCTATATTCCTTCCTTAAAAATCCGCCATGCTTAAAACAGTTTGCAATGGTTTCTCTACTGACTCTTTGCAGTTACCAACACAGTAATCGTAACTTTTGATAATTTTCCACCAGCACAATTCTC
>CM032446.1:128358232-128405306 GCA_019049505.1 Pachyrhynchus sulphureomaculatus
TTCTTTTAGTTCAGCAATGATATTTTTTACCTGCTCCCTCCTCTAACGATAGGTTTACGGATGTCACTACCTCACTACTCCAACCCTCAACTGGAGGCGTTAATTTTTAAAATGTAGTTTCTTTCAAACATTTTCTTTATTTTACAGATACATACACCTTTATCAAACACTAAGTACATAATTCAATAGAAAACACAGGTAATCGGAACACACGATGGATTTATGATTCTTCTTTGAATTTATTCCATTTTTGTCAGGATAAACCACGGAAAAAACTATGATGATTTTCTAAAACAATTCGCTCAAAGCGATATGTACTAGCTCTTGGCAATACCTACTTCAAAAACCCCTTTGCTTATTCATCCATATTATAAACATAATAATATTTTTTTGAATATTAATATTTGTATGTTTTCGGACTTCGGACTTTCCTACGAAGTGTTCGAAACATTAAGTGAAATTTGCAGCTATAATGAATTAAAACCATATTTAAACGTTAATAAATTAAAGCTAGTGTTATTAATATCAAATCCATGATTCTAACTACTAAATATATACTTTCGCAGATTTATTTAAAATACCGTAGATATTTTTTCATTTCCCAAAAAACTGGAAAAGGAAATATAATTCAGAAAAGCTATTCTTAATTGAACAGGTTATGCGAAAAAAAAAAATATTTCGTTAAAAATACTATTTTATACATTAGTAAGTTTAGAAATTATAAACACATTGTACACTTAGGGTGTACATTTTAAAAATGTCCTTGATTATAAATGCTGTATAGCTTATGAATGTTTTCAAGATTTAATTAAATTTGTTAAATACACCTTAAAACGCTAGTATTTTTTTAATTATTTAATCATGTTGCACTACTTATGTGTTTGGGGTAAACCTTTTTTATTTTTCGACATAGTCTCCTTTTAGGCTTATACACTTCGTCCAACCGATGTTCTAGTTTGTTGATCCTTCCGAATAATAGGATTTGTCCAAGTCTGCAAAATATCCATTAGTGTCTGCAATCACCTCCTCGTTTGAATAAAATCTTTGTCCCGCCAGCCATTTCTTCAAATTGGGGAACAAATAGTAGTCCGAGGGAGCCAAGTCTGGAGAATAGGGGGGATGTGAAACGAGTTGGAATCCTATTTCCATTAATTTTGCGACCACAACTGCTGAGGTGTGTGCTGGTGCGTTGTCGTGATGGAAAAGGACTTTCTTGTGGGCTAATCGCGGGCGTTTTTTCTTGCAGCTCGGTTTTCAAAACGGTAGAATAACGATGAATAATATTCACCTGTAATAGTTTTACCCTTTTCCAGATAGTCGATGAGGATTATCCCATTGCGAATCCCAAAAGACAGTCGCCATAACCTTTCCGGCCGAAGGAAACGGTCTTCGCCTTTTTTGGTGCAGATTCCCCCTCGGTAACCCATTGTTTTAGATTGTTGTTTGGTCTCAGGAGTATAGTAATGTATCTATGTTTCATCCACAGTGACGAAACGACGCTTAAAGTTCTCCTCCGGATTCTTCTGGAACAGCTGCAAACCATCCTTGCAACACTTCACACGATTCCGTTTTTGGTCAAGCGTGAGCAATCGCGGCACCCATCTTGCGGATAGCTTTCTCATGTCCAAAATGTTTATGCAAAATATTATGTACCCGTTCAGTGGAGATGCCCACAGCACTAGCACTCTCACGCACCTTAACTCTTCTGTCATCCATCACCATATCATGGATTTGATCAATGATTTCTGGAGTCGTAACCTCCACAGGCCGTCCAGAATGTTCAGCGTCACTTGTGCCCATATGGCCAGTCCGAAAATTTTGAAACCACTTATAAACTGTTCTAATCGAAGGTGCAGAGTCACCATAATGTTTATCAAGCTTCTCTTTAGTCTCCTGAGGCGTTTTGCCTTTCATAAAGTAATGTTTAATCACCACACGAAAATTCTTTTTTGTCCATTTCTTGAAAATCACTCGACTTCCTTGATTCACACGAATGCCAAACACAAAGAAATAGACCAATATGGCTGAAACTTGGGTGTGCGTTCATTCAAGAGATGCTACTAACTAAACATGACCTCGAGATGCGCCGGTGGTGCCATCTCTCGGACTTTGCACGGACTTTTCAAACCAGCCTCGTATTTACATATTTCAAAAAAATTAAAAAAATATTTTACATTTATATTAGCGCCTGTGGTATTTGAACACTAAAACACGCATGGATTTTTAATTAACACTATAGCCTTCTTTACTGTATTATTAAAGAAAAAGCCATATAGAAAAGGATTTCGTGGTCGATTAAGAGGAATTCGTAAAAAATCAACGAAATATAGCTGTACTGTATTTCCTTAAATGCGGTATTTTGATATTTTTGGAGACTTCGAAGAAGTTACCGTATTAATGCTAGCGCCTTGCGTAGGTTACAATCTTTAAATGCCTTGCATTATGTCACGTTGTGCGTGTCGTGGCTGGCATATATATTTCTCTGCTTATTTTAATTTACATACACCTACACACACACACACACACAATATTCTGTTGAATTTATTGATTAAGCACTACTTAAAAATGATTAGATGTTAAAATACCACTTGCAATAAAATGAAATAAATTTTGGCACAGCAATATCTCTTAATGGACATACTACTTTTTTACAGGTTTACTTCAAGGAACAAACCTGTCACCCATTCTATGTGAACTTTATCTCAGCTTTAAAGTCTTTTACGGACCTAAGCCATTTTAAGAAACCAAATACTTTATTGCACAGAACAGTAGATGATATGTTTTTTGTATCTTCATGTGATAGTGATGTTCACGATTTCCAACTGGCCGCTTTAACATTGTTCTCGTTAAATGAAGATAAGACTGAGAAGTTTCTAAATCTTGAAGAGGATCCACATATTGTATATTGTGGCAAGGTTTTTAATCTTATGACGAAAAAGAAATTTCTAATTTTTATAATTTTAAAAAGAATACTGAGATGAGAGCTAAGTTTAAGTTTTGGAATGTAAAAAAGCAGTTCGCACCCGATCAAGCATATGAGTTTATTAAATATTCTATGAAGTAAGTTCAATTTAAATACTATCTTATTTTACTTGTAACTATTGCTAAGCTCTATATAAACTAATAGATATTTCCTCAGTGTTTTGAAAACTTCACGTGATTCTGGTGAAATTTGACTGAAACTTTGCTAAAATATAGTTTTTCAACATCTGGGCAAAAGTTACATTTTACAAAACCAAATAAGAGGTTTTTGTTGCTAAAAGTTGTCAAACCTTGGCATATGGAGTGTAGAAACGTTTAAAATAGTATTACCGACTCACAAAGCTTTTCATAGCTCAGTTGGAAGAACAGTGGCCTGAATGTAAATCTCGGTGAGGGTGCAAACTTTTCAATTTTTAAAAATTCATCTAAATGGCTTTCTAATTTGATTGTTAATTTTAAATTGAAAACAGACACTAAAACCAGTTAATTACATCAGTATTTTTACATTTCCGAAAAAGACAAAAGCCAAATTTGATCCGTACATGCCCCATGCTTATCTCTAACGCGTTCTTGAAATGTATGGTTGCGATCATAAAAATACGGGCAACATTGTCATTAAATCTCAAGTTGTCTTTCTCTTTTGCTAAGCTGAAAGTTCTGACATAATTTATAGTCTTTTTAATATTTTATTTATAGATTTATTTTTATTATCAATTTACCTAAACGTTTTCTCAAACTAGTAAAGTTTTACTAAAATAATAAATTATAGTTAAAATATTAACAGGAAAGGAAAAAAAACCAATCATTTGCGTGAAAAGCTGTTAGAGTAAGTAAATGAGGCCTAGCAATAATATCATTTATATATCAAAAATGTTTTAAAGATATTTAGATGTTGACACCCAGTTTTTATTTCTTTTTATAATACTTCATGTGAAGAATATTTTTTTTGGGAAGTAGTCCATCAGTAAAGGAAGAATTTAGAAAGAACAGGCACTCCACTAATTGTATGTAAAACGAGGACATTTTTCGAAAGCATGGCATTTTCGCTCTGGTTTAGTGAAAAACTTAGGATGAAAGAAATGAGAAATTTAACTATATTTAATTTTTCAAGACCGAAATTTAATCTTAAATTGTTTTAAAAACTGTTACAATTTTTTATATTACAAGTACAAAACTTTCAAACAGAAAAAAAAAAATGTAAATTGAAGAATTAAATAATTTTCTATTCTGTCAGTTAGTGTTTCGTTGTGATTAAGATGGTAAAATAATTCTTCTAATTTCGACTTTTACTATGCAAAGTTAACTTTAAAATCAATCGGTAAAGTGATTCTCAGTACTTCTCTTGCAAATACTTAAGTCCTAAAATAAATACTTAATTTGACTTTTTTACACAAATAATCACTAAATTAAAATTCTACAAACCGATATTTTAAATAATAGGTACTTTATTCATGAGAAAAATTTAGAAGAAAAACCCTGAAAGAAAGAAAGAAAAGGACCTATCATACTCCCTACTTCATTAGCGCCTCCAAGAACCAATCATTTGTGGCTTCGCTTAGCTTGTCGATCAGCTAATACGGATTCCTCAACGTGACTGAGAGTTTGCTAGTCGTCTTGACCTATTTTTAAGCAATCCAAAGATTTATACTCTGTTAATCCGCCGTTAGTTTCTTCCCTCTAAACTGGTTTCGAGATCGAGTATTCTACCAATCTGTGACAGAGAGGAATCTAAATCGCACAAGATTAGGCACTAGAAATCTGCTAAATCCTAAGAACTCACGAAATATTAGGGAATTTTCCCTTGGTTAGAGGTTTGTCTCAAAACCGATGACTAATCCGACTGCGCTCAAGAGGTTTCCGATGTTATTTTGACAGGTATGGAGCCTTACATACCTTTTTTTTTTTAAAGAAATACCCATTTTTTTTTTGGTCGGAAATGTAAAGAAAGTGTTGCTTCTAAACACTTGCCTACCGACAATAGCATGAAAATCGTAACGTCATAAATCATAACATCTTTGTTAGTGCCCGAATAGTTGCAACCAAATTTCGCCGAAACCAAGGAAGCACATAATCAATAAATTAAAGAGAAACTTGTTGCCTGTCCCTATAATTTTGGGGTTTTTTGGTTTGTTGCTAAATCCATTAATCAAAATTTCATTTTATCCACTATATCATTAGTTAGACGGCCAACAACACCGGTTAAGGAAGCTAACTTGTCAGCTGAAATCGTCATCACTTACTATTCCCAATGTGCTGTCAAAGAGGCCCGATATTGTCTTCAGACAACATGTCATAAAACGTATTTCAATGAAGTTGGATATAGGCACTGATGGAATACCTGCCATAGTACTTTTCAATCGATCCGACAGAAAAAGAATATTTTCTCCCTGTTGGAAATGTACTAGGATTTAGTTGATACTCAAGAAAAGGCAAAAAAAACCGTGCCAAACAACTACCGATCACTCGTATTGCTTTCAATTATATCGAAAGTTATAGATCTCTCTCTTCCAAAAAATTCTTCTATATGGAGAATGTCCTCCCTTTGAAATCAATTGCCTAGGTCTATGTTTCCGACCGAGAATAATTTGCAAGGATTCAATGTCTGTCAAAGATGCCTGATATTGTCTCCAGACAGCGTATTTCAATGACGATGGATATAGCTTCTGGCAATGATGCCCTGCCATAGTACTTTTCAACCGATCCTACAAAAAAAGAATATTTTCTCTCTGCTGGAAATGTACTATGGTTTAGCCGATACTCAAAAAAAGGCAAAAGACCGTGTCAAACAACTACTGACACAGCAACATCATATTGCTTTCAGTTATGTCAAAAGTTCTTTTATATAGAGAATGTCATCCCTTTGGATTGAATTGTCTAGGTCTATGTTTCCGACCGCAAATAATTTGCAGCGATTCAAGGCCAACGTGGATCGCTTTTTCCGGCTACGTATGCTACGTATCATCCTCATAGAGCCTTAGGGATTTGTCGGTAACAGGTTAGCGTACCCATAAAAAACACTCCCACAATCATTTAAGCCCTAAAAATGTTTGACTATAAATAACTATGCTTATATGTTTCTTATCTCATCTAAAAACCAATTATATAGTAAATATATACAACTTTCCAAACCACGCCCCTTTTCGCTCCCTTCCCTTAAAACAGTGTGTATATATATATATGTATATATATATATATATATATATATATATATATATATATATATATATATATATATATACAGTGAAGTCCGTTTATAACGAACTCCAAAAAATCACTAAAAATGGTTCGCTATATCCGAAGTTCGATACATATATATGTTTTTTATCTCATCTAAAAACCAATTATATAGTAAATATATACAACTTTCCGAATCACGCCCTTTTCGCTACCTTCCCTTGAAACACTATATATATATATATATATATATATATATATATATATATATATATATATATATATATATATATATATATACAGTCGACTCCCTATATAGTGAAAGACCAAAATGACCGAAATTTCACTATAGAGAGTTTTTCACTATATAAAGAGAAAATCCGTATATATTGCTATGTATGTAAGATATTCTAGGTCTTGAAAAAATTGCACTATAAAGAGTTTTTCACTATATAGAGTTTCACTATAAACAGTGTCGACTGTATATATATATATATATATATATATATATATATATATATATATATATATATATATATATATATATATATATACAGTGAAGTCCGTTTATAACGAACTCTAAAAAATGGTTCGCTATATCTGAAGTTCGATACAAACAGTAAACAAAATCTAATATCATTTTTCACTACTTTTTTATTTAGATAAGGCGCTAATGCTTAGAAAAATGAATAATAATAATTATTAAATTAAAAGAAAACGTTCAAAGGAAAATAAAACAAGTCACACTAATATTATTATGTATGTCGGTACATACCATATACGAGTATAAACGAAAACATTAAAAAACGACAATAAAATCAGTAATTTTCGTTTGTACAATTTTACTTGAAAAAGAAATGGTGTTTATATAGTTGTCAAGGTCACAAAAACTATTCCATATATGTTAAGGAACGTTACGGGATTCCAAAAAATTGCGAGTTTCAATCATTTTCTTAGTCATTTCTGATATGGATGAAACATAAATATTATCTCCTTCTCCAAGCTCGTCTTCGTCATCATTATCGCTTAAAATCTTTCCAGAAGTCATTGATTTCACAATTTGATCATCAGTTAATATTTCTCTCGTCATTAATTCATTATCAGGACATACATATTCTTTAAAATTAAAGTGATTAAACATCTTTTTAATCTTGATTTCCACTGTACTTTATTGACTGTCAGCATCGTAAATAAACTCTAGACAATCAGTAGGATCTTCTCGATGTTTTTCAGTCCACTGAGTCAACGGTAGCTCTTCATAAGAGTCATATCTATATTCCTTCCTTAAAAATCCGCCATGCTTAAAACAGTTTGCGATGGTTTCTCTACTGACTCTTTGCAGTTACCAACACGGTAATCGTAACTTTTGATAATTTTCCACCAGCACAATTCTCTCGGACAAACTTCAATGTCTTATCAGGCATCATCTTGTATAACAAACCCGTTTCGTCCGCATTAAAAATATCCACATGTTCATAACTTTCTCGAATTTCCAACCACTGATCAACAACAGTCATATCCACTCCTACAGTTTCTCCTACTGTAAAGTATAGCCGGTAATAGGAACATGTTCATGTCGTTTTTGACTAAACCATTTAAGGAGTCCTTTATCGGCTTTGTCAGGTGTAGATTTTCTTACTTTTTTACAACTAAAGTTTCTTTTATCATAGATTGATAAGATTTCTTCTCTTTTCTTCCATATGGTAGAAACCGTAGATTTAGTTAAATTCAACTGTTTGCAAACATCACTTTGTTTAACTCCATTTTCTATTTTCCTTATAATATCGTGTTTGTCTTTTAAAGTAAACGCTTTACGTTTTTGTGTACTCATTTTAAAATAAAAACATTCACTTTGCTACTTTTATCAAATATGCATTAGAACCGCATAACACAACAAGTGATTTGAAAATAATACTGCTCGAACTAGCGACGCGGTTAAAACAAGTAGGTTCCCAGCGACTTTCGGTGAATTCCCTAGATCAAGTCGCGCGACATCGAGCACAGGGAGTAGCAAGTTCGTTATAAACGGATACAAAACATCCAAATTTGGTTCGCTTTATCCGGAAGTTCGTTATAACCGGGTTTGTTATAACCGATGAAAATTTGCATTGGTCTTATGGAAGTTTTTTCGCGCATTATAAAGTAGTTCGTTTTAACTGGAAATTTGCTATAAATGGATCCGTTATAAGCGGACTTCACTGTATATATATATGTATATATATATATATATATATATATATATATATATATATATATATATATATATATATATATACATCTAGATATATATATATATATATATATATATATATATATATATATATATATATATATATATATATATATATATATATATATATATATATATATATATATATATTATATATTATATATATATATTATATATATATATATATATATATATATATATATATATATTACTATATATATATATATTATATATTATATATGTATATATATATATATATATATATATATATATATATATATATATATTTATATATATATATATATATATATATATATATATATATATATATATATATATACGAGTATATACATATCTCTTCCAGAGCGGTGTATACTAGGAATAAACGTCACACTAAGACATTACATCCGTAGTTTAGCTTGTGACTGCTCGTACCACCCTCTTCCAGAACTCTTTTATATAGGGAACTATATCACTTGGCTCGGAGAGTGTGCTATAAAATAACATGCCAAAAGAATTATTCCTATCAGGCTATATAAGTACGTATAAATTTTAGACAACCAGAGGTTGAGGGTAATCTAGTACTTATCCAGGTACGTACGGAACATAATGCTAAGATACAAAGAATTGTACCAAATTTGAAACGCATCCCTGGTAGTGCACCGAAGGCTGACTGCCGCCACAAGCTGACAGAGTAGTTGGCAACACACCATCTCTTTAAAAAATCTAATCCAGACTTCTTATCTGACTGGTGCCCCTAGCTCAGATCACGAAGTCACAAGGCTTCTTTCTGCCTTCCGGTCGTGCTTACGACTTCTTAAAGTACGAATAATATTGCAGACCAGTTAATAGAATGTGCGCAAGACTTTATGTACAGTTTAAGGTACCTTTCATTAAAACACTTAAATGAAAGGATCCAGTACAGTAATCTCGTAGAGAGCGTTCCGGAATGATCGGTCTTGCAGTAAACATCATATTTGCTAGGTGTTTAAAAAAAAAAGTTCCTTAAGCTCCTCTAAAAATGAACTTTTCTTCTTCGCTGATTTTAAAAATGATTTTTTTTTTTGATTTTAAAACCCCTACGACAAATATTTCCCGTTTTTAGTGTTTCGTACGGAACACTTATAAGATCACTTCGGTGCCTGTCTGTCCGTCTGTCACACCCGATTTTCTCCGAAACTATTTGACATAGAAGGTTGAAAATTGACACTAATATAGGAATTGATGGCCTCATCAAGCCGTGTAGTTTTGAAAGTTAAATTTTTACTTAAGGCTTTAGTTTAGGGGGGTGAAATCGGAAGTGAAAAAAAAAAAAATTACCATCTCATCGAGTGGGATATTAAATAAAAACATGAGTTCAAAAATATTTATAATGTAATACTTGCGCCCACTTTTTTTGTATTATTTTTAAAAAATTGCGAAAAAATCGGTGCCTTCCCCCCTTATCTCGAAAAGTACTGATCAAAATATTTTGAAAAAATTCTGGAATATTCTCCACAGGGTGTAGATTGAACGAAAAATATCACGAGTAATTTATTTTGTATAAAAAAATTCATTTCATTAAAGACAGGAAAAAAAACTTTGTAAAACCTCATTTGGGGTGTGTTTTGTGAAGTCATTGATAATTTTATACCTCCGTAACAAGAATTTTTATTTTAAAAGTAATCAATGTACAGAACATTAATTGCGCAAGTCCCACTTGCTGGTTTTTTCTACTTGGAGAGACTGTTTCAACTTTTTTTCTCAGATAAAAACTTGAGGAGATATTAAAGTTACTACCTGATAAAACTGCTACAGGACTCTAGTACGTCAAAGTTCATTTTCTTTTTCCTTCTCCAGGGACTTAGCCCCTAAATGTTTCGAATGAAAGTTATCGCTCCTGGCGTTTAGTTACATTTAATAACATATTGTTAATGGAGTATCCACAATGTACGATTTTTTTACCTATACACACTAACAAAACACTAACAGTATTATGTATTAATATTTATTATTCACCTATATTTCTAGCGTTTCATAGATGTTTTGTGGCAGTCCAAAAGTGAAAAAAATTTGCGACTAGTTGTTGCAATTAGTGGCTTCAAGTTGCATTTATACCCACAGACCTCGCAACAACGTTCTGATTCTTTAATGTAATAATAAAAAAGTATGTGGATTTTGTATGGAAATTATTTTGAGAAAACAATTACTTTCCCTATTGCAATGATATACTGCAATCGGGGGACGAAGTACACGGTCGGTTAAATGCCGAGAATTATTATGTTTTACTTTTTTTTGCAACTAACTTTTAACAGAAATCCTAAAAATTATACATTTATTTTTATTTTAGTTTCTGCTATGTAAATATGTGTTTTTCAAGATTTGAAATTAACACCACTTGTAATAGTGTAGACACTGTGCTTAAAAACATCTTCAGTGGTATGTGCTACGTCGCCTTTAAGCTGGACGCTGCAGTTGAGAGTATTTCATACATTTTTAAGAGTTTAGAAGACCGTTCAAAAATAGTCATGAAAAGTGTACATTATATATTACATTCATATTGTCGAATAATTATGCTTATTTTGAAAAAGTATAAAGGAGAAAAACATGAAGATATTTTTACCTTTAAATTACTAAAGTTTATTGTACGTAGAGCATTTATTGTAGTTTTCCAAAAAAGATATGTTAAATATAAGGAAGTTATTAATAAGTTAAAGAACAAGACAAATTATCGTTTGAAAATAGATAATATAAAGTATTTTTTCAAGCTTCCAGAATGTTTTCAGACTATCAAAATGAATCGAAAGCAGCAGTACTGTTAAGTTTTTCTATATATTGTTATTTTAATTGTAACACAGTTATATTTTTTATTGTGACGATATGTTTTATTTGTATAAGTACTTTTTTAATATAAAAGATGTTTAAAATAGTTTTAATAAAAGGTGTTTAATTAAAGTACAATAAAAACTAGGTGTATTCACTAAGTTACATGTGACTAGCTACCATTGCAAACTTCAAAGAGGCTAAAAATTAGTCAAAACAATATTCAGAAGGTAATTTTGAAAGTCTATTGAAACCCTTCATTATACAAATATATGTAAAAATTTTAGTCATTTTCGGTCATACTTTAAACTAGTGGTAGAATAACCAGTGGTAGCTTAAAAATAAAATGGGAAACTAAACATTTATTTTCTACATCATTAATGCTACTACTAAAATATAATCGACCATAAAAATCGTACATAACCTTAAAATTGGTATTTGTATGATTGCACATCTATCTGGTGTCAGTACTATAATTTGCCAGTGCCAAATTTCTGAAATGTACTGCGTTGAGATTTTGAAATCTTTAACATCATGTGACACTACACAATAGTTATCATCACTACACCAAACACTGTAGTTAGCACCACTAGAAGCGATGATTGGTTAAGAGATGCCGCGACAACAACCTACATCTAACTTTCACTAAACTATGGTATCATACAAAAACGGAGGGACACTCACCATACTGAACAAACCAAGCTCCTGCTTTGCAATTGAATATAATCGGTCGTAAGATTTACAATCTGCATCTTTGTTTAAGCAATAAAAGCCACCAACTTTTCTGAAAGAGCATAGAAACTCAGGCCAGCTGCCGTTATATATCAATTAAATAAGATAAGTTTGAAAAAAAAGTCAATAGAACATATAGGGAAGCCAGTACCCCATAGCCTACAATCTATCAAAGTATCATCTTTCCGCCGAAGAACAGAAGGTTCTGAGTTAAATTCTTCATCTACGCCATATCACCAAAAACAGTCCCGACCAAAGAAATAATAGCCATGGTTGAATCAACCCTATCCTTATTTAATGAAGAAGCATCCGAGGAAGTACTCCAAGAGGTGTTAAAAATTTTAAGAAATTCCAAACAGCCTCAAATCAATTTGACAATTAAAGAACACTAAGAATTGAAGAATCGGAATAAAAATAAAGATAACATCATACTAGTAGTAGATAAAGCTAATGCAACAGTCGTGATGAATACAAAGGACTATACCACCAAAATGGCAAGCCTACTAAATTATCCATTATACAAACCAGTTTCTCGAGACCTGCGAACATACCTGGAGAAGACTACCTAACCTAAAATCAACGAATCATCCATAGATCCTACAATCAAACCAAAGCTGATCACCCGAAAAAATCCCTTAGGCGTCCCAGATTATACCATCTTATACAGTCTCTACAACCACTTGTGAGCACGTTCAACTTACTCCTCAAAAAACTGGAAAACTATCTAGCCAGCATATTACAGCCCATAATATAGCAAGCCGAAGTAGTGTAGTAACTCATGAACTGCGACCGAGGATGGCCACTGTTCATGCGTCACACCAAAGATTGGGCGTGGCCGCAGTTCTTGCAGCCCGAATTGACCTTGAGCGGTGAAGACTGACCTTGGGGAGCTGAAGAAGTGACGTACTAGCGGCAATTGACCAGTGGTTGTTGACTCTAGGGGCCTTAATTGTTACCTGTAAATAGTAGGTTGACACCTGAATTACCTTGTTTGGCGAAGAAGTAAGGTGAGCTGAAGTGGCCAATGACGCAAGAGGTCCAGTGGTTGTTGAAACAGTGTCTTTTTGGCAAGAGATTAGGGTTTGGGATCGTGTTTATCGTAACGGTAAATGTGTTTACGGTAACGTTATAGGGGTGTTTGGCAATAGAGCCTATTAGCAGGGTACCTTAACTTCATTAAAACTTGTTTAGACTTTCATTAGAGGAGAAGTTGTGAAGGGTAATAAGGGGTAAAAGTGGATCATGAGGTAATATTTGGGTGTTTAAATGTGGTCAAAAAGGCGTTATTTGTGTATATTTTAGGTGTTAAAATTGGTAAAATGTTCCCCTATTTCGTTGTATGGTGCCGTAAAGTCGGTAAAAATGTTTCGTATTTAGTTGTTTGGTGCCTAAAAGTCGGTAAAAATGTGTAAGATAAGGTAAAATGTAAACAAAATGTGTGATTTATGCTAGTTTATTTGAATTGAAAACAAGTAAACATGTGCCTCGATAGGTCACAATATGATAAGAAAGGTCAAAAATAGCTGATAAGGAGTTGATTTGACTGCATTGAAGTGTTGAGAAGATGAGAGTAAAATAAAACACAAGTATGAGCACAATAAGAAAATATATTAATAAAATTTAAAATAGTACAAAAAAATGTTACAAAATATTAAAATTTATATTGTTAAAAATAATTCATTCAAGTCATCTGTTTCCATTTCGTTCGTTGGCTTCTCTTTCGAGTCCTTTTCTTTTTACTGGACACCACTGGTCCAGCCTGACTGTTAAATAAATTTGTTAAAGGAAATTAATCAAAAAACTTTAACCGTACTAGTTAGAGGATTATATCTAACTAATCGATCATGTAGGATTAAACAATAGGCAGCTCTATCTTTGGGTACATTTTTACTGGTTTCAAATTCGATGAGTATATCGACAGCGCCTCCTTTCAATATATCTTCACTCTGTCGAGAACAATCAATTACCACTAGAGGTGTATGTGATTTAAATTTTAGAGGGTAGACACATGGATCGTTGAGAAATGTATAATAGTAGGATTTTTGAAATTGTGCATACATTTCATAGAGATTTGAATATTTGTTAGAATCAAAATCGACGTTTAAATTGTCGTAGGGAAACACCTCAGGATTTAAGTAGACTTTTAAATTAGTTAAATTGATGTGATTAAAAAGTACTCATATCTTTGTCAATTTTAGTTTTCATAGCTGTTTGAAAACCAATGATAATAAAACGTGGTTTTTCTAATTGATTGGAAGATTTTACTGTCCAAGTATGATTTTTTGTTTGTTGCAACTGTGGATATTCATGCAATTCCCAACTACGAAAAGGCAAATTTAAATCCTTGTTGGTCTCGAATTGTTTAAGGAATCGTAACTTTTTGATGATCGCTCACTGAAATGTGTGGCATCTTCCAAAGCACTTTGTTCAAAGTCACTTTATAGTTTTCCTTTTTATCCCCAATTTGTTGAATGCCATTTAAATCTGTACTGCTTCTGATTAATATCAATTCTTGACGTAGATTCATTACAATTTTATGAAAATCTTCAGCAAAACCCATCATAATTTTTAGTGGAATGCAAACACTGAAATTTCCACTTCCATCCACTAGGGCAGGAGTATCTTTTTCACACCATCATGCATTTTGTAATCTATTATTATCAGTTGGAGTAAATGATACGAGACCCTTTAAGGTTAAAGTTATGCCTGGATTTCTAACACGATCAGTTACCACTCCTCCTAGTTCATAACGAATTTCTTCAAATAGATATAGTATGCCATTGTTGATAAAATGTACGTTTCACTATAGATATTATCATTTTTCAGCAATTTTCCTTCAATGTACAAAAAACTTTGACTGGGCAACGTATAAAGATCTTGTGTTTGAATGGGTATTCTAATTTCATCGTTGTTACTTAGAGTTGTTGACGAATAAGGTTGATGAGTATGATATTGATAACTAACAATTGCATCATCATGTAACACACTTTCTACAACTTTTAATATGTTATAACTCATTTTCTTCTTCTTTGACTTTATATTTACACTTACACCTAATTATTAAGAAAATTCTCTCGATACTTGTACTAATCTGTAACTTAAATCTAAACCAAAATAATCTTATTTTGTTTGCAATGTTGTTTATTAATTTTTTTCAATTTAAATCCCAAGGAAAGTAAAACAGCTTTATTCTCAGAAGTTAATTCTTTCAATGGTCGTTGTAAACTGATACGTTTATCCTTCTTCCTACAGGTTTTATATTGAGTTTGTTGTTGATAGTCCCAGAATGGTATGTCAAATGAATTATGGTTATATATAAATACCATATTTAAACTCTTTTTAAGTGTAAACGTGCTGTGACCAACTCTTTTCTAAAATTAACTAAATTACCATGTTGATCGGTAATTTTAAGCTGAATTTCATCTATATAACGTGTATTGATTGGTAAATATATGACATTTGATGGGTTCTCCAACATTTTATATCCAGGTTCTACATTAGGATAAAACATGTGAATTATATGCACATGCGCTTCATTATTATACGAATTGTTTACTAGATTACATTCGATACAGATGGAACTTTGAAAATATCTACAGGATTTTCAGATATGTACCGTGTATCCGGTTCTAGGACAATTTTACCAAATCCCAATAGTTTTCCTATAGAATTTTCTTTGCTAAAATCAATTTTTACTGTACATTTAATTTCACACTTAAGAGTATTTAAATTTGCACTAAGAAACAATTTCGGTTTAACTTCTTCCTTTGACTGTAGGCTTATTTGTTCGAGTAAATATTTGTATATATCTCTAAGTTCGTACGACCGTTCTGGTAAAACAATCTCATTGTTGTCTTTCCCATAGTGAAAGGTATTATTGGTTTTGTCAACATTTGGTATTGAATTGTAACTGACAAAATTAATCAACCCCAAAACGAACTCTTCGTTTTTCGTTTAATACAATGGGAGGATAAATATTTGTTGTCAATATAGATTCATTTCCTGACAATGTAAATGTGTAGGACATTTTTTGTTGAATAATAGTTCTGATCTGATCAAGGTAACATAAATAAATAACACAATATTTAAGTGGGATTTACTTTTTATTTTAAACATACAGGATTATACAAAAAGTTTAAACATAAATGACCACAAATAATAAAATTATAAGACTGATAAGAATCATGATTATAATATATAGTACTTGGTTCCTTAGATTGAAAATACAGTTGTGTTTCGATTGGTGGTAACAAATTTCCAAAACTGTCAAAATAATAAATGATTCATCCATACTTCTTGTAAGCAGTCCAATGTGTACCAGGGCCAGAATCGTTATCCAAATTAATAACTCCTGATTCATATTTATGAATTTTCCTCGGTAACCTATCCTTCATATAGACTCCTCGAAAATAGGGAATTTTCAACTTTTTTGCATACATTTCCATCTCTAGGTTCGTTAGGGCATGATTGGGTAATACTATCGGTAATTTCGCATTTTGGGGGA
Source organism: Pachyrhynchus sulphureomaculatus (assembly GCA_019049505.1). Lineage (NCBI taxonomy): Eukaryota > Metazoa > Arthropoda > Insecta > Coleoptera > Curculionidae > Pachyrhynchus > Pachyrhynchus sulphureomaculatus. The sequence goes on from CM032446.1 coordinate 128,374,657, forward strand.
CGCTGGTGTAAAAAGAGACCCATACCAGTTTTGTATGGTTTTAAATAGAGACCTTTACCCATGGCAATTGCTTCCATTTTTTTATTATGACGTTGATTTTCATACAATTGTTGCTTAGCCGATCGAGCATCGTTCACAGCCTTTGCAATACCTGCCACGCCCCACTCAAACTGCCTAAAGCACTTAGACCTGCAAATCTCGGTAGTAAGGGTAGAATTCCTCCATGTTTAGGAATTTTAATAACCCGAGGTGTTTTGATATTTCCTTTTTCATTTTTAACCGTTTTAATTGCAATATTAAGCGCACTGTTTATACTTGTAGGCTTTACTTTTAAAATATTCCTCTTTTATAGATTTAATCTCTTTTCTTTTCTGACGATTATGACGACTACTGACAGCCATAATAAGATTTTTGTTTCCTTTTGTTGAAAGGTTTATAATGAACTAAAACAATATTTAATAAGACTTTACTATATATATATATATATATATATATATATATATATATATATATATATATATATATATATATATATATATATATATATAACAGGATTTATAATTTAAATTTTTGCTATAATCCTGATCAATTTCTTCTTCACTGCTAATACTATCACGTTTTCGCTTTTCACTAGTACTAGTATCCATATCCATGTTAAATGTAGGGGTATTTGTAGTAGGTGGTTCTTCTGTAATATTTAATTTACGTTTCCGACTTTGCTTTTGTTTTTTGTTGACGTCGTTGCTGTTGAATATCTCGCTTAAATCTTTTTTCTAACAATTTCACTTCTGATTCTTGAATATTATTATCAAGTTTCCTTTTTCTGTTACTACGTGGTACTTCTGCGGTTTGTGATAATTTTTTTGCTGCTATATTTTCCTTAATTTTCCTTTCATGATAGTTATAAATAGGTTTTTCTTTTTCATCGTCACTACTATCTATTTGAGGTTTCTTATTCTTAATAATTTTCGTCTTAGTATTAGTATTAGTAGCTGATTTATTTTTTGGAGCTTTTATTTTCTTCTCAGCATTTGTTTTTAAGCTATTGATTTTTTCTAACAGCGTTTCCATTTTTGTTAAATAAATTTTGCATTGATTTTACACTTTGCTTAATAATACCTGTGGTTTGTTTAATGTTCTTCTTCGTTTCCTTCATAATATACTGATTATTTTTATCATTCTCATTCATTTTATCTTGTTTACTAACCCTTCTTTTTCTACTATAACCCATACCTAACTTAAGCTCACTGTCCATGGCAGCAGATACACCTATAGCTGCAATTTTTTCTTTCCAAGATGCATCCCGTGCATTAATTCGACTTAAAGCATTTTTAAGTAATATTTTATCAGCTTAATGACGATCAGGTAAGGCAGTATGATTTGAATAGGCTATATCATGCTCTCTACAAGCTTCATCGAGAGGATTAATGCCTTTATCGCCACGGGCTAGACGTTCCTGTAGTTTTGTACCAGGTCCACAAATTGATAATCTGGTAAATGTACTTCAAATGGAAGCTTATTTATAACAGTATTTAAAAGCCCACTCCCTTGAAATGTACTGTTTTCTACATTTGAATAGTATTTCATTTTCAAAAACAAAATATATACTAACTATAAATTTAATATACCTTCTTTTTATACTTATTTCTATTCTAACTTTGAATGTGTTGTGTAAGATGAAGAGAATTGTTCAACAGAAAACTAGATTAAAAGTTGAGAATTACGATTTACAAGAAACTAAAAACAATGTTAAACATAGTGTATTGTTACCCTCTACGATACGATGTATTATTTCAGGACCTAGTAACTGTGGAAAAACTTCCACTATGTTAAGTCTTCTTGAACATCCGAATGGTTTAAAATTTGAGAATGTTTATCTGTATTCTAAGTCATTATATCAACCTAAATATATTTATTTGAAACAATTATTAAAACCTGTCAAAGGAATAGGTTATTTTGCATTCGATAATAGTGAACAAATAATAACACCATCAGAAGCAAAACGTAATTCTGTATTTATATTTGATGATGTAGCCTGTGACAAACAAGATGTAATACGAGAATATTTTAGTATGGGTCGTCACAACAATGTTGACTGTTTTTATTTGTGTCAAACCTATGCAAAAATCGCGAAACATTTAATACGAGACAATGCCAATGTACTTATTTTGTTCAAACAGGATGATTTAAATTTACGACATGTATATTCCGTTTTAAAGAAATCTGTTCTTTTTGTTGGAGAAAAACATTTGGATTTTTATCAGTTTTTAAGGACAACAAAATTGATGAAGGAAGATATCGTTATGGTTTGGACTGTTTATATATATATATATATATATATATATATATATATATATATATATATATATATATATATATATATTTAAATTAATGTTATATACAGTTAATATTCACTTAAAAGATGGCTACCAAGAAGAAAATAAGCTCAAGTAAAAAGAGTGTTAAACAAAAATGAACACACAAACGAAAATATATCAAAAATAAATTAAACCTTTTAAAACATGACCAAATTGCACATGAAACTTTATTTCAACCAATAACAAAACATCTACAAAGTATTGAAAATAAATTGGAACCAAAAAAAAAAAATGAAATACCAACAACAAAAACTCTTGAAGCACCTTCTGAATTAAATATAAAATCTGAGGAATCTGATTATGATGATTATGAAGGAGATGAATATGATGATGATGATCTGGAAGATTTTGAAACTGATAAAGATTCGATAGCGTCTGAACCCATCCCGACAACCTCAACTTACACCGATACACCTAGAGGAATGATAACAATTAAACCATCTATGTCAGCAGCACCTCTAAAGAGAAAATTGCATTTTACTACAACATCTAAGTCATACAGTTTAAGAAAATTTATCGTCAAAGATATTCAAAAGGAACATTTCGATGAGGAAGCCAAAAGACAAAAAAATTACGAAGATCAATTAAATAAAACCATAGAAGAGAAATCCTTATCAGATTATTATGAACAATATCATCCTTTACCTGCAAAATATATTAAAATGTATCTTAAGAATCCGAAAGGTGATTCTGAGGGAAAATTTAGAGTAAAATTTGATAAAGACATTGAACGGTTTCCATAGGTAATCAAACTATTAATTTCGATGGACCCGATCTCTTAATTGGAACTAAAAAATTTAAAGATACGAGTGGTTTGTATGGACTACTTTTTAATAGAAATCCACCAACTAAATATACCAAAAATGATGCTAAACACTATGCTGAAATTCTTTCTGATTCAAGTGCAATAAGAGATATTAAAACTATGCAAAGTAGCAAATTTAAGAAAATTATTAAACCAAATTATTAAAATAAACATAGATTCGGAAGAAGAAGAAGAATCTGACAATTCAGAGAGAATAGGACATGGCATGTTTATGAAGCTTACTAATAATCCAATCGATTATGTATACTGGGATGATCCAAATGAGCTTGTCGAAAGGCTACAATTATTAGTTACCTCTGAGACAGCTGGTAATACAAGTCATACAAACGAGATCAATTCAATTGTCGAAGAATTACGTGAAGCTAATATTATTGAATAATGTCCAACTATGCAACTAAAGTAAAGAAAACAAATTGTTGAAGAAATCCATAGGCCTGCAAGGAAAAATTTTAAACGTAGAAGAGTATTTTTAAAATCACTTTTTAGATTTAATGCAAGCAGATTTGGTAGATATGCGAGAATATGAAAAAGAAAATAAGGGATTTAAATACATATTAGTTGTAATTAATTGTTTTTCAAAGTACATATGGACCTATCCATTAAAATCAAAACTTCAAAGGAAGCTTTGTACATGCTCTTGACAACAGATTTAAACAACAAACTCCTATTCATCTAGCTACAGACTGTGGTGGAGAGTTTATGGGAAAGGAAGTACAGACCTTAATTAAAAAATATAATATTAAACACTATGTTGTTTATAGTGAAAAGAAGGCATCAATTGTTGAACGTGTGTAAACAGAACTCTTAAGAGTATGATGTGGAAAGAGTTTAGTATCCAAGGATCCTATAAGTGGGTTAAATTACTACCAAATATTGTCAATATTTATAATAATAAAAAACATAGAACGATAGGTCTAAAAACCTAGTGAAGTAACGAAAAAACATGAGAAATTTTTACTCAACACAGGATATAGTAACAAGAAAATGATTACATTTAAAAAAAACAAAATATAATGTTGGTGATCGTGTGCGCATATCAAAACTTAGAGGTGTCTTTGTCAAATCATATCAAACCCAACTGGACAATAGAAATTTTTACAGTTAAAAAAGTACAATTTACAAATCCTGTAACGTATTTACTTCAAGACGAACACAATCAAGCATCAAAGGTGGATTTTATGAACCTCAACTTCAAAAAAGTTAAATATCCTGATATTTACTTAGTTGAAAAGGTACTAAAACGTCAAGGAAATAAAGTATTTGTAAAATGGTTAGGTTTTGATAATAAACACAATAGTTGGATAGATAAAAATAATAAATCTTAATAAGTGTCTGAGAGAAAACTACCATTAAAAATGCCAGTTATTGTACGAATAAAATGTGCCAAATGTAAAGGAGAAACAGATCTGTATAATGAAAGATGTTTGGCATGTGATGCTAAAAAGGTTTTTCAAATTAATGGATGGTGCAAAACACATTCCATCAAGGTATATTACCAGTAAAGAACAACGAGGAAATGAGAGAGAAGCCAATGAAAGACGCTGATAAAACAATAATTACTTTATTAACGTTATATATATTTTTCCTAATAAAAATAACCATGTATATTTAAATATAATAAATTATTATGTCGATGTCAGTATCTTTAAATATTTCTTTAATAAGTTCCTTTACGGTGAGCCAATTCAATCGATCGAGTCCACAACCAATTTTGGGCATAGCAAGTTTTTTTTATATTATATGCAATCATGTGTTTTTTTCATATTTTCCAAACTGGATCGTAGACTTGAAATTGTCGGCTTGTTCCAATAGTTTAATTTTGTTATTAAATAATATATAGGTGCCTGTCGTTTAATTTCATTACATAATACAGCAACTTGTCCAAATTTTTTTCTTTTGTTTTTTCAGAGATGGCACGTTTACCAAAAATATTTTTAAATTTAACAGCTATTCCAGCTCCCATTCGTAAGTCCTGAGATACACAATGGGCTAATGCCCAGTCGTCAACATCATTATTGTTCAAACACGAAAACAAATCACCTTTTATTTCAGAAAATTTCATTTTTGTTTTAATACCCGTTACTAGTATCTAACTAACAAGTCTAAACTCATTTTAATTGGTATATATAGAAGTCAAACAAAAATATTGCACAATAATGTGAAATGTGAATTGTGACGTAAGAAGAGAAAACATATATAAACCTTTATTCCAATAGTAATATAATAATATTCAATAAAGTCCTATTTAAGTTTGAACAATGTTCATAGTAGATGTTCAAGGATTTCAATACAAAAATAGTGATTTTATATGTAAAGAAATAGCTGTGATTAATATTAATACTGGTGAATGCCATCATCATATTATAAATTTTCCTTTCAAAAAAGAATGATTAGAAGGGAGCATTCGCCAACACGTTGAATGGACCACCAACAATTTAACTGGATTAGATTGGGATCAATTTAATTTTAACAATTTACCATTCGAAGTATTACAAGTTTTCTACAAGGTGTAGTGAAAAACGAGCAAGTTTTTGTGAAAGGAAACCAAAAAAAAATTTGGTTAAGTGATTTAATATCTAATGATATTAAAGATTTATTTCAATTAGGATGTAAAAGTTTAGGCAATTTAAACGCTAGAAATTATGCTATTTGTTGTAATAATCATGTTGATACAATTAAAAATAAATTTCATTGTGCCCTACAAAATGTATATTTATTAAGAAATTGGTATATGTATAAGTTTGATATATTAGATTCAGATTGGTAATATATATGTAATTTAGCATTCCTAAAATAAGTTTTACTATGTTCTAAAGATTAGTGATAAATAAAACAATATTAAATTTTTTTTTTTCAGTTTTATTTTTATAAATATAATATTTACAAAATTAATCGTTTATACATATTAATTCATCTAAATCATTTATTTTTGTAATTTGGCTTTCAAAATCATCGTCGTCGTCATCAGGATTAAATGAATTTAAAAAATTTCTTGTTGATGTACTGGCAACTTGGTCATTTTTTTTCTTTTTTCTTTCAGGTTCATTTTCCTCTTCATTGGAATCTGCCGGTTTTAACAGCCGATTTTCTAATATTTAAATTTTTTTGTTTTCTTCTATTGCTTTTGGTTGTTCTTCACTATCATCTTTCTTTTCCATCAAATATCTCTTCACCTCCGGATATTCCTGCAGCGCTCTGAAAAAAAAAAGCTGCAATTCTTCTTCATTGTCCGCTTGAATACGTAAATATTTTACGGGTAGCATACCAAGTTTCTCATCCATTATTGAATTTTTTTGGATGATATTGAAGATACAAATGCACTTGAGTTTTTAAATGCTTCACTTCTTTTACCCCATGTCTGAAAATAAATTTAAATTAATTTTCTATTTATTCTATCTAATTTAAATAGTGCTCTTAATATTACTATTAAAACAGTAAAAGAAAAGTTATTTGATTAATACCAAAAAAAAAAAATTCTCCAGTTATATTACTATTAAAACAGTAAAACGAAAAGTTATTTGATTAACACTAATAACACTAATATATATATATATATATATATATATATATATATATATATATATATATATATATATATATATATATATATATATTTATATATATATATATATATATATATATATATATATATATATATATATATATATATATGTGTATATATATATATATATATATATATATATATATATTATATATATATATATATATATATATACGTATAATATATATATATATATATATATATATATATATATATATATATATATAATATATATATATATATATATATATATATATATATATATATATATATATATATATATACGTATATATATATATATATATATATATATATATATATATATATATAATATATATATATATATATATATATATATGTATATAATATATATATATATATATATATATATATATATATATATATATATATATATATATAACACTTACTTGAATAAATTGCGTACCAACATGTACAGCATTCTATTTGAAAGTTTTCTAAAGTCGGTTGACTCAATAATAAATGTTGACAATTTTTTTTTTTTTTTTTTTTAAGAATTAAAGTTTGTAATTACACAAAGATATTACATCTTGACTTTAGTAGGAAATTTGCTACTTATATATAAATACATTTAAGAAAAAATAAATATTATATCATCTGTTTATAAGTTGATTATGCATTTTTAATAACATTCATGCTGATTAACTACTTTAAACTGTTGACAATAACAAAAATAATTAATTGGAAAATAACCAGTTTATCTAGTTAGAAATATATAATGATTTTGCAATATTTAAAATATTGATAACGACAACTAAATAATTATTTTGGAAAATTATCATTTTATCTTATTATGCATTTTAATTTTTTAAATAGAAATTTATGCTAATTAATGATTTTGTAATATTGAAAAATAACAAAATAATTAGTTTTTGGAAAAAAAAAATAAATTCTAATAGTTTATCTATCAATATTATTTACCAGAGTTTTATTGAATACATATCATGTCTTTCGAAATTTCACAGTTAAGTGATCGTATGTTATTAAGCGTTCAGGAAGTTGGTAAGTTAATTAAATCGAAACGTGAATATGTTATGTGGATAAAATTTTTAAATAAAAATATTTTTATTTTAAAAAAATATTTAAAAGGAAGAAGTGTATCTTATAATAAAAAATATCTTTCAAAAATAGAATCAAATTTATTTAAGTTTATTAAAAAATTATCGAGAGCAGTTTAAATACAAAAAAAAATTTGAATAAAAATAAAAATAAAAGTTTGGTTTGGGTTGATTTAGAATCCTGTTTTAATAATCGTATTAGGACAGGTGCAATTGTTAATTTAAGTATTCAGGATCCAATAATTTTTTTCAATAAAGCATATAAATTTTTTGTATGTAAGGTCAAAAAAGAACTTGAAAAATCACTATTGAAAATTAATGTTATATTTCTGGCAAAATTCTTAAAACCTGTAAGTAATGAAACTGATATAAAAAATTTTACAACCAAAAATCGTTGTAGTAGATCGAAATACTAACTTAAAAGAATTTTTTAACGATCACATTAAAAATAACATTTTGACAAAACTTGAAGATTTTCAACTACGTGATTCAGGTTGATCACTTTACAAAATTTTACAATTAAAAATTAATTTTAATCATTATACACCAATTAATGGTGGTATTTCAACTTTTGTTTCAGTTCCAAAATTTATTACAAATACTAAAGGAGTTCTGAATATTAAAAATAATGATGAATATTGCTTTTCTTTGGTCTATTGTGGCTGCTTTACATCCTTGCCCTCCAAATCAAAATCAATCCAGAACGTCATCATATCCTCATTTTAGTGAAAATTTGAATTACGATGGTATTAATTTCCCTATAACTTTAAAAGACAAAAAAATTTGAGCCATTGAATAATATCTCAATTAACGTTTATTCTATAGATAAAAAAGAAATCGTACCAATTTATTTAAGTAATTATGAATATTTAACCACTATTAATCTATTAATGCTAGAAAAACAGGCTTTAAGCATAATGAGGAAGACAGTGATGATGAGGATGATTCTTTTATTAATTCTATATCTAAATTTAAACCAATTTACCATTTTACATTAATTAAAGATTTATCACGATTACTCAGAAAACAAACTGGTGACATCAATAGCAAAAAATATTATTGTGACAGGTGTTTAAATCATTTTTATTCACAAGAGAATTTAAATAAACACATATTTACTTGCAGAAAAAATGAACAAATCTAAAATAATTTTACCAAGTGAAGAAGAGAAATATGTATCATTTAAAAAATTATAGTCATAAAGCAAAAGTACCGTTTATTATTTATGCAGACATTGAAAGTATATTAGAAAAATATGAGGATCGAAGTAGGAAACATATAAAAAAACAACAAAAACATGTACCGTGTAGTATTACTTACTACTTGTTTTTTAGTTATAATAACAGTTTTTCAAAATTTAATTTATATACCGGTGAAAATTGTATAAGTTGGTTTTGTAATGAATTACAAAATTTAGCTTTACAATTAAATCCCATATTTAATAATATAGTTCCAATGTTACCATTAACACCTGAAGAACAAGAATCCTTTACTACATCTACCATTTGTTATTTATGTCAACAATCATATACACCTGATCAAAAAAAAGTTAGAGATCATTGTCATTTTACGGGGAAATATCGAGGTAGTGCTCATTCCACATGCAATCTCAACTGTCGTGATGAACATATGATACCTATATTATTTCATAATCTATCTGGTTATGATGGTCATTTTATTATTAAAAAATTAGTTACAGAAATTCGTGGTAAAACAACTTTATTACCTATAAATAAAGAAAAATATATTTCATTTACTAAATACATAGAAAAATACTTCAATTCAGTTCTGATTTTTTAAATTCCTTTCTATTTATGTCTAGTAGTTTAAATAAATTAAGTTCATATTTAGATAACAGCAAAAAACAGATTATGAAAAGTTTTTATCCAAACAATGAAGATTATATTTTATTATCTAAAAAAGGAATATTCCCCTATGATTATCTAGACAGTTGGGAAAAATTAAAGGAAAATCGATTACCTACAATTGAGCATTTTTACAACAAACTTACTAAATCTAATATATCTCAAGAAGATTACCAACATGCTGTTAATGTTTGGAATAATTTTAAAATTCAAAATTTGCGTCAATATATGGAAATCTATTTAAAAAAAACCGATGTACTGTTATTGGCTGATGTTTTTAAAAATTTTCAAGATCTTTGCTGGGAAACATACGGTTTGGAATGTTTAAAATCATTTACAGCCCCAGGATTAGCATATAACGCATGTTTGCTGAAATCAGGTGTTAAGTTAGAGTTAATTACAGATGTGGAACAAATAACGATGATTGAAAAAGGAATTAGAGGTGGGGCTTCACAATGTAGTAATCGATATGGGAAAGCAAATAATAAATACATGGGAAATGAGTACGATCCTAATATACCTTCATCTTATTTAATATATTATGATGTCAACAATTTATATGGTACTGCAATGAGTCAGCGACTTCCCACAGGTGAATTTAGGTGGATTGATAGTATAGAATTTTATTCTGAAAATATTATAAATACACCTGATGATTCAGACGTGGGATATATTCTTGAAGTAGATTTAGAGTATCCTCCAGAACTTCATGATTTACATAAAGATTTACCTCTGTGTCCAGAGCGTCTGATCCCACCTATATCTTCCAAACAATCAAAATTACTTACACAACTTTATATCATAAGAAAAATTATGTAATTCATTATAAAAATCTCAAACAAGCTCTTAAATTAGGTTTACGTATTTCAAAAGTTCACAAAATTTTAAAATTTAAGCAGCCATATTGGTTAAAATCTTATATTGATTTAAATACGAAGTTAAGGCAACTAAGTAAAAATGAATTTGGAAAAAAACTTTTTTAAATTAATGAATAACACTGTATTCGGGAAAACAATGGAAAACGTACGTAAATACAAAGACGTTAAAGTGGTAACAACTTGGTCAGGACGATATGGAGCAAAAAATTATATTTCAAAACCAAACTTTTATAGCGCAATCGTTTTTGATGAAGATATAGTTATTATTGAAATGAAAAGACTAAATATTAAATTTAATAAACCTATATATGTAGGTTTTAGTATTTTAGATATTTCAAAAAACATATTTATATGACTTTCATTATAATTATATTAAGCCAAAATTTAATAATAATGTGAAATTATTATACACAGATACTGACTCATTGATTTACCAGTTTTATGTAGAGGATATCTATGAACATATTAAAACTGATATTCATAGGTTTGATACTTCTGATTATCCTCTTAATAATCCATACAATATACCTTTAAGGAATAAAAAAGTTTTAGGCCTTATGAAAGATGAAAATAATAGTAAAATTATAGTTGAATTTGTAGGCCTAAAATCTAAAATGTACTCTTTTAAATTATACTCAAATTGCTCCGTTATTAAAAAGGCAAAAGGTATTACTAGCACCTCTTTAAGATCGATTCAATTTATGGATTATTACAATTGCCTTTTTAATAAAAACGAAATTTATAGTACTGAACATTTAATTCGTAGTCAAAAACATGAGGCATACACAATATCTCAAAGAAAGTGTGCACTTACACCTATGACGATAAAAGAATAGTAAATTATTTATCAACTGATACACTGCCTTGGGGTTATCAAATTTAAAAAATATTAACCACTTAATCTAGTCCTTTTCGACTTAATTGTCTTACAGTTTCAAATATGCTTCATAAACAAGAAGATCACAGTTTAAAATTTCTCAAAATTGTTCCTCATGCTTATACACCAAGTAAAAGTAGTCCAAGAGCAGCAGGATTTGATATCAAAGAGTCTAAATGATATAACTGTCCCAGCTATGGGAAAGAGTTAAAATTTCTACAGGTCTAAAGTTTGAATTGCCTAAAAATTGTTATGGTCGTATAGCTCCCAGATCTGGATTGGCTATAAATCACTTCATCGATGTAGGAGGTAAAGATTAAAAATATATATTTTTTTTTATTATCTTACACTAAAAAATTTTTTTTATTTTCATATAGCTGGTGTAATTGATGAAGACTACATAGGAGAACTTTTTGTATTACTATTCAACCATTCAACCAAAGATTTCCACGTCAAATCTGGAGACCGAATAGTGCAATTAATATGTGAAAAAAATTTCCATCCCCGTCTGGAAGAAGTTACATCTCTAACAAAGACAGAAAGAAATGAAAACGGATTTGGATTAACAGAAAAAAAATATGTGTGATCATATCTAATATATAATAAATTAATAAGCATTTTTCAAATTGTGTGTTTTTTTTTTAAGTTGCATGCTAGCACTCTCACAAATATTTACTTTCAAATTTTGCACGCTTGTAGCACCCTTCCTCTAAATAGTTACATTCTCCAATATATATATATATATATATATATATATATATATATATATATATATATATATATATATATATAGGTTAGTATTAATCATGACTTCGATAAGTAATAATAATGTTCAAGAAACTTGTATAAAAATTAATTTTATTATAGAAGAATTACCGAAATATTTTGGTGTTTATCCACAAATATTTATTGAAGATTGGCTTGATATTAAAAAAAATTTAGAACCATATATCAACCAAGAACAAGTTACTCTGACCATAGACTATTTATGGGGAACAAAGGGTAGAAACACATTTCGTGTCATGTGTTTGGACACTTCCAGGGACTCGTGAAGGACCCGATGAATGTATCTGCTATGATGTTCAAGAAAAGGTTGAACATATTAATAGAATTTATAACATTATAAAAAAAGCCTTAATTTATTTAACAATCAGACTATTTTTAACATTTTTTTGTACTATTTTAAATTTTATTAATATATTTTCTTATATCTGTGTGTGCTCATACTGTGTGTTTTATTTTACTATTTTACCAAATATAACCAATTTTACAACACTTCAATGCAGTCAAATCAACTCCTTATCAGCTATTTTTGACCTTTCTTATCATATTGTGACCTATCGAGGCACATGTTTACTTGTTTTCAATTCAAATAAACTAGCATAAATCACACATTTTGTTTACATTTTACCTTATCTTACACATTTTTACCGACTTTTAGGCACCAAACAACTAAATACGAAACATTTTTACCGACTTTACGGCACCATACAACGAAATAGGGGAACATTTACCAATTTTAACACCTAAAATACACACAAATAACGCCTTTTTGACCACATTTAACACCCAAATATTACCTCATAATCCACTTTTACCCCTTATTACCTTCACAACTTCTCCTCTAATGAAAGTCTAAACAAGTTTTAATGAAGTTAAGGTACCCTGCTAATCGGCTCTATTGCCAAACACCCCTATAACGTTACCGTAAACACATTTACCGTTACGATAAACACGATCCCTAACCCTAATCTCTTGCCAAAAGGACACTGTTTCAACAACCACTGGACCTCTTGCGTCATTGGCCACTTCAGCTCACCTTACTTCTTCGCCAAACAAGGTAAATTCAGGTGTCAACCTACTATTTACAGGTAACAATTAAGGCCCCTAGAGTCAACAACCACTGGTCAATTGCCGCTAGTACGTCACTTCTTCAGCTCCCCAAGGTCAGTCTTCACCGCTCAAGGTCAATTCGGGCTGCAAGAACTACGGCCACGCCCAATCTTTGGTGTGACGCATGAACAGCGGCCATCCTCGGTCGCAGTTCATGGGTTACTACACTACTAGCCGAATCATATGTAAAAAATTCTGAACATTCACCGAGATGCTCCATACTAAATTTCCAAGAAAATAACATTATAGCAACAGTCGACGTTAAATCTCTGTATCCTAGAATTCCAATGGATAAAGCTCTTGAAAAAATTGCGCAAAACGGCGATCTTTCAGAACACATAATGGATCTTGCCAGATACTGTTCCAAAAATACATACTTCTTGTTTGACAGCTAAATGTACAGGTAAAATGAAAATCTCTATCACCAGCCATAGCCAGCCTCTTTATGATCTACTTTGAACGAAAGGCGTTGATTGGTTGGTTGCTGGCTGGGCAGGCGTTTGTGCCTGTTTATGCTCTGTAAACTCTTGGTTTATTGTTCTACCTTAGTTGTGTATTTGTGAGAATGCACAGAGTAGGCGGAAGGAAAATTTTGCCTCTTCGAAGGGAAAAATTTGGCCTCTGAGAAGCAAAAATTTTACTTCCGAGGCAAAAATTTTACCTCCGATGGGCAACAATTTTACCCCCGTAAGGCAAAAATTTTACCTCCGAGAGGCAAAATTTTGACTCCGCCTCTCATCGACATTATCATAAATTACCTCTTAACATATAATACCTAATCCCTCTCATTCTGATTATATGCTCAAAAAAATAAAATATTCAAATCCTTTCTACGTGGAAGTAGGGGAATAGAATTTAGAGCTATAAGAGGACACAGAACCAGTAGCCTATTAACTTCTCTTCAATAACATGTGTAAATAATGTCTACGCATGAAAAATCTATTAGTAATTGAAATCGACAAGTTGAAAAATTACTGTATAATACAGTCATTTTGAAGAAACCCGTTTTTACAATGATATGGTTAATTATTATTCACACGGTATAGATGCTTATGTTTAATATTTCAAAACTCTAAATATTCTAGCAAGGGGAGGCAAAGGTGTGTCCATCAAGAAATTGTGAGTTTAATAGATTATGTAGAAGATCCTATACCACTAAATTATATCAGAGAAGCTGAAGAACTTTGTGAAATTGGGTTAATTTTTCAAGATGGAGAAATTAGTGAAGGAAATATATGAAGAGTTTATTATGTCTAAGGCATGTTCTCGTTACTATCAATATGTAGGAGGAGATCATGAAGCACAAGATTTATCATTACATTTTGAACTAACAGATCATACTGAGCTTTGTAAAAATGCCGCTCAAGCATGTATTAGCTTCTTGAAAACAATATACTTAAAAAATTATCGTTAGAGTTTAGATCAGTGATTCCCAAAGTGGTTCAGGTGGACCCCCATGGGTTCACGGGAGACTCGACGGGGGTTACGTCGGCGTGAAAAAAAAATGGGGGTTCACAAGTTGTAAGTGGGGGTCCACGAAAATTTATCTGGTTTCGATAGTAAAGAACAAAAATGTTGGCTTGGCTTTACTTATCAATGTAGGCAGATAATACATTACTCAAAAAAATTAAGGGAGCAAAAAAAAATTCCAAATTTTTCGGTGATTTTTTGACAGGCTGTATTTCGGTGAAAAATGGTCGTATTGAGACTTAAAAAAAAGCATTTTGAAGCTTTAAGAATCTAATTTTCAGATTTTTTGGCTAAAATTTTTTTAGGAGCTACGGTTCTCATGCAATCCTAACAGATAGTGCAAAAAAATAATATTGCAAATATTTTGCTTTTTTTTTGGTCCACGGGCTTGAAAAAAAAATTTTTCAGTTAGGCCGGCATATGGATCAGATAGCATGTTTATTTAGCATTAATTTCCTTGTTTTAAAACCTCCCTTAATTTTTTTGAGTAGTGTATTTTAAGGTCAGCGACTGTTACTTGTAAAAACTTGCATATTCGATATTCAGTACAACGCGCGTCGAGACCGCCGGCGCCGCCCGCAAGGCAACCCGTTCAGACGTTCAAAGGGACGAAATACGACTTGTGCTGTGCTTGCAATCTTGCATGAATTTGTTTGATTCTTCACCAATATAAATACGAATGCCAAGGACAAACGTTACTCATTTGTTTCCGGAAATTTGAAAAGAAAAGTCTGAGTGAATCGATGTCAGTGTTTGCCAGTGCCGGAAAAAGTAAGTACCTGCCTATTTATTATTCATACTTTTATTTTATATTGTAATAATATTATATGTTTGCGTGTAGTAGGTACGTAATAAAAATTAAATACATTATTCGATAGTTCTATAAAAGAACAGAAAGCCGAGAAAGATTGAACTTTTAGTACTTTTTATTATAAAATTACACAGGTCAACATTTGATCTAAAAAAAAACACTCGGAGCGGTATGGTCCTTATGGGGTTTTTGGGGTCGCTGATTACGATGAGCGGGTTGGTTAACCTTCATCACATCAGATTCAAGGTCATTTGAAGGTCAAATAGAGAAAAAACTGTAGGAAAAATCTAAAACATTTCATGCGTATGTTTTTGAGGTCCCTGAGTCCGAATCCGTAGTTTGTTTGACCTTACGCCTTTTCCCAGAGGCCATTTGAAGGCCAAATAGAGAAAAAACCGTAGGAAAAATCTGAAAAAATGTATGCGTATGTTTTTGAGGTCCCTTAGTCCGAATCCGGAGTTTGTTTGACCTTACGCCTTTTCCCAGAGGTTATTTGAAGGTCAAATAGAGAAAAAATCGTGGAAAAAATCTGAAAAAATTCATGCATATGTGTTTTTGAGGTCCCCGAGTCCGAACCCGTAATTTGTTTGACTCAAGCCGCCTTTCAGAGGTCATTATAGGTCATTTCATCATCAGTTTATGTTTATTTGAAAAATATGTATGGTCATTTTGCGTTGTTAAATTTAATTTTGTTTTTATCGTACACTTGCGAACCATGCAGAGGTTAATTTACGGTACATTTTTATTGTGCGCTATGTTATGTTTAAATTTCGTTTTATAACTCAATTCCCAATACATTTCAAATTAATAATGCTAATGTCGAACAACCTTGTTATCAAGTAACCCTTAATCTGTATACTTCAATACTTAATCCTTGTCGACAAAGAAACTCTAATACCCAATACCTTTGAACCCAATAACTTACTTGTACAGTAATCCTTATATCTACTTATACTCTCATATTGTCTTATATAATACCTCAATGCGTAAGTTAACTACTAAAAATGATTCAGCTCATACTTCGTAAAGAGTCTCCAGTGTCCAAGTAGATTTTCGAAATCGCGCAGTCAGTATTTAATATGAATTAAGCATAAGAGTTTGCTTCTTTTAGTTTTATCAAAGCATGTTTGAAGTACTACTCTAAACGAGAACGCTTTCGTTTCTCGTGAAATGATCTTCGACTTGCTTTTCTTTTATGAGATTTATTTGATTCTCGCTTCAGGCTCCAGCAATAATTTGCCAACATGTTTATCCCCCCAAACACCTTGATACCTTTTTCAAATTCACTCAATCTTGGTGCATCCTTTCTCCATGTTCTTCGCTAAAATCTCCGAGATTTTCAGGGAACCAATCAAGGTGTGAATGGAGAAAATGCAGTTTCAGACTCATTAAACACCCCATTTCTTTATAATTTTGTACTAAATTTCCAACAATATTTTTGTAATTAGGGTCTTTATGATTTCCAAGAAATTTAGTCGTCACCTCTCTAAAACTTTGCCATGCTGCTTTTTCTTTGGCATTCAATTTCCTCTCAAATGCATCATTTTTTAGGAGGTCTCTTATTTGTGGTCCAGTAAATATGCCCTCTTTTATTTTAGCTTCAGAAAGATTAGGTAGCACTTTAAAAAATATGCATGAAAGCAGGACTTTCGTTTCGGCTCATGGCCTTGACAAGTTGCTTTGCAATACCTAGTTTGATATGCAAAGGTGGAAGTAGGACTTTATTGGTTGATATCAAACTTAGACCTATGATGTTTTTTTTCACCTGGAATTAATTCTTGTCTCAACGGCCAGTCTTTCCTCACACAATGCTCATCTCGAGCCCGAGTATTCCACTCACAAATAAAGCACGGATAAGAAGTGTTTCCAGATTGCTGTCCCAGTAATATTGTAAATATCTTTAAGTCCCCACAAAGTTCCCACTGGTTTTGATCATAATTCAATTTTTGCAATAGCAACTCAAAATTATGGTATTCTTCATCTAATACAACAAAATGAGCGACTGGTAAAGGGGCATAAATATTTCCATTATGTAACAAGATAGCTTTTAAGCTTCTTTTTGAAGAATCTATAAACAGTCGCCAATCACTTGCTGTGTATTCTATACCGTATTCTTGCACTAACCCTTCAATATTATGGCAATAGACTAGATTATTCATTTTAGTAAAATATTTTCTGAATGGACGTTCTCTCGAACGATAGACAGAAATTTTTGTTCCTGTGGATAGACAATTTTTTTCTTTTAGCCTAGATGCTAAAAGCTCTGATCTATCTCTCGAGAGTCCCAAGTCTCTGCACAGATCACTTAATTCGTTTTGATTAAATGTTTCGGCTTCCGATATATAATTTTCCTCAACATCTGATTCTCCTGTGCTGAAATTTTCTCTTTCTTCATGTTCGAATGTTTCATTTGGCATATCTTCATCAGTTACCACTTCTTGTCCCAATTCATTAATTGCCATGATATGATCAGAATTTGTTTCAATAAGAACTGGTAAAGTCACAGATGTTACACGTGCATATGAAATAGAATCCTTATTCTTTCGGTTGTACCCTTTCAAGTTTGTTAAGCAGAAGTAACAGTCGGTGGTATAGTCTGTTGGGGGTCTCCATATCACTGGCCGAGAAAATACCTGGTTGTTAATTCTATATAGAACATTGCGGCATTTATGACATATAGATTTTGGTGTGTAAGAGTTATCCAATGAGCTTGTATCAATATGATAAATTTGGTGATATTTTACTTTTAACGAATCTGAAAAAACATGAATTTCTTTTGTGGAATATACTCCCCACAAACAACACAAAAATTGTCGAGTTTAATGGAACATGACGAATTTCTTGTAGCATTTGACTCTACAGAGGCCAAGTTTCCCACCAATGTAGAACTACGGTCGCATGATGACGACGCCTGCGAGCCCCCTGGCCAGCGCGCCGATTCTGGGTTTCCGGGACCCTGTCTCGTAATTTTTTTAGGAGTAGTTGCCATGACGGCATAAACGCCGTAACCCAGGGACTTCGCCGGATAGTGAGACAACTCCGTTGCCCACCGTCACCCCGTGGAGGTGCCCTGGGTGGAACTACACCTTAATACTGGAGTTTTAAAGCGAGACTGAGCTAAATTTATAAAAAAAGAAGAGAATAAATAATTTCGCGAGGAATGAAAAAGCATTTTATTGTCAAAGTAAAACTCCAAATATATATACAAAGATACTTAAAATGACCACCGTATATCTTTTGAGCATAAGATCATGCAGGATTTGAACTGAATGATCTGAAAAAATAATAGATGAATTTTTTCAGATTTTTTCCACGATTTTTTCTCTATTTGACCTTTAAAATGACCTCTGGGAAAAGGCGTAAGGTCAAACAAACTACGGATTCGGACTCAGGGACCTCAAAAACATACTCATGAAATTTTTCAGATTTTTTCCTACGATTTTTTCTCTATTTGACCTTCAAATGACCTCTGGGAAAAGGCGTCGTCGGTCAAACAAACTACGGATTCGGACTCAGGGACCTCAAAAACATACGCATGAATTTTTTCAGATTTTTCCTACGGTTCTTTCTCTATTTGACCTTCAAATGACCTGGAATCTGAGGTGATGACGGTTAACCAACCCGTTCATCGTAATCAGCGACCCCATAAGGACCATACCGCTCCAAGTGTTTTTTTTTAAATCAAATGTTGACCTGTGTTATTTATTTACCCGACAGTGGTGATTCACTAAAGGAGAGATATATGATTGACCTGCATGTTTGTACATATTTCAGTGCCCTTGTAGTTGCTAATGCTAAATGACTAAAAATATTTCATAAATTGTACGTGTCTTTATGTACCACTCGTAACGTACATCAAAGTAATAAATAAATCATTAAAATCGCGGAGTTTTGATGTCAAAATATTCTTTAAATATATTTTCTCTCGAATGTACAGAAATGTATCAAAATATACTTAATCAAAAAATATTTTATATTACATTAAAATAGGTTCAGCCGTTTTGTGAAAACCTTTATATGGGTCTTAGCAGTTTATTGCTTTTAATAATTAAAATCAGTTTTGCCGCCGGCATTTTGGTTTTTTCATTGCAATAATTAATTAATCCTATTTATTCTGTTAAAATAGCCATATCCTGTTAAAAAGTCGCCTTATGATTACTAAAACAAACATTTTTTTTTAGAGGTAGGTAACTGATACGAAACATGGCTGAATCTAAGAAGAAATGTCGACAGTACAGTGTTGATTATTTGAAATTTGGTTTTCTTTCATCAAAGGCAGACAAACGATTGCCCATATGCCTTTCATGCAACAAAGTTTTGAGCAATGACTATATGAAACCATCGAAGCTCGAAGATCATCTAAGAAGGTGTCATCCTGATAAAATAGGTAAAGATTTAAAATATTTTTAAACATTGAAGGAATTAATTTTACCCGCTGTTGAAGAGGTTTTAAAAACTGTTCTGCACAAACCTCCATTTGACGTACTCAAAAGAATTCCTTTGAGTAACAACACTGTACAAAGACGTATTGATGAAATGAGCTCTGATATTGAAAGCTTCTTGTGTAATTATCTGCAAACAACTCATTTTTCTATTCAACTGGACGAGTCAACTTTACCTGGTAATGAAGCATTATTATTGGCATATGTTCGATTTGTTATGGACGAAGGAATCCATGAAGAGCTGCTGTTCGCGAAACTTTAGAGACGGACACTAAAGGCGAATCAATATTTAATGTCCTGAGTGATTTTTTTAAGGAAAAATCGATTCCATTTACAAACATTATTTCGGTGGCAGCAGATGGAGCTCCTGCCATCTTCGGGCGATATCATGGGTTTATAAGCCAAAAATAAGAAGCAATGCATTGAATACCCGTTTATTTGCACAATTGTGCGACGAAAATGATGAAGACTTCAACGATTGCTCTTACATACTGAAGTACGCTGGTTGTCGAAAGGTGCATGTTTAACAAGATTTTACTCACTTTTTGAATCAGTTTTAGAGTTTCTGGAAAGTAAAGATCCAGATTTAAAAGAAAACCTGATCAAATTGAAAGCAGACATCGTATTTGACAGATTTGTTCAAAAAAATTTAACGACATTAACTTGCAGTTACAAGGGGACAGCCTAAATTTAATAAAAACAAAGGGGTGTATTTCAGCTTTTCTTGGAAAATTGAAATTTATGAAGCAAAATATTAGTTGGCGCGAATTTTCCCAATTTCCAAACTTGTCACAGGCAGAATGTCTTGATGAGGATATTCAGACATACGTTCAACATTTAAATGCCCTGCATGATGACTTCAAAAATAGATTTGAAGATATTTTGATGATGATGAAACGGAAGTGGCGAATGTGGTATTACAAGAGGAGCTACTCGAGCTTAGCACCAAAGAGGAGTTGAAGGTGAAATTTAAAAAAGGCTATCAAACATTTTGGCTGCAGGCAGAATACCCGAAAAATATCCTGGGCTGTGGGAAATTGCGAGAAAACTTTTGATAGCGTTTCCCTCGCCATACCTTGTCGAAAAAAGTTTTAGTGTCCTTACAAACCTATTAACAAAAAAAGGAGCAGATTGAACATCACAGAACGGGGAGATTTGCGGTTATTCCTTACAAAACTGAAGCCAAATATTGATAATTTGCTGTCAATCCATCAAGTACATCCCTCTCATTAAAATTATGACTATTTTTTTTAATTGTTGATTTGCATTGTTGATGTTACGGTACGTTATTAATGTTTATATATTATTTTAATAAATAGAACATAAGAAAATATATTATTTTACTTTTTATTTTTACCACTCCGAATTTAGGGTTGGAACTCAGCCACGACACAAATTTCCATCGTTAGATCTAATCTTCACATTCTTTGACGAGTTTTGGGAATATGGTAGAAATGTAGCAGCAGGGGGTCCACCGAAACCAGTAAAATTTTGAAAGTGGTCTACGAGACAAAAAAAGTTTGGGAACCTCTGGTTTAGATTATTAGAATTATATGAAAATATTAGATTAACTGAAAAATGTTTAAATGAAAAGAATAGGGGATTAGGGTTATAAAATACCCTAAACCATTATATATATTTAGTTATGCTAAATTTACTCACCGATGAGATTTAAAAGTGGAATTATAAAAAAAAAATACTGTAGAAGAAATAACTAAATCAGGTCAACTGACCGAAACGGCAGAAGAGATGGGAATGGAGAAAGTATCTGTATTGAGAAATATATATGGGATGTGTTTAGAGAATTTAAAATTTGGTTGCTCAACATATTATTTATTAATGATTGTTGCTAGACGAGAACTCGAAGTTTAAGAATTCAACATTAGTTTAAATGAATATTTAGGAAAATGGAAAGTGTGATTGAAGCATCTAGATGCTGTGTTAAAAGTGTTAAAATTAAATAAGACAGTTGCAGCCATTGAAAAATTTTTAGGAAAAGAAAATGTAACAATGTATACTAGAAATTAAATAAAACAATATTTGTTTTATATTTAAGTTGTTTTTTTTTCATTAATAAAAATTGTTATTTTTTATAAAGCACAGATAGATGGCGGCTTTGAGTACCCTTTCGGTGTTAAAGCTCGAATACAGGGTTTATCATATTTGAATTACAGGATTGGATGGATATCTCTTAATGTACTTTGCGTTTTCGTTTTCTTTAACATAAACAAATGGTGTGTCCTTAGTAAGTTGCTTAGAAATATGAGCGAAAGAATGAAGTGGAGTGTATCCTTCATTCAGTTAATGCAGTGACGAAATTTCATTAACCAAACAGCTTGTTTGTGTAATTCTAGAGAAAGCAAATTTAATGCAAATGGTTATTTAAATATATAGCGACTTATCTTATTTCCATCGTAAGCTGCTAATTCTTTAGGTATAAATTTATTTTTTTTCATCTTTGAACCTTTAATGTCAGAATTAATCTCATAGTCATAATTTTAAAAATGCTAGTTACTCTTTAAATTTTGAATAAAAAAAATCTTTTTGGAACATTCATCTGTTAATTTCTTTAGTTTTTCTAAATCCTTACGAAAGACTGTAATCTTCGTTGAATTGTAAAGTTTTGACATTTTCGGAATTAACTCGATGTGTCAAAGACGTAATCAAAACTGAATTATTTTAAAGGATATGTGCAATAAATATTTGAATTATTTGTGTTGATGGGGCTTAAATTTAAAGTTGTTTAACTATTTCCGTTAAAGAATTATAGCTAAAATTTACATTTAGGCCGAAATTTTTTCTATTACTTCGAATTCAATCGTTAAAGTTACTGGACTATTCTACAGCAAATCTTTTTGATTGATGTGAACAGTTATTATATAAACAATAGGTTGTTTTTCCCTAAATTCTACTGGATTAAATATTAGTTCTATTGACGAAATTCAGAAAACATTTAATATAATGTAGCAAACTTGTTACTATTAAAATCAAGTTGAAGATCATTATAAGGATATCTTTTCGAATTTAAAAACAGATTTATGTTTCTTAGTACACAATGATCAAATTTACTCATATCAGATTTTATGTTTTCCGTCTATTAATTTGAAAGGCAACTAAATATGACGCGGTGTTTCAACCCTAGTTGAAGTTTTTACAGATCAGTTGTGTCTTGTAGTTTCCAACAGTTCAGGATACTCAACCAATTCCCAACTCCGGAAAGTAATAAGTACATCATTATTTTTATCAGTAAGTTTCGTGAGTGGTAGTTCTTCCGGGATGGCTACGGTAAAATGAGGTACTAGTCAGTAAAGCTTTCTTATTGTAATTTTGGATTTTTCATTATCAACAGTTGATACTAGAGAGTACCACTTATTAAAATAAGTCCTTGTTGTGAATTCAAAATTATTTTATTATAATCTAAAAAATCCTGAGTACATCTTTAAGGGAATACATAAGGAAACATTTCCATTATTATCAGTCATATTTTTTTCTTATTTGGATACCACTTAGCATTTTTTAATTTTGTACTTTCATTTTTATTGTAAGATATATAACCCTTGAATGTTGAAGTTATACCAAAATCTCGAACAGAATTGATAGTAACATTATTTAAAATATAACGTAGCTCTTTAAATAAAAATAGTGGGGCATTAGTGATTAAGATGGTATTTGTTAGGGGAGTTTTTTCCATTCTCTTTAGTAACTTGTAGCTCTAAATAAATCTTACTTTTGCACGACAGCAGATGTTTTCCAGTTTGTTGTAAAGAAATTGTTATTTCATCATTTGGTCCTAATTTTGGAGGATTGAAAAGATCAAAAGAAAATACTTTCCAACTTAAAATGGATTCGTCAAAAAAAGATTTTCTTTTACATTTAGATATTCCATTTCTGTTTAAGTTACTTTGTATATTTAATTTATTACTAAATAAAATAGGTTTGTTTTCTTTTTTAAGCTTTTTTTATACTAAGCTTTATAGCCCAATTTAAGTTGGTAGGTTTTTTTTTGATAAAGAACTACCATTGTTCATCATCTTTTTTAAGATGTAGTCTTAACATTAGGACTTCTCTAAAATGATCAAGTTTACCTTTTTGTACTATTATTTTAATAGTAATTTTATCCATGCTTTTGACAGTTACTGGAAAATATATAAGGTTTTGTGGTTTATTTTAAAACGGCCAGCTATGTTGGGAAAAAATTGATGTATTATATGAACGGGTTTACCGTTAAGATATGATCCTTCAGCAATACCACAATCGATATTTATAGAATTTACTTTAATAATCTCCGCAAGGTTGTCTGACATATGTTCTACATTTTGCTCTAATCGGTTATTTGTAAAACCTAATAATTTACCCATTATCGCATCATTGAACGTTATTGCAGCTGATGACATAAGATGTATGTGCAAGGTATTATTATTTACAAACATGTTGAATTGAATATCTCTTTTAACATACTTATCACGTATAAATTTGTTTAAGTCATCCAATTCGTAAGCACCTTCAGGTATCAAAAATACAAAATTATCATCAAAAAATCATTACATCATTACAAGTATTAGGTATTGCATTAAATGTTTCAAAATTTACTAGTCCAACAACATACCCAGAGCCTTCTAGATATATAACAGGATTCAATTCTATTGTTTAAAGTAGGAGAATTACTGGTAATTACCAAACTATATGACATATCACTTTAAATATTTTTCTAGAGACTGAAGTAAGATTATTCTTAATATGTTATTATAACGAAATTTTAAACAAAACTGGCCACAATTTGTTTGGCTAAAAGTTTGATGTTTGTTATAATTGTATGTTATCATGTTTTTATTATTGTCACTATTAAAAAAAAATTAGTTTAACTCAGATGGGGGATGTAAATTACCATAGCTATCAAAGTAAATTATTTTTGTTTTTCTTTTTTTATATACGTTGTCCAATGAGTGTCATTACCACTGTAACTATCTAGATTAACACTCAAACTTTCATGTTTCTTAATCCTTTTAGGTATTATTATTATTGTAGTCCTGTTTATTACTTTCCCAAATTGGAAATTAGTAGGATATTCTGAACTGTTAGAAACTACAAGATACAATTGGCCTGTAAAAATTTCTAGTAAGGTTAAAACATGCCTATGGCCTGGCCACGTACATACGCAGATTGCCTTTAACAAAAGTTAAAGTTTACAACCAAGAGATCAATTGGTCATAAAGAATTAAATATATGAGATTCTGTTTTAACAAACGTCTTAACTGAAAAATAACACAAACAAAATTATTAACCAAGATCTTAGACAAAAACATGAAATTTATCCATTGATAAATAAATAGAGTAAACTACACTTAAGAACTAAAATCAATCTATATAAAATCTTTTTAAGGTCGATTTTGACATCTGGTGCTCCTTCACGATGCACCATCACCAAGACTGGACCTGGAAGATATCAGATAATACAGAATAGTGTCTTAAAATTAAATCTTGATGTATAAAGATAAATAGATAATAGATAAAATCATACAGAGATCTATTGATAGAGACAGTTTTTGAATATTTAAACAAAAAAATTAGTGATTATTTCGAAAGAGCCGATAATTCAACAAACATTTTATTAACTCAATGTCGCATTCATTAATCTGAACGTAGTAAATGCAAATTACCTAAAGATTTTTTAAAATAGGAACTTTTAGTATTTACGAACAAGCATTAAACAGCATCTTACTTTTTTCTTCCTTCTATTCAACAATTTAAATAACAAAGGCTAATCTGGGACAATCAAAATTTTACGCTCTATAAACCAAAATAGTCAATAGGGTCAATGAGACCTGACTTGAAAACCACAGAAGATCCGCAAATTTGAAAAATAATAAATAGGCAATTACCTGTATACCATTTTTCATTTTGATCAACTACAATATTATAATTTTATGTCCCTATTTTTAGTTAAGAATCTGATTGCTCTTTATCATACGCTGCGCTGGGAGCATAACTCAAAATTGTGTTGATTTCTTCCGACTTCCTAATTAAACCATTACTGCCAAATGTACACCATATAAATATATAACTCATTTCAATTTATTTGTTACTAGATTTTATACTCCTTTTCTCAAACAAAAAAATATATGCGGAATGACGGATATATAATTTTTTATCGATTTAAAAACATTCTACCATTTGTATTTAGTAATAACAATAATTTATGTGATGTGTTTAAGAAAAATTATTGATACTTTTAGTTTAAGTTTATGTAAAGAATACATAAAATTATATGACAGTGAGTTGCGGATGATGAAAATTTAAGGATAAAAAAACAATACTAACAATAATACTAATTATTTCATCTATACAAATCAAATTGCCCTAATAAAGTGAATTTTCTTAAAAATACTTTTGAGAGGTTAAATTAATTTTTTTTTCAAATGTCTAGATCAGAGGTTCCCAAAACTTTTTTTTTCGTAGACCACTTTCAAAATTTTACTGGTCTCGGTGGACCCCCTGCTGCTACATTTCTACCATATTCCCAAAACTCGTCAAAAAATGTGAAGATTAGATCTAACGATGAGAAATTTGCGTCGTGGCTGAGTTCCAACCCTAAATTCGGAGTGGTAAAAATAAAAAGAAAAATAATATATTTTCTTGTATTCTATTTATTAAAATAATATGATTACAGACTTAATAGAATTAAAATTAAACATTAATAACGTACCGTAACTTCAACAATGCAAATCAACAATTAAAAAAAAATAGTCATAATTTTAATGGGAGGGATGTACTTGATGGATTGACAGCAAATTATCAATATTTGGCTTCAGTTTTGTAAGGAATAACCGCAAATCTCCCCGTTCTGTGATGTTCAATCTGTTCCTTTTTTTTGTTAATAGGTTTGTAACGACACTAAAACCTTTTCGACAAGGTATGACGAGGGAAAACACTATCAAAAGTTTTTTCGCAATTTCCCACAGCCCAGGATATTTTTCGGGTATTTCTGCCTGCAGCCAAAATGTTTGATAGCCTTTTTTAAATTTCACCTTCAGCTCCTCATTGGTGCTAAGCTCGAGTAGCTCCTCTTGTAATACCACATTCGCCACTTCCGTTTCATCAAATAGATTTATGATCCATGGTGGTATTTCCATCGTCAAAATATTTTCAAATCTATTCTTGAAGTCATCATGCAGGGCATTTAAATGTTGAACGTATGTCTGAATATCCTCATCAAGACAGTCTGCCTGTGACAAGTTTGGAAACTGGGAGAATTCGCCCCCGCCGACTAATTTTTTGCTTCATAAATTTCAATTTTCCAAGAAAAGCCGAAGTTACACCCTTTGTTTTTATTAAATTTAGGCTGTCCCCTTGTAACTGCAAGTTAATGTCATTAAATTTTTTGAACAAAAATCTGTCAAATACTGCTTTCTGCTTCTGCTTTCAATTTGATCAGGTTTTCTTTTAAATCTGGATCTTTACTTTCCAGAAACTCTAAAACTGATTTTATAAAGTGAGTAAAATCTTGTTAAACATGCACCTTTCGACAACCAGCGTACTTCAGTATGTAAGAGCAATCGTTGGAAGTCATTCATCATTTTTTCGTCGCACAATTGTGCAAATAAACGGGTATTCAACGCATTGCTTCTTATTTTGTTAACTGCTTTAATCACAAATTGAAGCGATTGGTGCAATCTATCACTCAAATTTTTCGCTACCAGATGTTGTCGGTGGATGACACAGTGAATTGCAGTTACTCCTGGTATAATTCTTTTAAGATGGCTTATAAACCCACGATATCGCCCGAAGATGGCAGAAGCTCCATCTACTGCCACCGAAATAAGGTTTGTGCAGAACAGTTTTTAAAACCTCTTCAACAGCGGGTAAAATTAGCTGTTCTCCGATGGTGTGCGGTTTTCCAGATTTCGCTATAAGCAATGAGATATTGTAAGATGCCCGCAAGCCATCATCGTTACTTTGAGACGTTGAAGCGAACATACTGTGCACGGTGGGTATCTTTTCATATTTTTCCTTCAATGTTTGAAAATATTTTAAATCTTTACCTATTTTATCAGGATGATGATAGATGATCTTCGAGCTTCGATGGTTTCATAGAGTCATTGCTCAAAACTTTGTTGCATAAAAGGCATATGGGCAATCGTTTGTCTGCCTTTGATGGAAGAAAATCAAATTTCAAATAATCAACACTATACTGTCGACATTTCTTCCTAGATTCAGCCATGTTTCGTATCAGTTACCTACCTGTAAAGAAAAAAATGTTTGTTTTAGTAATCATAAGGCGACTTTAACAGGATATGGCTATTTTAACAGAATAAAATAGGATTAATTAATTATTGCAATGAAAAAAACAAAATGCCGGCGGCAAAACTGATTTTAATTATTAAAAGCGATAAACTGCTAAGACCCATATAGAGGTTTTCACAAAACGGCTGAACCTATTTTAATGTAATATAAGATATTTTTTGATTAAGTATATTTTGACACATTTCTGTAAATTCGAGAGAAAATACTTTTAAAGAATATTTTGACATCAAAACTCCGCGATTTTAATGATTTATTTATTATTTTGATGTACGTTACGAGTGGTACATAAAGACACGTACAATTTATGAAAATATTTTTAGTCATTTAGCATTAGCAACTACGAGGGCACTGAAATATGTACAAACATGCAGGTCAATCATATATCTCTCCTTTAGTGAATCACCACAGTTGGGTAAATAAATAATTTTAAAATAAAAAGTCTAAAAGTTCAATCTTTCTCGGCTTTCTGTTCTTTTATAGAAGTATCCCTGCCTCAGTATTTAATTTTTATTACGTACCTACTACAACGCAAACATAACAAATATAATATTATTACAATATAAAATAAAAGTATGAATAACAAATAGGCAGGTACTTACTTTTTCCGGCACTGGCAAACACTGACATCGATTCACTCACACTTTTCTTTTTAAAATTCCGGAAACAAATGAGTAACGTTTGTCCTTGGCATTTGTATTTATATTGGTGAAGAATCAAACAAGTTCATGCCAGATTGCAAGCACAGCACAAGTCGTATTTCGTCCTTTTGCACGTCTGAACGGGTTGTGTTGCGAGGGCGGGCGGCGCTTTGCAAGTCTCGACGCACGTTGTACTGAATATCGAATATGCAAGTTTTTACAAGTAACAGTCGCTGACGTTCTTAAAATAAACTACTCAAAAAAATTAAGGGAGGTTTTAAAACAAGGAAATTAATGCTAAATAAACAGGCTATCTGATCCATATGCCAGCCTAACTGAAAATTTTTTTTCAAGCCCGTGGACCAAAAAAAAGCAAAATATTTGCAATATTATTTTTTCGCGCTATCTGTTAGGATTCCATGAGAACCGTAGCTCCTAAAAAATTTTAGCCAAAAAATCTGAAAATTTAGATTCTTAAAGCTTCAAAATGCTTTTTTTAAAGTCTCAATACGACCATTTTTCACCGAAATACAGCCTGTCAAAATCACCGAAAAATATGGAATTTTTTTTGAGTAGTGTATTATCTGCTACATTGATAGGTAAAGCCAGAGCCAACATTTTTGTTCTTTACTATCGAAACCAGATAAATTTTCGTGGACCCCCACTTACAAGTTGTGAACCCCCATTTTTTTTCACGCCAACGCAGACCCCGTCGAGTCTCCCGTGGACCCCTGGGGGATCCACCTGAACCACTTTGGGAATCACTGGTCTAGATAAATATATTATTATTAATCACGTGCAGGAAAAACAATAGATTACTAAAAGAAAAACGTTCAGAATAAATTATACAATGCATGTTGTGTGTGGGTGTGTATGTGTGGGCGTGTGTGTGTGGGGGGAGGAGTGCATTAACATGTATGGCCTTGAAGAAATTCTATCTTGGAGTGACAGTAATCAAGTAGAACTTAACGCTGCAAAAATCCTGGCGGCGTTTTTTCTAAAAACGTTAACCTTGCGGAACCCGAGTTATGTCCGAACACTCCATTCTTGTAGCATCGTCACTTAACTTGATGGGAGTTAGCTTCCGAGAAAATATTTGGCGTGAACATGTTGCATACATATGAAAAAGAGCTCCTTAAAAGCTGGGAATATTATTGCGTATTAGAAACCTTTACATTCCACCACAACTGTCAATCTTGTATAAAGCTCAAATTCGACCAACGATAGAATACTGCTCTCATATTTGGGGTTCTGCTCCCGCTGTATTTGTCGGATTTTATTCAGCAGAAAGTTGATCGTTTGATTGCAGAGCCAGAGCTCACCAGCAGCCTTGATTCCTTAGAACACCGAAGATCGCTTGGCGACTTGAGACTATTCTACAGGTACCTTTATGGGAAGTGTTCTATGAATGTAGACCGCATAATTCCTCCCAGAGCCGTGCCTGCTAGGAAGACAGTCGCGCTATGCATCACATTCAGCTTGTCACTCCTCGTCAGCTCTTTTCAAGGATCCTTTTATAAGGAGAACCTTATCCCTGATGGAATGATTTGCCCAGAACTATGTGTCACGAGAAGTACTATTTGCAGCGATTCAAGACCAATGTGAATTGCTT
>CM032446.1:128405406-128432906 GCA_019049505.1 Pachyrhynchus sulphureomaculatus
ATATATATATGTATATATATGTATATATATGTATATATATGTATATATATGTATTATATATGTATATATATGTATATATGTATATATGTATATATGTATATATGTATATATGTATATATGTATATATGTATATATGTATTTATATATAAATATATATATATATATATATATATATATATATATATATATATGTATATATATATATATATATATATATATATATATATATATATATATATATATATATATATGTATATATATATATATATATATATATATATATATATATATATATATATATGTATATATATATATATATATATATATATATATATATATATATATATATATATATATATATATATGTATATATGTATATATGTATATATGTATATATGTATATATGTATATATGTATATATGTATATATGTATATATGTATATATGTATATATGTATATATGTATATAGTATATATGTATATATGTATTTAATATGTATATATGTATATATGTATATATGTATATATGTATATATATATATACACACATGGGCTGAAAAGTCCCGGGCCTAACAAAGAAAACACGGTTTTTTTGGTTCAAAATTAGCTTTATTCATCAACGTAATCTCCATCAAGAGCAACGCAATCATTCCAGCGCCGCTCTAACATTTCAATACCACTTTTGTAGAACGATTTATCTTTTGCCTCAAAATAGGCCTCAGTTTCAGCGATAACCTCTTCATTCGTGCGAAATTTCTTACCGGCGAGCATTTTTTTTCAGGTCTGCGAACAGCCAGTAGTCGCTGGGAGCCAAATCTGGCGAATACGGTGGATGTGGGGAGCAATTCGAAGTTCAATTCATGTAGTTTTGCCATTGTTTTGATTGACTTGTGACACGGTGCGTTGTCTTGATGAAACAAAATTTTTTTCTTTACCATATGCGGTCGTTTCTTTTGCAATTTCGGCCTTCAAACGCTCCAATAACGCTATATAATATTCACTGTTGATGGTATTTCCTTTCTCAAGATAGTCGATGAATATTACACCACGCACATCCCAAAATACCGAGGCCATAACCTTTCCAGCCGATTGTTGTACTTTCGGGCGCTTTGGACGAGGTTCACCAGTTTGCTGTCCACTCAGATGACGATCGTTTTGATTCCGGAGTGAAGTGATGGATCCATGTTTCATCCATTGTCACATATCGACGCAAAAATTCCGGTTTGTTACGTTTAAACATGGCCAAACACTGCTCAGAATCATCAACACGTTCTTGTTTTTGATCAACAGTGAGCAAACGCGGCACCCCACTTTGAACAGAGCTTTCTCATAGTCAAATGCTCATGCAATATAAAGCCAACACGTTCTTTTGATATCTTTACGATGTCAGCTAACTCACGCAACTTCACTTTTCGATCATTCAAAACGATTTTATGGATTTTTTTGATGTTTTCTGGTGTTACCGCCTCATTTGGACGTCCACTGCGTTCTGCATCATCGGTGTCTCTACGACCACGTTTGAAGTCAGCAAACCAACGTTTTATTGTTGTTTCTGATGGAGCGGAGTCCCCATAACACTTTTCAAGCCATTGCTTCGCTTGAACGGTATTTTTTCCCATCAAGAAGCAGTGTAAAATTAAAACACGAAATTGTTTTTGATCCATTGTTTTGAAAATAACAAAAGTAGCGTCACTCTTAGCACAATAACTCACAAACTAATGAATAGAATATCATGAAATTTTAACAGCTGTCTTTTGAAGGTTAGTATTAACTGAAAAAAGGTGACTGCAATAAAACTAGCGCCATCTATGTGTTAGGCCCGGGACTTTTCAGCCCATGTGTTATATATATATATATATATATATATATATATATATATATATATATATATACATATACCTACATATATATATATATATATATATATATAATATATATATATATATATATATATATATATATATATGTATATATATATATATATATATATATATATGTATATATATATATATATATATATATATATATATATATATATAAGTATATATATATATATATATATATATATAAGTATATATATATATATATATATATATATATATATATATATATATATATATATAAGTATAGTATATATATATATATATATATATATATATATATATATATATATATAAATATATATATGGAATTGCAAGCATTGTTGGACGAAGATGATTTACAAACACAAAAACAACTCGCGGAACAATTGGGCGTTAGTAAACAAGCTGTTTCCAATCGGCTACGAGAGATAGGAAAGATTCAGAAGACCAGTAGATGGGTACCACGAGTTGAACGACAGGCAAATGGAAAAGCGCAAAAAACACGTGTGACATTTTGCTTACTCGGTACAAAAGGAAGTCGTTTTTGCATCGTATAGTTACAGGGGATTAAAAGAGGATTTATTTTGAGAAACCCGAGCGCAAAAAATCATGGGTAGACCCAGGCGCACCACCCACATCGACCGCAAGACCGAATCGCTTTGGCAGAAAGACGATGCTCTGTGTTTGGTGGGACCAGAGGGACGTGGTCTATTATGAACTGTTAAAAACCTGGGGAAACGGTTAATACTAAACGTTACCAACGACAGTTGACTGATTTGAACTGTTCTCTGCTTGAAAAAAAAGCCAGAATACCGAAAGAGGCAACACAAAGTCATTTTTCTTCAATACAATGCTCCATCACATACGGCAAAACTAGTTCGCGGCACGTTGGAAAACACTCAGCTGGGAAGTTCTACCCCATGCGGCTTACTCACCAGACTTGGCTCCTTCCGATTACCACTTGTTGGCATCGATGGGTCACGCACTTGCTGAGCGCTTTGGTTCGTACGAAGATGTGAAAAAAATGGCTCGATGAATGGTTCGCAGCAAAAGGGGAAGATTTTTACTGCCGTGGTATTCACAAATTACCCGAAAGATGGGAAAAATGTATAACAAGCGATGGAGCATACTTTGAATAAAGCACTTCTTATCATTCTTCCGAATTTAACATGTTTTTTTTAGAAAAAAAATCCGCATTTCATGGTTGTACACCTGATATATATATATATATATATATATATATTATATATATATATATATACATATACATATATACATATACATATATACATACAAACATACATACATACATACATACATACATACATATATATATATATATATATATATATATATATATATATATATATATATATATATATGTAATATATATATATGGCGATTTCTAGCTTACCTTCAAGATTCCTGGCATAATATGCTGAAGGTGTTCGTCAGTTATTTGATGTGGGTTAGCTTCAATAAGTCTCGTTAACATTTTAATGGCACCCAAATCTTCAGGATATGGACTAGTTCGAATTAAAGGTGCTAAAGTATAAACAACTGTGTTAAACGGACATACAGCCATTGCTGCTGCGGTCGCCTCAGCCTCTTTAACAACCTATAAGAAAATAATACATTAAAGCTAATTGATACCGAATAATTTTGTGAGTAGAACACTACGTGCTACGTATATCTCACTATGTATAGGCCTGAACAAATAAAATGTACATGATGCCTTCTATCAACTGTTCTGCAATATTACTCGTACTTCTGATAACATAACCTTACGTGAAGGGTTGCTTCTTATGAAGAGTGTAAAATGTCCTTTTCCGGGGTCTTGGAGTCGAGAAATTTAAACATTGCGTTTTTATTTCCTATGCTAAAGGGGAGTCATTCATGAAAAAAACACCTTCCAAGATTTTTGCATTTTTCTACGTTTCAGGGTTTGAAGAACATAGTCCGTCATTTTCGTCAATCTGTCGATCTGTTGATCCATTAGCACAATAACTATTGAGCGTAATGAGATATAGATTTCAAATTTAGTATACGTGTAATACTTAAAGAATGGAACTCATATAGCTTTGGACAATAATGTTGTAATGTTGTGATAACTGTTTCTGATTTATAGTTTTTTAGGGTCAACGAATTTAAAAACTATAATAATAAAATATAATAAAATGAAGTTTGAGAATAATACGATTTATGCCTTAAACCTGGTGGTAATAGTATTAGTAGTAGTTGGGGATGCTTATAGCCAAGCAGAAAGATCAGATGGATCCCATTTACCAATACCGTTTGGGGTGTAAATAAATGTCAGTCACATCGAACCTACAGTTCATCCTTTAATCCTAACCGTGTGGTCGTATCCAGGACACAGCTGTTTTAGGATCTTTTTCCTACACTTTCTGTTTTCATATTTTTTCTTGTTTACAAATTACCCCCTTGAAAAGCTGTGTAACGAAGTTACATAATTTTATTGGGGTCTTATTGCTTTAATAAGGTTTTTTTGTAGTTTGCAAGCTAGCTCCTTTAAAAAAATGCTATGTAACGAAGATACATACAAGTAACTATGAACTTGCTAGTTTTAATCTATGTAGACAACCTGGCACGTGAAACACGGAAAATTGCCATTCTAATTTTCCAGCTACATCTCGCTTTTCCAGCTGTGGCCCAGCACCAATATACCGCTGATGATATACCGTCATCTTCAGCACGCGTCTATACCCATAGACTCCACTGCCCTACTGCGTTGCATCGACAGCATGGGTTGATTGCTATGAGGCTGATATATTACCGTTGTAAATTTGCTAGTAGCGCCGCCAGTTTACCGCCGTTTCGATGAAGTCACTGTGCACCCCATCATCTTACATACGAATATTTGCTTGATTCCTGGTCACGTTCTCACGCATACATATGTAGTGCCTGTTTCCTCACACCTTCTCCTTCACTTAGGATTACTTCTTTCTAAACTGTTCGTTTTATTTCTTTTTCCTGTCTCTTGTATTTTCAGGGCTTTTCTGTGATAGGGCAGCAACAGCCAGAAGCTGACATGCTCATTTACAGTTTTTTCACTGTAATAAGTTACCCGATGCCCGATGGGCCCTTTACCACGCAAATTGGGATGGTGGTGCCTGAAGTTTAACCGTTGAATAACCTAGGAAAAAGCCAACCAACCAATAAATAACCGATGCTTCAAGCACCAGCCCTCAAATACTTACTTATTTTCAACTATTTATAGTTAAACATACAAGAGGTTAAATGGATGGGGAGAGGGTTGGAAGGATTACTGCGTATAGATCGTATTATACATCATTTTTACGATTCTTAGAGTCCAGAAATCTGAAAATTGTGCCATTTTAAAATTATTTATAACCAAACATATCAGGGTTTAAAGGGGTAGAAAAGAAGGTAAGAGGGATGGGTTGTATATATCGTGTTATACGTCGGTTTTAGGGTTCTTGCAGTCCAGAAATATGAAACTGACGTTATTTTTTAATTATCTTCAATTATTTGTAGTCAAACATGGAAGGGTCTACTAGCTAGACCAAGCAATAACCAAAACATCGAGAAGGCAATATTCAGCATAGCGCCGGAACCCGTAATTACCACTGAACAGAGACTGCAATTCGGTCTCTTAATTAGCTTCGAACGGCAGCAGCAGCAAGATCACAGTATCGAGTAGCAGCAACAGCAAGAGCACTTGAAAATGTCAAATGAGATTTTGGCGAATCATCGTGGAAATTCATTGTTAGACGAACGGATCGAAACCCTGAAAAATAGGATGAGGAGGGATATGTGAGATTTTAGTTGCAAATATCTTTGAAGCCCTTCTTGTATTCAACTTAATTTATTTATCTTAGCGACTTGTAAAGTTTGGAAATTATTCTTTAGTGTGAGTTAATTTTAAGGTTTATATTCATACTAAGTGTTCAGAAGGGTAGTACTAGGTATATCACTTTACCCATTTTTAACACTAGATAGAAGATTTGTTTACATATTAGGCTGTAGCAATGTTATTAGATAATATTTGTAATAAGTCTAAAAATTATTATAGATTTTAGAATATTTTCAGTTACAAGGTAGTTATAAACAATACTATATATGTACTTATAGGCAAAAAAAAAACGACAAAGCTAGAGTAGGGAGAAAGTTCTCCATTAAAAGAATTTTTGAAGGGTACCCCTCTTCAAAAATTCAACTTATTTATTTATTATAGCGCCTTGTAACGTTTGGAATAAGTTATTCTTTAATGTGAGTTGATTTTAGTTTTTTTATTCGTACTATTTATTAACAACTTTTGAATTTTTTTTTTTGATGTTCATACAACTTGATCAGGCCAAGACATATCTGCCTAGCATCTTAATTAACGACATTGGTGAAATCAAGTGTCCCGACATAACAGAAAAACGGCTGTTTGGGTTTTCGTGACGTTACATATTACTTAGTTACTGTCACTCCAAGTCGGAATTTCTTCGAGCTCTTTGTTAAGTTGTATAACTTTCTGCTGTTTGCGGATATTTGTATGGGCATATCCTGTTCAAGCGCTCAAAGTGAATAAAGAAACAAGCCTATTGTCATTTATCAATTTGATTTTTGGTCTTTTCTAATAGATTGTTAATATAAAGAAAAAATAGAGTGTGAATCTGTCCTTCCAGCCTTGCAGATAACCTTCTGTTGTTTTGTTCTATATAGGCTGTAACTGCCACATAGAATGCTGTAGATGTCCTAATTTTCTACCTAGCTTGTAGAGATGTGGCATAAAAGCAAAACTTTAAGAACCACAAAGCTGAAAGTGATTACTTTTTAAGGTTCTGTTCAGAATATTTGATTAAAAATATTAAAACCTGCGGTTTTCCTCTATTATTCTTTTATCAGCTTTGAAAGAACATGGGGAATTAAAAAAAAATCTGTAAAAAACACTGTCGCATGATTTCTAATATTATTGTGACATAATTTTTTTACTTGTTTATATGAGTGTATTTGTAACGTGTATGTTGTAGTACCGTTCTTTGCGGGCCCGTGCGTGAAGTATTGGTTATCCACCGGTTGCTTAGGTTATCCAACGGTTAAATCTCGGGCGCCACCATCTGGATTTGCGTGGTAAAGGGCCCATCGGGCTTTAGGTAACTTGTTACAGTGACAAACGATATATGTGCTAAAAATACAAGGGACAGGACAAAGAAATAAAACGAACAGTTTAGAATGAAGTGATCCTAGGGACAGGAGAAAGAAATAAAACGAACAGTTTAGAAAGAAGTAATCTTAAGTCAAGGCGATGGTGTGAGGAGGCAAGCATTATGCGTGTATGCACCAGAACGTGGTCAGGCAACAAGTAAATATTCGTATGTAGGACGATGGGACGCGCAGTGACGTCAACGAAACGGCGGTAAACTGGCGGCGCTACGAGCGGATTTACAACGGTAATAGTTACTTATTAAAGCAATAAGACCCCAATCGGGCTTTAGGTAACTTGTTACAGTGACAAACGGTAAATGAATATATATGCGCTAAAAATACAAGGGACAGGAAGAAGGAATAAAACGAACAGTTTAGAATGAAGTGATCCTAGGGACAGGAGATAGAAATAAAACGAACAGTTTAGAAAGAAGTAATCTTAAGTCAAGGCGATGGTGTGAGGAGAAAAGCATTTTGCGTGTATGCACCAGAACGTGGTGAGGTAATAAGTAAATATTCGTATGTAGGACGATGGGGCGCGCAGTGACGTCAACGAAACGGCGGTAAACTGGCGGCGCTACGAGCGGATTTACAACGGTAATAGTTACTTATTAAAGCAATAAGACCCCAATAAAGTTATGTAACTTCGTTAGGGTAATTTATAAACAGGAAAAAAATATGAAAACAGAAAGTGTAGGAAAAAAGATCCTAAAACGGTTGTATCCTGGATACAACCACGCTATTAGTATTTTTCCTTCTTCAATTACTATATGTGTACCAAATTTGAAAGCAACATCTCATTTTGTTCGAGAGATGTCATGTCAATGGTCCGACATACCGACAGTCAGAACGACGGCAATGGGAAACTATGTTCCTCGTAATCGAAAACCTAAAGTGATGCAAAAATTTCAGAGGTTGATTTTTTGCAAATTTCCTTTAGCAAAAGAAGTATACAATTTTCTGTATCGTCGAACACAAGGATCCTGGAAAGGACATATCACACGCTTTAGCCTCCTCCCTCCACCTCATTACCCTTTATACATTTAATCATAAATAAGTAGGAATGATGAAAAACTATCAGATTCCTAAACTCTAAGGATACCGAAAATGACATACAACAGGATGTATACGAAACAACTCTTTTAACCAACTATTCCACCTTCATAGTATAACTTCACGAACCCCGAAAAGGACGTATAACACGAAACATTGTTTGACCATAAGAAGTATGCTTAAAATTTGTTCATTAGACAACAAACAAAATTTATGGGCCCCCACCCTTTTCAGCTTAAGCAATACTGTTACAAACTATGACCATTCCATTCCATTCTTTAAGTATTACATGTGTACTAAATTTGGAATTGATATCTCATTACGTTCAAGAGTTATTGTAATCGATCAACAGATCGACGAATTGACGAAAATAAAGTTCTTCAAGCTCTGAAACGTAAAGAAATGCAAAAACCTTGGAAGGTGATTTTTTCACAAATAACCCCTTTTCAGCAACGCAAGTACTAACACAATTTTTAAACACCCATTCTAACAAGGTCCCCACCCATTTAACCCTTTTTACGCTTAAAATCGATTGATTATTCCTCAAAATCCAAGAAAAATTACCGTAATGATATTGAAATATTCAGAGTTTATTGACCCCCTTTCCCTTAAGCGAAATCGCTTTAAAACGATAGCTTGTTTTCCTACTACATGCATTATATGGGTACCAAATTTCTCTCTCATTTCATTCGAGAGTTATCGTGTCTACAAACAGACAGGTTAATGGATTTTGGGGACTTTTTTAACCATGAAACGCAAAGCAATCGCGGAGGGTATTTTTTCACGTATACAACAGTTTAGCAAGGAAAATAAAAATTATATTTTAGCTGCTGCTATATATTACATAGAATAATTATTTTCTCATTTATTTAAAAAGGAAGATAATGCAGTTTTCAAAGTTTTACTAGAATATACAGCCCCTGTCTTGTTTGCAACAACTAATCTTCTAATTCTAATAGAATGTACTTAGGTCGTACGTTTAATATATCCACGACTTCACTGTAACCATAAATAGTAACTATTTCATCTAGACCTTTTTTTATCATTTATCTCCACATATCAATAGGGTTAATCCATCCCTTTCTATAACATGGTGAGGGTGTCACGATATTCGTCAATGTCGTCAAATCGAAAACGTACATTTGTATTTCACGGTACTGGTACCCAGGGCGTTATTGCATTTCGCCTTCTTAAGTTATGCCCGAAACGAGTAATTTTCAGTAGATTCTATGCAATTTTAATCTAGCGCATTAAATCAATAGTTAAGTGGTGGGGGAAACATTTGTTCAATAGCAATAATCAAATAAAATAAACCTAACGTTCTTAAGACCTATTCTATTACTCGTTTTATAATAATAGGCTTCTAAGCAGACATACGAGGGAAATAACACTAAAAGAGTTTGAAATGATATAGTTAATTTTTATTACATTCATTGGTCTGCTTATAAAAATAGAGTTGTCGAAAAATTTACCAAATATATTAAGCCTCAATTAGTATTTTTTTTTTAAATATGCATAGTTTCTTTTACTTAATAATTACTAATTCATGGAGATGTAATCGGTATTTAAATATTTGGGGAAGTGCTTTTCACCGATTCGGGACGATGTTTGAATATTTAAGGGCAGTCTATAAATAATTCTAAAACTAAAACATACATGAAAACTACCTGAATAATTGTGGCATTTAATTTTCATTACTTACCTCCCTCCTTTCGTCACTGTGAGCTTTTAATACTTTTAACGTAATGAGTTCTACAAAATTCTCCCACGTGTCCTTCATTTTAGGATTTTGAAAAATTGCAGTCAGTATTTTGAGCACTATAACTTGACTTTGGGAATCGTTGGATACAAGGTGATCAATAAGAATTCTTAACAATTTCCTAAAAGTATTAATAAAGATAAAAGTAAAATTAGGAAGTTTCTTAATTTTTTGAAAATATATTGATAAATTTTTGATAATTATTAAATATTATTCTCACAATTGCAAAGAGAAAAACTTAAAACTGTTTTAAGTAAATTTGGTCAAAAATGTTAACTAATTTACGTAAACAAAAGCCACTTATCTCACCAGTTGATGCTTAAACTATATCAAATGATGTTAAATACAAAGTGTAACACTTTAATGATAAAATGTAAAAAGTAAAAAATATTAAAATGGTATACATAATTAATTTAATGCATACTAACGTTTCAAATACTTGGAATATTCGAAAACAAAAACGAACAATTGGAAAAGATATTTCTATTTTCTGTCTAGGAAGTAATAAATAATACTACTAATATTTATTTTATGTAGAAATCTGCAATTAGTTACACCATATATATTATGGATAAACAATCAATGAAAAACTCATTTATCTATTGCGTCTATATATTAACAAGTTCCTAAAACTACTCGTGGCGTGTATAAAAAATATTTTGTAAATTCGATATAGATGAAAAAACTATTTTTCCAACATTTTTAATAAAATTCTTGTATATTTAATATAACCAAAAATTTAAGAAGCCTATAATTTATTTCCAAACGTAAAATAAAATGACTAACAAAATGTAATAACTTTCTCGTCACTCGAATGAACTTTTACAAACTATATTTTACTTCTTTTTTTACTAAGAAAATTGTTAAATTTGAAAATATATCGAAGAATAATAAAGGAGTGTAACTTTAACTTTATAACCTGTTGAAAAACATTAATTAACAAAAGTGTTTCCTCAAGTGAAAGTAGAATATTTCTCAATAATATCAATATTAAACTAAGATCCGTACATCGAATAGCATAGTAAGCTTTCTGTATCCTG
Source organism: Pachyrhynchus sulphureomaculatus (assembly GCA_019049505.1). NCBI lineage: Eukaryota > Metazoa > Arthropoda > Insecta > Coleoptera > Curculionidae > Pachyrhynchus > Pachyrhynchus sulphureomaculatus. The sequence continues at coordinate 128,416,295 of CM032446.1, forward strand.
TGTACTGAACTTCTATTCCGGGTTTAGGCGTAACTTTGGAATCTGTCTTTTGTCAGAAGCGATTTTTCTTGCCAACAAAGAGAGACTCTAGAGCCTAGAAACTTTAATGTTATGTGGGTAAAAATAACAACCTAACCAATTACAAGATTCATCTGCCTGCCTCTGTCCACTACCAAAAGATACTAACATAAGAATATTTTTCGCTTCTCTTGCAGACAACATCGATTATTTACACATTAATTATTCAAATGTCGAAATTGACTCCTAGACGACTTTAATGCCCACAATATCAACTGGCTTAAGTATTCAAACGCCAACGACGAACAAGGCTGTGAAGCTAAATCTTTCCCAATTAGTTGTGGTATTGTATCAGCTTATTGGTCTGTTTTTAACTACGAATTCGTAGATTTAGACTATCACCGTAAATCCGTCTTTAGGTTTTTCCGAACATAACTGGTTGCGACATCGGGTACCCCCCACCAATCAGCGATTTGATCAGAAACAAACTACGTTTGTTTCTGATCCGACAACTTATCTGACTGCGCTTAATAGGTTTCTGAAATCATTTTGGCTGGCATGGAAGCTTACATTTCTTTTTCGAAGAAATGCTCTTTCAAAGGCAAACACTGGTCAGATAGAAAATGTAAGAAAGCTGTTGTTTCTAATCATCTTGTTTATCGCTGAAAACCCTAAAGCCATAAATCGTAACAACTTAATTCGTATCCGGAACAGATGCCAACAAATAATCGATAAGACCAAGGTGGCCCACAACCAAAGAATCGAAAACAAACTTCTTGCTTGTCCCAATAATTTTAGGTCTTTTTGCTCAGTTGCTAAGGCCATTAGTCAAAATTTTACCAAATCCACGATAGTATTATTACACCGACATCTTTTTAGAAAGCTAACTTGTTAGCTGAACTCCTTGCTTTACATTCTACTGTTCATTTTTAGGGAAATACCACCCAATATTCCTAATGTGCAGCCAAAGATGCCCGACACTGTCTTCAGGCAGCGTGTATAAAAAGTATTTTAATGAAGCTAGACACCAAAAAAGTTTCTGGCGCAGGAGGTGCGCCATAGTCCTCAAAAAATGCGTGGACGAACTAACCCTGGTCTGTTGCAGAGTTTTTAAACTATGCTACAAGGCGTATTTCCTTCCTGATGGAAGCCAATACACAAAAAAAGCAAAAAGATCTTACCAAATAACTACCTGCCAGTAGCATTACTTTTAATAATATTGCAGGTTATGGAAACCCGCTATCAGTCAGCATTTTTGTAAATATCTGAAAGATGAATATTATTAGTTATAATCAATACGCCTTTCGTAAGCAAAGACCAACAGGAGATTTTCTACCTTAAGTCGCACACATTTGGAACAACGCAATCGAACGTTTTGGGGAATCTTGAGTAGTTGCACTTGATATATCTAAGGTAGTCGATCGTGTCTGGCATGATGGATTGTAGGCTACGCTGCGCTCGTAAGATATGTCTGAAAGGTTTTGTTTATGGCTCTCGTGATTCCTCAGAGAGCGTTTTTTACAAGTGGCAGTATAGCACACGTGCTGTAGGGAAATCTCTAAAGCGAACCAGGAGCGACGTGTGTGCGAAAATAGCGATTCACGTTGGTCTTGAATCGCTGTAAATTGTACTCGGTAGGAAACACAGTCCTGAACAAATCATTCCAAAGATAAGAGGTTCTTCATATAGAAGACTGCTTAAAAGGATTGTACGGGGGGGAAAAGCTGAAATTCATACGGATGTGAAGTAGTAGCACGACGTGTATTCCGAGCAAGTACCGCTTTGGAAGGAATTCACCGGGCTACATCCATCGAACATTTTCCATAAAAATACTTGTAGAATAGACTCAAGTGGCCAACCGTTTTATGATGTTCCAAGGAATCAAGGTTCCTGGTCAGTTCAGGGTCTCCAGTCAGGCGAACAGCTCTCTTCTGAATAGAATCCAACAAATGCAATGTATGTTTGGGAGCAGAGTTCCAAACATGGGAGAGGAGTTCCATTGTTGGTCGAATTTTAGCTTTGTACAGAATTAATAGTTGTGGAGTATAAAGCTTTCTAGTTTGAAATAATATTCTCAGCTTTTGAGAAGCTCTATGCTTGCAACATGTTCACGACAAGACACATTTGCTCCCAAATTAAGGCTCAGTAAATTGAGTGAAGATGCTAAAGGGATGCAGTGCCCCGACATAACTATGTCAGGTTCAACAACGTTAACTTTCTAAGAGAAAACTGCCGTCTGGGTTTTGTCGCGTTATATTCTACTTGGTTACTGTCACCCCAAGATAGAATTTCTTCTAGGTCTTAATTAAATTGAATGCCTTCCTGCAGTCTACGAATCTGCATGAGCGGCCGATGCTCGAGCATTCAAAGTGGATGAAGAAATAAGAGTCCTGTCATATGCAAAGCTGTAGATAGTATTCGTGGTTCTTTCAAGTAGCTCGTTAATGTAAATGAGAAACAGAGTAGGAGGCAGTATGGAGCCTTGGGGCACACCGGCGTGCATAGTGAAGCTGTTAGAAAAAAAACCGTCGATCGCCACTTGTAAAGAATGTTCTATGTGGAAACACGAGAGCCATAAGCAAAACTTTTCAGGCATATTATAAGAGCGTAGCTTAGCCAACAATTTATGCCTTGGATATATCAAGTGCAACAGCTCGAGATTATCCAAAGTGTTCAGTTGAGTTGTACCAAACATGTGTTAATTACTTAGAAGATCTCCTGTTGATTTTTGCTTACGAAAGCCATATTAATGGTCGTTAATAATATTCAATCCTTCAAGACATTTTAGAAGATGCTAATTGATAGCCTTTTCCATGACTTTAGATAATATTGAAAGCAATGTGACTGGTCAGTAATTGTTTGACAAAGTCTTCTTACCACTGTTGGGTATCGGCTGAACTGTAGAGCATTTCCAACAAAAAGGAAATATTCCCTTTCTGTAGGATAGATTGAAAAGTCGACAGAAAACTGATGCTGTTCTCTCGCGCATTTTTTAGTACTATGGCAGGTATCTCGTCAGCTCCCGAAGCTTTTTTTGGTGTCTAGCTTCATTAAAACACGTTTTATGATCCGCGGACTAAAGACAATATCGGGCATCCTTGACTGCTCCATGGGAATAGTTGGTGGTGTTTTCCTTGGAAATCGACAGTATAATCTGAAACAAAATGTTTAGCTAACAAGTTGGCCTTCTCAATTGGTGTTGTTGCAACAGTATGATCTGGCCGTTTGAGTGGTAGTTTAGTGCATTTAATGAAATTTTGACTAATGACCATAGCAACTGACCAAAAGGGTTGGATTGGGTGACTCCTTGGTTTCGTCGATAATTTCTTTATATCTGATCCGGGTACGAACAAAGTTGTTTCGATTTATGACCTTAGGATTTTCACGCCATTGTCGGTAAGCAAGATGTTTAAAAGCAACCGCTTCTTTGCATTTTCGGTCGGACCAAGGCTTGCCATTGGAATGCATTTATTCGAAAAAGGGATGTAAGCTTCCATACCAGCCAAAATGACATCGGTGTAGTCTGATGGGTCGTTAGATCTAAAACAAACATCTAACCAAGGGATAGCTCGAAAATAATCCACGAGTTCTTCTCATTTAGCAAATTTGTAGTGCCAAATCTTGCGTGGTATAGACGCCTCTCTGTCACTGATTGGTAGGATACTCGATGTCGAAAGCAGTTTAAGGTCGGAAGAACTTAACGGCGGATTTATGGTGATAGTGTAAATCTCTGGATTGATGGTTAAAAGCAGATTAAGCAGACGTGTTGGTTCATCGATAAGCTGAGTAAACCCACAACTGATTGAGAACAATTCAGCTTCACGACCTTGTTTGTCGGTCGTATTTGAATACTTACGTCTGTTGATGTTGTGGACATATATCTGCTCAGGATGGCAATTTCATGGCAAGTCATGGAAAAGGTTATCAATCAGCATCTTCTAAAATATCTTGAAGGATTCAACATTATTAGCGCTCACCAATATGGCTTTTGTAAATATAGATCAACAGGGGATCTTCTGAGTTATGTAAGACAGGTTTGGAACAACACAATTGAACACTTTGGAGAAACTCGAGCGGTTGCTCTTGACATATCTAAGGCATTCGACCGTGTTTGGCACGATGGACTGTTGGCTAAGCTCTTATGGTATGTCTGAAAAGTTCTGTTTGTGGCTCTCATGTTTCCTCAGAGAGCGTTCTTTACGAGTGGCAGTCGACGGATTTCTTTCTAACACCTTCACTATCAGCGCCGGTGTGCCCTAAGGCTCTATATTATCTCCTACTCTCTTTCTCATTTACATTAACGATCTGCTGGAAGAGACCGGAAACCCAATCTACAGCTTTGCAGATGACAGTACGCTTGTCTCTTCATTCACTTTGAACGCCCCCCCCCCCCCCCCCCCCCTCGGACATCGGCTACTCAGACAAATATCCGCAGACAGTGGGAAGTCGTTCAACTTAACAAAAACCTGGAAGAAATTCTATCTTGGGGTGGCGGTAACCAAGTGGAATTTAACGCTACAAAAACCCAGGCGGCAGTTTTTTCTAAAAAAGTTAACGTTGCTGAACCCGACCTAGTTATGGCGGAGCGCTCCATTCCTCTAACATCGTCACTCAATTTGTTAGGCGTTAATTTGGGAGCAAATATATCCTGGCATGAACATGTCGCAGGCATAGCAAGGAGGCCTTCTCAAAAGTTGGGAATATTATTTCCAATCAGAAAGCTTTACACTCCACAACAACTGTTAATTCTTTACAAAGCTCAAATTCGAACCAACTATGGACTTCTGCTCCCATGTTTGAGGCTCCGCTCCCAAACATACATTGCATTTGTTGGATTCTATTCAGAGAAGAGCTGTTCGTCTGATTGGAGATCCAGAACTGACCGGCGGCCTTGATTCGCTGGGATATCGAAAGCGACTCGAGCCTATTCTACAAGCATTTTCATGGAAAGTGTTCGAAGGATGTAGCCCGCTTCATTCCTCCCAGAGCGGTGCATGTTAGAAATACACGTCGCGCTAATACTTCACATCCGTACGAGCTTCAGCTTGTCACTCCTCGTACAACAAGCAGTCTTTTATATGGAGAACATAATCCCTTTGGAATAATTTGCCCAGGACTGTATTTCCCACCAAGTACAATTTACAGCGATTCAAGAACAACGTGAATCGCTTTTCCCGCACACGTGTCGCTCCAGTAGCGCTTTAGGGACTTCCCTGCAGCACGTGTGCTAGACCCACAAAAAAAAAAATTCGGCAATTGGATAATTAATCTGTAAATGATCGATGGTGTCTGTAAGAGAAGCGAAAAGTGTTCTAAAGTTAGTATTACTTTGAGGTCGATAGAGGCAGCAGATACACTTTGTAGTGTGTCGAGTTCTTATTTTTAACCATATAACATCAAAGTTTCGGAGCTCCAGAGCCTCTTCTCGTTGACAAGAAAGATTGCTTCTGATAACAAGACAGATTCTAAAGTTGAGTCAACACCGGGAATAGAAGTCGTACACAAGGTAGAGAAAGTTTACTGTGCTGGGCGACGAACTAATCTTGGTTTCACAGAGAGCGAGTACATGAGGGTTTATATATATGAATGCCGGTTGTTGCACTAAATTTATGTTAGAGTTTAAGCCTTGTTCCAAAATTTATTTTAAAATTGTGATCTCTGCATATTGACACCCCCGAACCAGCCCCCATCCAGAGATCAGAACGGGGAGCTATTTTATCTCCGAAATTTTTTGACCGTAAGTGCTTCATTATGCTATTTGTCCCATAGTAAATCCGGAGCCACGAAAGGTTCAGAAACTTCACGCAGCCTAAGCCGATGCGATAGCATCACAATGGGTGATGCCTGGTGGAATCTGGGCATCGGCCATCTAAGTTATTCTTTTAGTTGCCTTTTACGACAGGTAAAACGTACCGGGAGTGATATTTTATCATTGACATTAACAATCCGCTGGAGAGGACCAGGAATCCAATTTACATCTGGGAGTACGTTTGTTTCTTCATTTACCTCGAATTGATCCGCAGACAGTAGGAAGCCGTATAACTTTAAAAAGGATAATGGAGAACACCATCCCTTTGAAATAATTTGCCCAGGGCTGTGTTTCCCACCGAGTACAATTTACAGCGATTCAAGAACAACGTGAATCGCTTTTTCTGCACACATGCCGCTCCTGGAGCGCTTTAGAGACTTCCCTGTAGCACGTGTGCTCGACCCATGAAAAAAAGACCCGAAAGACATTTTTTCTTGGAGTGACAGCAAGAATTTAACGCTATGTAGGCCCAGACTGCAGTTTTTGCTAAAAAAGTTACCGTATCGGGACATTCCATTCCTCTAGGATTTTCACTCAACTTGCTGGGCGATGACTTGGGAGCAAATGTGTCTTATATGTTGCGTGCATAGCAAAAAGAGCTACTCAGAAGCTGGGAATATTATTTCATACTAGAAAGCTTTACACTTCACAACTAATCCCATACGATGCTCACATTCGATCAATGATGGAATATTTGGGCTGTGCCCAAATATATACTGCGTTTGTTGGATTTTGTTCAGAAGAGAGCTGTTATCTGGATTGGAGACCTGGAATTAACAACTAACCTTGATACCCTGATTCCTTCAAACATCGAAGAATGGTTGGCGACCTGAGCCTATTCTATAAGTACTTTCACGGAAAATGTTCGATGGATGGAGCCAGGTCAATCCCTCTCAGCGTAGTGCATCCTAGGAATACACGTCGCGCTAATATATCACATCCTTACGAGGATCAGCTTATTACTCCTTATACTACCCTTTTCGAAAATTCTTTTATATGGAGAATCTCATCACTTTTGAATAATTTGTCCGAAAGTGTGTTTCCCATTGAATAAACTTGAATATCTTTTTTTCCGCATACACGTCGCTTCTGTAGAGGTTTAGGGATTCCTCTGCAGGACGTGTCTGTGCCCGTAGAAAAACAACGATATCAAGAAATAAAATACGCCTGACGTTTGTTCTTAAAATAATACAGTTAAGAATAACTTACCTAAAATTGATTATCACACTATCAACATGGCCTTGCCTAAAAAGATCAAGAAGTTGAGATAACAGTGTTCTTTTTTCTACAATGGGGGTGATGTGATCTATACAACATTTTTCTATTACCTCCTTGATTATTGAATTTGAATCTTTTATTTCTCCTAAAAGACAAATGAAATGTATATTTAGAGTTTTATAGCCTTAATCTTATTTTCTTAATATACTAATCAAAACTGACGGAATTTAAAAATTGATAGATGTCTTTACTTGGATAAATTTGGTGTAATAAAATTTTACAATCTGGTTACATAGAAGTTTGTGTATTTATATAAATATAATTTTTATATGTAAAAAAATGAGATGTTTTCATTTCACAAGTGATAAAATTAATTTTTTTTATCTTGATTTTATGCTAAAAATTAAAATATTCATATTTCAGAAAATTAAAAAAATTATTGACGAACTTTCACTGTCAATGTCAAATTTATGACATCTTCATTAACGGTATTATTCTAGAGATATAAAATAAAAAAGCATCTTTTAAAAGACCCGAAATTTTGAAAATTTATTAAAGATGTTTGGTTTTTATATTACCGATTCTTATTTATACATGAATTACAATCAATTTTTCTATAACCAGTACTTTGCTAAATAAAAAAATATTGAATTGTTATTGTTATTCTGGTAAGATTTTTCCTAACAGTTGCCAAGTTTGTACTTTCTAGGTGGCTTAGCTCTTTACAGAATATTAATATAAAATTTTCGAAATAAAATTTCAGTTTCAAAAGTATAGTTAAGCGATATATCCAGTAGCTCAATTAGCTCTATAAAATTTGTATGATTTTTCTCACACATATATAAAAAAAGAAATTGCTGTTTCTAAAAGTAGAGATAAAGGACTACTTAACTTAAACAGCGAAATCTGCTTTGCTGACTGATGTCAGATATCGTGATTGTTTGTTTTATAGTCTAAGGAATATTTTACAAACATCTGCGAGATATAATAATTAAAGAAATAGTTTTTTTTCGGATTTCTCTTCAGTAGGTAGTTGAGAGCTAAGTCTCGTGGGGGGGGGGGGGGCAAAATTCGTATGTATTATGGTGACTCAACTGATGACGATAAAACCAATTTCATTTTTTTCTTTATATTCTTTTCAGTATAGACAACCTGCTTCCTAGACTATTAAAACTCTTAAATACAAAACGTTTTGTACACTAAAATGTGTGTCTTGGAACACAATGGCCTAACTTATGATTTCATTCTTCTCTCAAAAATAGGTACATAATGAATATAAAATATCAATTTCTACTTTCTAATACTAGGTAGTAATATTTTATAATAAATAAAAAAATTATTACCTAAACTTCTACAGCCATTTGAATCAGTCTCTGAAATACCATTTATATTAGTGTAAGGTAATGATCTTGTACCTGATCTCACATTAAAATGTCTAATATTTAAATCTTCCATTTTTTTCCTCTAACATCGCTATGTCATTTTTAATATCATTGCCCGTCGACATTTGTGATATTCCTGAATCTTGTGATGTTGTATCTCGGTCCCTGTCCAATTTAGGCCCTGTAATTTTAAAAATATATCACAATGATTTATTATGATTATTATTATATATATTGGATTTCTTGATAATAGATTTTAAGAACACATTTTTTTTTGAAAGAAATTGTTACACTGGTCAAATATGAATGGGGAAGACATTCTGGTTATTTATTTAATAATTCTGTTAGTAAATTCTATGGAAAAACATGTATTTACATGGTGTTTACATTTTATCAAAAAATAATTTTCTTTATTATTAAATAACTTCCTTATTATTTCGGAAATTCTCTTATAAATTGTGTTATACATACATTACTAGACTGTAAAACGGTTTATTTTTCACAATAAATATAACTTTTAAATGTCATGACCTTTCTATAAAACAAATTTGAGGTTAAACTGCATTTGCAATATTTAATAATCTGACGATGTATATGCGAATTCAAACCATTGTGGAATGAAGACGACGCGAAAGAAGCACAACTTCTATAAAATTTCAGCAAACTGGGTTTTTAGTGAAAACGAAGCGGGAGGAAAACTCTCAGTAAGGCAATGTGTTAGTCAAAGTCATTTATGGGCATCAAATATGTGTGTATCTGAAGCTTCAATATTAAAAAGTATTCTATTAATTGTGACCATTATACAACTGAGGAGGATCCCTAAGACCGGTTTTCGGTTCCCTTCAATTTTTGACGGAAATAAGTGAAAGTGAATTTTTTTTTGACATCGTGAACAAAAATAGGTCATTTCCAGGTGGAACAAAAAGTCTTTACTCTGTCTCCACTTTTCCTTCACCTTATTCCCCGCCCTCTGTTATAATTCGATTAAGTAGTAATAGGGAAATGTGATCAAATGGACGTATAAACCACACAGATGGACCAAGAAAAGAAAAAATCATCCCTTCCCTTATAGCGCCTTTCTCCACCTGAAATAACGTAAACATGGTATTTAAAGGAATATATCCAAAAAGTTAATATCGCCTCTAGAATTTACTGGTTGATATTCCAGGATCCTGCGCTATATATGATATAATTACCCCCCTCCCTCCTTTATACTCCCACCCTCTGCCTTAAAATAACGTATAGGAGGGCGTTAACAGAACTGTACCAAATAATTAAGACTGTGTCTAGAGTTTTCAGGTTCATGGAGTATTCCAGGATACTGCTTCATATATATTGATGGAATCACCTCCCCTTACCGTATAAAACCTCACGATAAAAAAGCATTCCGCTAACTGTGAGGCAAGGGGACTCAAAAAAATAAAGCACCCCGAAGGAAGCAGATAACTACCAAGTCCACGCCGTTGTTGCTGGGTTATTGCAAATGTAGGATTCTTAAATTTTAGCCCGTATTTACTTGCCTAACATATATTAGCCAACGGGGGTTTTATATGGGAGGGGCCGATTTCATCAATATATATGAAGCAGTATCCTGGAATACGTCATCAATCTGAAAACTCTAGACAAGATCTTAATTATTTTGTACAGTTCTGTTAACGCTTTCGTTTACGTTATTTTAAGGTAGAAGGTGGAAGTATACAGAATAGGGGGGTAATTATATCATTATATATGGTACAGTATCCTGGAATACTTCATCAACCAGTAAACTTTAGAGACGATTTTAACTTTTTGGGTATATTCCTTTAAATACAATGTTTACATTATTTACGGTGGAGAGAGGCGGTATAAGGGAGGGGAAGGGGGTGATTTTTTCTTGGTCTCAGCATTTGTGAGGTTTATATGTCCATTTGATCACATTTCTCTACATTTATGCTTATTACTTATTAATCGAATTATAACAGATGTCGGGGAATAAGGTGAAAAGGGTGGAGGGGATAAAAACTTGTTTCTCCTGGAAATTACCCATTTTTAAGTCAAAAAAAATTACTTTCATTATTTCCGTCAAAAATTGAAGGGAGCCAAAAGCCTTAGAGGCTCTCCTACTTTTGTATACTAATTTTATTTGTCATACAGTTGTCACAGGAGGAAAAAAGAATACTTTGTTAATTCAGCTAAGGCCTTAAAGTAAGGATAATGTTCAAAGCTCAGGCTCTACAACCAAGTGAATAAGTTTAGAAAATAATCTAAATAATGTTTTCACTTAGACACGTGATTTTTCATCTGGTTCACCAACAAAACTCAGTTGACACTTACACACAGCCAGATGAAAGATCGACCTTAGCACTAAAGTACAGTTTTTTACGATTTATATATTATTTTAAAACTCTCATTGATTGAACAAGTACAACACTTTAAAGAACCAATATTTAAAAACAAAAGAAAACTCTACACAAGGTCCTTAATGAACTATCTATTACCTAATTTAAAAAAAAATTACATGGTTTCTTAGTTAAGTTTGGAACTTAATAAAACAGAACAAAACTTAAACTACTACTATTTTATTAGAATTCTAAAATTATGCCACGCTACTAGGTTGATGAAATTTTATCGCTGGTTCTGCACCATACAAAAGACACCGATGTGTATATTTAGTGATCTAGTTACCAATTTTTAAAAGAAAATATGTTCAAATATGTATTAGTAATATTAAAAGTCTAATTTATTTTGTTTTTAAAAAGTTATGACCTCTGATAAACTTATCATTTTCACCAAATTCAACTACACTTTTTATTACGATTTAGTTTACAACTGTGATAACCTTGGTTTTATAAAATGCAAATTTTAATATATGATATGTAGTTGATTAAAGACGTTGAGGAATGTGAATTTTAAATCTTTATATAAATTATAAAATATTTGGCTGTGGTCGATATTTCATCTGTCCGGGCTGCGGGCTTCCGTTATTGCATAATATTATTATTTTGTTTGTAGAGGCAATCTAAGCCATGAAGATAGTATTTTCTTTCCCCTCCTATTCCGTAGCAACACTTAACCTAAGAACGTCGTCTTTTATTATGGCGCTGTTTCGACAAAAGTAATCTAGCGATTGGTTTAAAAAGATTCTGTAGGCGTATTAGAGTATCAGTTGTGGAACTTGAATTTGTGTCAATTTCTAGTATCCGCCTTACGCCCAACCTAAAAACGAATTACTTTTTTGCGCTGTATCTTTAAAACCCACCACGCTAGGAATCCAAATAAGTTTTCTACATGATATAATTTACAAAATAAAGTTTTTCCATTATAAAGTTAGTATTTTTTTTTATTGCTAGTTGTCAAAATATATATATTTTCTTAAAGCCTACTCTTCTACTTTGTGTAGTTTTTTACACAGTGAACAGAAGAAGTGTTTATCTCCAGAGCTGAGTGGGGAACTAATGACACCCAGACGAGATTGGTAATAAAATCACCCAATATCTATAATCATTCTACGATAACAATTGGATAATGATCATTACCATAAAAATGTGATCCAGAAAATTAGTTTAATCAACATAATTCATAAAAATATATTTTTTATCACAAAATAGTATTACCTGTTTTTTTAGGGTTAAAGAATGCAAATATTTTTTAAAAGTATTCCGCTCTGTATTGTCTAATTTTTAAGATAAAGCACAGCATTTTTTTTTAGGAAGAGGTAGGCCACAGACTGACGCGAAAGCGATTATTTATATTTGTATATCCCGATGCCTCCGAATGACTAATTGCTATAGTACCAAAAAGCGATATGTTAAAAAAAAATTAATCATAAAAACTGATTACTTACTTGACTTACCTAAGGTTTCAAAACTATAATTTTGAATTTCGGCCGTAGTCCGCCGCAGACTCTTATACACCTCCTCTTGGTCTCCAAATGGCGGGGTACTAGGTGATAATGGTTTAGGGCTTCCGGAAACCAACGGACTGCCTGGTTCACTACTTGTAAAACTCTTTCTCATGTGATTTTGAACAATATTTGAAGCAATTTCTTGTTGCTCCTGAACAGAACATAATATAGGATTATTTAGAGGTACAGATATTGCGTAAATTAATATCTTATGTTATCAGTACCTAGTGTCAAATGTTTTTTTAAATTTCCATTTAATTCATTAAGATATAACTAGAGAGCTACAAAACCAATCATATTTGTCAAATCGCCCTGGTAAGCGCATTGCTCACAATTTAACTGACGTATTTCTTTAAGATGTCTGTCTCTGAATAAGCATTGAAAGTAACAATAAAACTACTTAATTACTTTGTTAACTGTCACTAAATATATTTGTAAAGATTTTACAATTGCGTTATCGCGATTTCGTAGTACAACTACATTGTCAAACGCTTAACTAAGACTAAAACAGATTTTTGGTATTTTATCTTTATATGATGAACAGATGTGGGTCTATTACATGTTAAAAAAGTTTGAACAAAAGAGAATTTGCTACGTCTAATTGACTATTCAGTAAATTTATATTATGGTCCTTTGAATGTCTGTAAATTTCTATAGATTCTAAGAAGTTGAGTTTTGACCCTTTAGGTGCCATATGGAGTATTTGTAAACAATCGATATTGGGAAAAGTATGGCCTGTTTCTAAGAAATGTTTAGCAAAGTGTGACTTTTCATTTTTTAGCCTATAAGAGGCATTGTGTTCTGCGAATCTTGTCTTGCAGTGTCTTCGCAGAACACAATGCCTCTTATAGGCTAAAAAATGAAAAGTCACACTTTGCTAAACATTTCTTAGAAACAGGCCATACTTTTCCCAATATCGATTGTTTACAAATACTCCATGTGGCACCTAAAGGGTCAAAACTCAACTTCTTAGAATCTATAGAAATTTACAGACATTCAAAGGACCATAATATAAATTTACTGAATAGTCAATTAGACGTAGCAAATTCTCTTTTGTTCAAACTTTTTTAACATGTAATAGACCCACATCTGTTCATCATATAAAGATAAAATACCAAAAATCTGTTTTAGTTTTAGTTAAGCGTTTGACAATGTAGTTGTACTACGAAATCGCGATAACGCAATTGTAAAATCTTTACAAATATATTTAGTGACAGTTAACAAAGTAATTAAGTAGTTTTATTGTTAAAATGTACTGTCACAAAGTAACGGACCACTCAATCAACTATTCAAAGTAAGATCTTATTTTTTAGTGTCGCGCCAATAAACACAATAAACAGATCTGCCTTGTCATGGGTTTCTCTCAGATTAACGCAAAATTACCACTATGATGCAATTCTTGATGACTTGATACACTGACAAACTAGGATTACAAAAATTATTTTTCTATTGGTAACTAGAATAGATTGAAACGAAAAATTATCAACTGCCAACTTTATGTATTAATCAAATAAAATATTTTTGAAAATATATTTGCTTCTAAAATTGGAAATTACTTTTAATGTATTGTTTTTATTTATTTATTTATCTATTTACTTATGTACATAATGTAAATTAAATCAAATTCACTTTCTCAGTAAAAAAACATGTTAAAATAAGAATAAATAAAAATACCAATCATAATAAATAAGCTTAATTTCCTCCTACAAAGGAGTATGTATGTGTGCTGTTATAAATTTTCAGGGTTTATTTTGTAAATTAATATACACACAAACATTTTAAATAAAACCACCGATATTCAGTAGAAAATTTGATCTTTGTCGATTTTCTTAAATAGCTCAACCAAAATATCGCCCAACATTTAAGCAAAAGCTATAATTCTTAAACCGAAATATAACCACAGAAAATTGATAGTGATTTACCGAGTACTAAGTAAGATATTAAACTAGAATTTTAGCATAGAAAGAGCTTTAGAGATATACACTATTTTAACATTCTTCTGAATACCATATCTGTTAAAATCGGAAATAGTGAAACATATAATACAGTTTTCATATTCTACGACTCCAAAAGCCCCGAAGCGGGTATATAACATGATATTTGAAATAATTCCTATGTTTGACTATAAACATTTCTTATAATACTATTCAATCTGTACAATATTTAACTCCCATTCGTCTGTTAAAATTGAAAATATAATATTCAGAGTCAGGAAAAACTCCCATGATATTATTGACACTATACAAAATCTTTCTCGAGGGGCAGTCTCAATTTTTTAATAAAAAAAACACCCAAAATATTTGAAACATTGAACCAGGCATGAAAATTCAAAAACTTTTTAAAATAAATTTTATTTAATTCTTTTAATTTATTAATTGCTGATATTGTGCACAAAATACTTTTTTTTATTTAATACTTGCCCTTCAGATAGTTGGAGAGAAGGTTTTTTTTTGAAGTCACGCTATAATTCCATCCCTTTATTAAGTTAGGTTGGAAATACTGAAAAAAATGTAGTTCTACAAGAAGTACTGAATTTGACTTAGCTCATTCTCAAGAATAACTCAATCCTAGCACTACAAGTCTATATTTTAAATGATTATTATACGTTACATTACATATGTTAATCACAAGAACAGTTAAGCAATGGAGGGGCTTAAATGATATCTATAATAGAATCCAAACTTTTCTTTCTAAACATTATTTCTCTTAAAATGGAAATTAACGAAAAAAAAAATTTCCACTCGAAGAACACTGCAGAAAATGGATAACGTGGTAAATGCGCCTAATTAGCTCACCAACCTCATTAACGCCTGATATATTTGAGCATATATATTTAAAAATAATGAAAAAATAACACAATTTTCAGATTCCTAAACTCCAAGGATCTTGAAAAGGACGCATAATGGGATATATACGAAGCCACTACCCCACCTCATTAATGACTTATATAGTTGGTTATAAGTTATAAATAATAAGAAAAATCGGTGAAGTGATTTATCTATCCAATATTTTAGCTTCAGACACGTAGTTCCAAAGTAAGTACTGAATTTGACTTTCTCAAAGTACAGAGTACCCTAATCCAAGT
Organism: Pachyrhynchus sulphureomaculatus; assembly: GCA_019049505.1. Taxonomy (NCBI): domain Eukaryota; kingdom Metazoa; phylum Arthropoda; class Insecta; order Coleoptera; family Curculionidae; genus Pachyrhynchus; species Pachyrhynchus sulphureomaculatus. Next base: position 128,431,690 of record CM032446.1, read on the forward strand.
ACTACCAATCGATAATTTGAAGATTTTGTTTTATTCTATGGTATGATATCAATCCTAAAAATACTATTTCGAACTAGAAAGCTTTACACTCCACAACAACTGCTAATTCTGTACAAAGTTCAAATTCTTCTCTTCTGAGATGAGAAATTGAATTCAGCTCATAGTTTTGTTGTAAATTATAGGGGGCGCCACTTACTGCACTGTGTGTGATAAATTGTCCTAACTTTTTTATACCACTCTGTATGATATTTTTAATTAAATATTCGTATATTCCGCCTTCTGTTGTCTAAAAAAGCTCTCTTGGGAAATGTTGCTCCGAGCAACGGTTTCTGAGATAATGAGATGTTTGTTTCCATTTTTTAATTCCACTGTCAAATTCGCAAATGCGTTCCTTCACACTTCAGGACAGGTCCAAAAGAATAGTCTTTGAAATTTGGAGCATACTTAAAGGCAAATAGGTTAACAATAATAATAAATTTAAAGACCAACGGGCCAACAACAGTAAGAATGTAAAAATCAACTGGCTAAGGGCATAAAAGATTACCTACAAATTGATAAATTTCAAAAAGGTTTAATCGTTCAAGTGAGAAGGTATTGGTTTCACAATAAATGTGCCACCTTCGTTAATGCATAAATTAATACGTCGCAGGAAATTTAAACGTACTTTTCTTAAAATGTCTTCATCTCGTAAAGCGTTAGCAGCATTTTGAATTCTATTCCACAATTGCTCAATGTTATCGATTTGAACTTGATAAACTTTTAATACATCCCACAGGAAAAAAATCGCATGGAATTAAGCCTGGGGAACGAGGTGGCCAGTGAATAGGAGCATCTTCACCTCTATCGATTCATTTATCTGGGTAACTTTGGTTCAAAACAATTCTCGCATTCACGCAAAATGGGGTAGTCGTGCATGAATCGTGCATGGAAAACATGTCGCGACGTAAATTAATGGGCAAGTTCTTCAATAATTCAGGAATAGTTTCACGGATGAAATTCAAGTAAATGTCACCATCAAGTCGATCTGGTAATCTAAACGGCCCGCGACAAATCCCATCCAGATTATTATGTATATTTGTTATACCACATCGAGTGAAGCGTGCTTCGTCTGTAAACAGGATTTTGGTGTGAAAAGTCGGAACAGTCGCTATGCGTCCTCGAATAATTTGTGAAAAATGCAAACGGGATTCAAGATTTGGAGGTAAGAGTTCCTGGAC
>CM032446.1:128437906-128440406 GCA_019049505.1 Pachyrhynchus sulphureomaculatus
ATTAATGAATCTGCCTGACGCTGTGGGTTTTTTATACCAGTCAAGTAAAATACTGTTGTCACTCGTTCTTATTACTTTAGTGTCCAAAAAAGGAACACTGGAGTCCTGTTCTATTTCGATAGTGAATTGTATATGTGTGTTGAATGCATTAAAATGGTTTAAAATGATTTCTGTATTACCCTTGGGTACAGCGCAAATCAGATCATCAACATACTTGTACAAAAAAGGGTAGGTTGAATGGTAATTGAGGAACCACCGTTTCCAAAAGATGGTCCAACACCACCTTGGCCAAAACTGGACTGATAGGAGACCCCATTGGAGTTCCAAAAATTTGTTTGAAAAATTTTTGGTTGAAACTAAAATATGTGTTGTTGAAGATGAATTTAATGAGAATCAAGAAATTATGCTTTGAAATCATGGTTTTTGTTTGAATCAGTTCCCACTTTTTTTCCAGAATAGTTAGGATTAAGTCTAGAGGTATATTTGTAAACAACGATACTACATCCAAAGATATTAAAACATACTCTTCTGGTAATGTCACTCCCTTTATTTTGTTGACAAACGAGAAGGTGTCTCTGACATTGTAATCCTTGTCATCCTCAAAAGCAACACTCAAAACTTTAGCTAAGTATTTTGATAGATTGTATGTCGTTGAATTCACTGAACTTATAATTGGTCTCAGAGGAGTGTTTGTTTTGTGAATTTTGGGTAAACAGTAGAGTTTGGGAAATGTGGAATTGTAAATTACTAACTTCTTGTACAGTTGTTCATCTATTTCGCCTTTGTTCTTTAAAAATTTTATTAAATCATTAAAGCTTGTTTGTATAGTACTGGTAGGGTCTTTAGATAGTGAAGTGTATGTATTCTCGTCTTGTAGTAAAGTTTCAGTCTTATGAATATACTCATTTTTGTCCATTGCCACAGTGCAACCCCCCTTGTCCGATTGAAGAATGTAAATCTCCGGATGAGATCTTAGGAATTCTTTTGATTTTTTGAAGATACGAATAAATTTGGATTTATAAAAGAAGTTAGTTACTAAATTAGTTGCTCTCGCTCTGAGAATATCCTTAGAATTCTCTGGGGTGTCATCAATTATATTTTCAATCTCCGCCAATAGACTGCCAACGTTAATATCTTTATACGTACCCGGTACACCAAATTTGGGACCCAGTGAAAGAAAGTCAGAAACATCTTTAGGAATTTCAACTTTAGATATGTTTTTGAACCACTTTGTATTGTTTTTAAATAATTGTTGGTCATTAGTGTTGTTGTTCATTAACCTTTGGAATTTCTGTAAATTCTTTTGTTTGATCTTGTTAAACCGGAAGTTGAATTTTTGCTTAACTCTCTTTTCATATTCATTAAATATATGTGAAGGCAAATAGCTTTGTAATTTCAATCGAATGTCCGTCAACCTCCGCTGTGCAGGGGGGTTGCACTGTGGCAATGGACAAAAATGAGTATATTCATAAGACTGAAACTTTACTACAAGACGAGACTACATACACTTCACTATCTAAAGACCCTACCAGTACTATACAAACAAGCTTTAATGATTTAATAAAATTTTTAAAGAACAAAGGCGAAATAGATGAACAACTGTACAAGAAGTTAGTAATTTACAATTCCACATTTCCCAAACTCTACTGTTTACCCAAAATTCACAAAACAAACACTCCTCTGAGACCAATTATAAGTTCAGTGAATTCAACGACATACAATCTATCAAAATACTTAGCTAAAGTTTTGAGTGTTGCTTTTGAGGATGACAAGGATTACAATGTCAGAGACACCTTCTCGTTTGTCAACAAAATAAAGGGAGTGACATTACCAGAAGAGTATGTTTTAATATCTTTGGATGTAGTATCGTTGTTTACAAATATACCTCTAGACTTAATCCTAACTATTCTGGAAAAAAAAGTGGGAACTGATTCAAACAAAAACCATGATTTCAAAGCATAATTTCTTGATTCTCATTAAATTCATCTTCAACAACACATATTTTAGTTTCAACCAAAAATTTTTCAAACAAATTTTTGGAACTCCAATGGGGTCTCCTATCAGTCCAGTTTTGGCCAAGGTGGTGTTGGACCATCTTTTGGAAACGGTGGTTCCTCAATTACCATTCAACCTACCCTTTTTGTACAAGTATGTTGATGATCTGATTTGCGCTGTACCCAAGGGTAATACAGAAATCATTTTAAACCATTTTAATGCATTCAACACACATATACAATTCACTATCGAAATAGAACAGGACTCCAGTGTTCCTTTTTTGGACACTAAAGTAATAAGAACGAGTGACAACAGTATTTTACTTGACTGGTATAAAAAACCCACAGCGTCAGGCAGATTCATTAATTATTTCTCAAATCACCCAAAAAATCAAAAATTTAACACCGTAATAGCAATGAAAAACAGGGTCATACGCATCAGTGATGATAGGTTTCGAAAAAGAAACCTAGACGAGCTGTACAACATTTTTGTCAACAATGCCTAC
>CM032446.1:128445406-128471963 GCA_019049505.1 Pachyrhynchus sulphureomaculatus
AAGAAAATGGTTGTTTTTCTAATAGCAGTTATAATAAAAATTTAATTGGTACCAAATTGTGTACATCAAGTACTGTCAGTATAAACCTTATTCAGTATTTTTAAATGTTCTTATTACTAAATTCTATTTATTAAATCATAAGAATTTTGAATTAAAGTTACAACTTTATTTTAAGGTAATTATTAATCTATTAGAAATTAACTTGGCAGAAGCATTTACATAGGAAATATTGTGTTTAAGTGGCATATTGTCTTTGTGTACCTTTATCAAAGAATATAATTTTGGTACTTGGGGATTTATTAAAAGGTTTTTTTCTTCTTATGTAAAAGAGCATTTCAAAAATGAATTTAAAAATTTACAAAACATATACTAAAATTGACTCAAATTATGCAAAACATTAAGTACGAAAAAATGCGACTTTGACCTAAATTTCAAAGTACTACATTTAGAATAAACTTAATTACCTGGAACTTCTAAAAACCAGGGTATCCTCTTCAAAAACTAATCATATTTCAATAATCTCATATGTACCCTTATTTCCAATACATATATAATATTTAATTTCATGTAAACATGTTTAGTAGTTGTAAATCATCTGAAGAAGACACAGTGCTGTTGAAATGATCCTCATAGTAATTAAAATAAAGTGAAAATCTTAAGCAAAAACGTTGTTTCATTTCTATTAATTTAAAATGGAAATTTATCAAATATCGGCTAATGCCATAAATTATTTCTGTCAACGATTTCTTATAAGGCCTATTATTAATTTGTAATAATTTTAATATATAGTACTAGACAACAGTAACCACCACTACACCAAACACTTTATTCTTACCTGGATGCACGTTCCGCTAACCATGTTTAGCATCATCAGGGGCGATAATCATCGCGTCAGCGAAACGCGTGTCGAGTGCAAAAACAAAGTGTTTGGCGTGGTCGTGATAGCTATTATGTAGTGTCATTGTGCCAAAGATTCCAAAATTTCAACGTAGTTAATGTATAGGTTTCTTAAGGACGGCTAATGGCAGGATTAAAGAGTTTGATGTTAATATTACTTAATAAAATAATATAATTAATTAAATTTTAATTATAACTGCCATTTTTATAAAAAAAAATGTATTGTTCATGTTGTATAGTTAGATTTTTTAGGAGAGTTCAGTTATGGTCGTAAAAATTTTTACCTATTGTTTACTGTCTCTTCACTAAAAAGGTTTAATCTTAAGATGAGTTTTATTTGGCAAATCCGCTTTAAACTAAAAATGTACTACTAAGTCAAGTAAAGTACTGTATAGTACAAGACTAGGTAATAAGTTTTCATTTATGATAACCCGATCAGACTATTAAAATTCTCACCGGTTCCCAGGTCTTAACACTCGATTTTTATATTAAATTTTCTTATGAAAACATTTATTTGATACGATTACGATAAGAAATATAACACTGTCAAAAACAGAAGTTGACTAGACAACCAAAAGCTTTGCATTCCAGGATCACTAGGTCGTGTTTAACTAATTAACTGAATCTGATTGATGTTTATTTTTTTTTTTTAATTTTCAGTTGTACTGCAAATAAAAATTATTTGTAGAAAAATGTTACGATAAATTATGAGCAAAAATCGATATGTAATATCAAATGCCTAGATTTTTATAGCTGTTAATAGTAACACAAATTAATAATAACTTTCGCTAAAATGTTTTTTTTTCGTGTACTATTTAACGGCGATCGAAATAAAAAAATTAAACGAAATAGTTGATTTATACGCAAAAAATACAACGACCTGACCTACCTCATGCAGAGTATCTAAAAATACACCCCAGCCTTTAGTATGAGAATCCATAAACATCTTGGTAAAGATTTCTGTCAGATGCTTCAATTCACCATTTGTCAACTTAATTTCTTGACTAAGATAAGCATGAAGGGACATTAAACCGTCCCGTCGTTCTTGCCAGTTCGTACTTGCACATAAAGCAATTATTTCATTTATATCCTACAAAATCAAAATGAAATTAATTGTTACAAAGATTAAGAAATATTTCATTTAGCTTTAATTTAAAGCCATTTCTTTATATAAATAAAAAGGCTCTTTGTTGTTATTTGTTATTAATCTAAACCAAAATTATTTTAGTATTAGTCAACTAAAATATTTTTGAATATTTATTTATATGTAACTCAAGAAATTGACGAACGTACAAATACATCCATATCTGTAGTCAGTTTCTATTCTGTACTTTCATCTTGTTAGGAAATATCATGAATATTTGCGACAGTTAATTTTAGTGCAAAACATTGTACGTGGAGCGTGTTAGAAGTAATGAAAATGGTTGAATTATTCAATAAATACAGCTGGCAAGTATTTGTTAGTTTAAACCTTTCCTATATTTAAAGATTTACAGTATTTAAATAGTCTGGAAATAAGTAATTTTTTTATCGTTCACTTCCCCGCCTGAGTAGGGATTTTACCCTTTTTCATATCCTAAGGATATCGGCGAGGATGTCGTAATACCCGTCAACGTTGTCCAAGTGCTGAAACATACATTATTGTATTTCACAGCACCTTTTAGACAAAGCAGTAGTGCTGCCTCGGACATTATTGCATTTCTGCGAACAACTACTACCTATGTACGTGGCCAGGCCAAACATAAATTAATAAATAAGTATACCGACCTGCGGGATTGAACCCTCGATCTTTTGCACCGTAAGCAAGGTACTACTCTACAGATACATAATTCATAAAGTATCTAGGATTTAGCATTTGAAAAAGTGTTTAAATACATTTCAATTGTATTTACATCAATGTCTTGAATCCTTTTTGAATAAATTCAATTGCAAATATGTATCTAAACTCTTTTAACTAATGAATTGACTTCTAATAATTGATTAATTGCGTTAACTATTTAGGATATCAAATTTAAATACAGTTAAAAAGTATTTTTACTAACTCTTATAGAAAGTATTCTAAACATACATAATTAGTAATGACATGAACATTGAACACTGCGTATGTATCGATTTAAAACTAATAAAAATGCTGAAGGTATGAGAAGAGGTTAATTCAGAAAAATTCATTAGATAAGAAGCAAAGCAGACACAGGAAGCTTGCATAATCATTTGAGAATTAGTACTTACTCTACAGGGTTCCCATAAGTCCCTGCTAGCTAGTCTTTGTTGTGAACCGCTCCATGAGTATGACTGAGATTAAAATGATAAATATTAAACCATGTGATTAAGCCAGTTATGTTAGAAGAGAACATATCTTAATGATCTAGACATTTTAACAAATCTTTTTATTTAAATTTTGATGATTTTTTAAAACAGTCGGATATATCTGTTAATATTTACACATGTAGTGAGTGTATCAAATTCCTATTTTTATATTGTTGTATTATTATTTGGTGTATACGCGCGGTCAAAATATTTATATATAGGTAATCCACATTCTAAAGGCTTACTGTGTGAGAGATGTATAAGAATGTGTTAACTGTCTGTACGATGTTATGATTTCTTAATCCTTTTAGCATTCTTTATGTAAAAGTTGTTTTAAAGTATCTGGAAAAGTTAATTTTGAAAGGCAAATAATTTTTCCAACCTTCATGATTTTTGCCAATTACGGGAACTGGTCATCACTGATTTTACTAAATAGTATGCAGGTGCATCATTGAAAAGCATGACATCACCTTTTTAGTGTTCCGTACGGAACACTTATAAGATGACTTCGGTGTCTGTCCGCCTGTGTGTCTGTCACACCCCCGATTTTCTCCGAAACTATTTGTTATAGAAAGTTGAAATTTGGTAATAATATAGGAATTGATGGCCTCATCAGAGTCATGTAGTTTTGAAAGTTTAAATTTTGACTTAAAAAGTTAGTTTTGGTGGTGAAATCGGACCTGAAAAAAAATTTTTTTTACTAGGTCATCGAGTGTGGGGTCAAATGAAAAGCTGTGAAAACACGAGTAATATATATATATATATATATATATATATATATATATATATATATATATATATATATATATATATATATATATATAGTATAATATATATAATGAATACTTGCGCGTACTTTTCTTTGTACAGTAATACCCCGCTTTACGCGAGGGATACGTTCCGAAAAAATCGCGTTAACTGAAATTCGCGTATATCGAGGTTTATGATTAAACATAGTCAAAATTTAATACAAAAAAATACAAATCATTTTAATCAATCACTTTAATTCTAAGAACACTTTATGCAATACATACTCTTATTTTTTACGGAAAAATACATCTATTGTCTTTTGGGTAACGTTTTGTTTACGTTCTTGTAAAATACGTTCATAACACCCAACACTGTTTTTAATTGTTTGACACACGGTCAAGACACGGTCATCATTATTGTCTATACTCTGCAATATGTCCAAACCTGAATAAATTTTTGAAAGTGCATTTTGTATTTCCCCTGAAGATAAAACTTTCTCTTCTACTTGTTCTTCCTCATCGTAGATAGGATTATTCTGTAACTCGATCAGATCTTCATTGCTAATAGGATCGTCGTGCGTTGCTACAAGTTCTACGAGATCTTCTACCGTGACATCTTCAAGTTCAGACCCCTCAATCATTGCAGCAATGTCTTCAAGCACTTGTCTCTGCATCTGGACAATTCTTCTAGGTGCTTCCACTACATCTGGCCAAAGATTACGCCACACCCCATTCATACAACTCATTTTAACTTCCTTCCAAGCCTCTTCTATGTTGTGAATAGACTTCATAATGTTGTATGACTTCCACCACTCTCGCATAGACTGTCTTCCTTCCCCGTCAGTTTCATGAATTAGTTGGCTAAAAGTGCGGCGATGGTAATAAGCTTTGAAGTTTGCTATTGCTCCCTGGTCCATAGGTTGTAATATTGACGTAGTGTTTGGTGGAAGGAACTTTACGTACACTTTTAAGTCTCTGGGCGTATCAAGTGAGGTTGGATGTCCTGGGGCATTGTCTAAGAGTAATATAACTTTAGGTTCAAGCCCATTTCTGTCACAGTATGATTTGACTGATGGGCAAAAACTATTAGAATACCATTCTTGAAAAATTTCCCGTGTAACCCACGCCTTTCTGTTTGATCGCCACACAACTGGTAGACTTGTCTTGTCTGTGCCTCGCATTGCACGGGGTGTTTCTGAATGGTACACTAGTAAAGGTTTCAGTTTGAAATCACCAGTGGCATTACCACCCAGCAGAAGTGTTAGTCGATCTTTCGCAGCTTTGAAACCACTGGCTTGACGTTTCTTCCTTAGAAATGAATGTTCGAGATGGCATTTTTTTCCAGTAAAGTGCGGTCTCATCAACATTGAAGATGAGACAAGCAGGAATTTTCTCTCGTCTAACGAAGTCTTGAAACTTGTCTGGAAACTCAGCTGCAGCTTGAATGTCCGCGCTGGCCGCCTCGCCTGTTATGTGGATATTGTGAAGATTAGAACGCTGCTTGAACCGATGGAACCAGCCTCTGCTGGCAGCAAAAGTCGGAGTGGCACTCCCTTCTCCTTCTTTTGTTTTCAGCATCTCATACAAAGATTTTGCTTTTGTGCATATGAGATCTTGACTTAGTGGTGTGTTCTTCTTATTCAAATCTTCGATCCAGACTGACAGTAATTTCTCCCATTCTTTCTAAGATAGATGATCTCGAACGAGAAAGTTTTGTTGCACTTATAGGTGTTGAACCTTCGCTGGAGATTTTAATTTTTTCCCGATTTTTATAAATCGTTCTCACAGTCGATTCTGAGAGTCCAAAATCTCTCCCAACAATTGTTGCTTTGCCTCCATTTTCCATTCTTCTTAACACTTTCATCTTCAATTCCAAAGTGACGCTTTTACGCTCTTTTTTCTTTACAGGCGGCATTTTTAACGTAGGGTTAAATTATGTATGTATGTATCTCCAATAAATATTAAAACAAAACTGCCAGCCGACCGAACTAACATTACGGAACAAATGAACACACGAAACGAACGAGGAAATCCCCATAGAACAAAGTCGAAGGACAGGGAATTCCCAATTCTTCAAAGAGAATATTCAGAGAAAGCGGGGATCCCCCCGCGACCATAGAGAAGTTAATGACTACATGAGCGCGAAATTTGAAATTCGCGTTATAGTGAAACCGCGCGTAACGGGGTCGCGCTAAGCGGGGTATTACTGTATTATTTTTTAAAAAACGTGAAAATTCGCTGTCCACCCGCCTTATCTCAAAAAGTACTTACCAAAAAATTTTGAAAAAATTCTGGAATATTCTCCACGGGGCGCAGATCGAACGAAAATTATCACGAGTGCCTTACCTTTAATAATTTATCTGGTATATAAAAAAAAAATAAAAAATTTCAAGGTTATCAGTAAAGATTGGAAACAAACGTTGAAAACTCATTTGGGATGTGTTTTGTGAAGTGTGTGAAGTACCTCTGTAACAAAATTTTTTATTTTAAAAGCAATCAACGTACGGAACACTAATTGCGCAAGTTCAACTTGCACTTAACCGATTTTTTATTTAGCTATTAATATTCCTATTACAGGGGTAGCACATGATGTGAAAATTACATTCTTAAATATATTGCTTCTCTGTCTAGCAGATAGGATAACTAGAATTGGTATTCGGTTCAATATTTTTGAATATGACATTTAACTCTGTGATTTTCTTCCCAATTATATTTTTATTCTTATATTGTATATCTTGTATAAACTAATTTAAATTACATATACAATGAAAAACATGTTTTAGGAGTATTTATAAACTCAATCCAGGCACCCCGATTTTAAGAAGAAAATCTGCAACTTAAAAAATCTCAACATATACTTTTCTGAGTTCAGTCAAAGTAGAACTTTTGAATGTTATAGCTAAAAGAGCAGAAATTATTTTTTTCCTGTACTCCATTTCTTGTACGATAAAATAATTATAGTTTTAAAAAATTTTCCTTTTCGATTATTTTCAATATAATTTCTAGTTTTTGAAATACTGCGAAATGATTTTTTTTGAAATTTCAAGGCAAATTTGTACTACCTAAATGTAAAAATCGGTAGCCTAAAAAATTCAAGCTGGCTATTTTTTACGTTTCTTGCTGAAGGAAAGTATTGTATTCGTAAAAAAATCACACTTCCATATTTTTGCTTTTCTTCACGTCATAATCGCTTCCGTGGGTCTGTCGGCATGATAATTCTCGAACGAAATGAGATATCAATTTAAAACTTGATACATAGATAACATATAGCAGGGAGATAAAGCTTGTAATTTTTTGAAAGATATTGCGTCATGCCAAGGGGCGTAAAGGAGTGGGAGGGGTCGATAAATTTTAAAAGGTTTTAATAGTAATATAGACATTTTTTCTGGTTTTTTGTTGAAAAATAAACAAACTTTATGCATGAATATTTTAATAAAACATATAAGTGGCGAAAGTAGTGAGGGAGGAGATTAGAGAGGGATGCTTCTTAAATATCGTGTTATATATCTTTTTCAGTGTTTTTGAAGTCTAGGAATCCAAAATTAGGTTAATGTTTCATTGCTTTCAAGTTTAACCTAGGAAGGGGCTGGGAAGTTTAATATTGTATAATTTCAATAGCATTTTGAGATAATTACAGGTTTTTGGTTGATGTATTAGACAAATTTTAAGCATATTATTTATAGTAAAATATGTCAGGAGTTAAAGGTTGTAGTAGGGGTTAATTGGGTTGCTTCTTATATATAGTGTTATAGGTGTTTTCCGGCGTTTACGTTCAATTCTAATGGGAGAGAGGGTAAAAGATGTGGAGTAGTCCAATATTCTATGATTTCAATAGTATTATGGGAATTTTTCAGGTTTTTGACTGCGATAATAAAAAAATTTTAACCATAATTATTTCTTTACTGTATAAAATTATGCAACGTATAAGAGGTAAGGAAGGGAATTAGAAGGGTGATTTCATATTTATTGATAGGTATTATTCAGTTCTTTGAGTCAACGGAACGAAATATTACATTATTTTTTGCTATTTGTAATATTAATAGGGGTACAGAGTGAAAAGAGTGGGAATCATTAAACTTTGTATAGTTTCAATATTAATATAAGAATTTTGCCTACTTTTTGTTTGGAATATCTAAGAAATTTTAGCTAATCATTTATAGTCTGAGATATATGTATAAGGTGAAAGAATAGGGTAGAGAGCTAGACGGGTGGTTGTGCATACATCATAATATACTTCTATTTCAGTGTTCTTGCTTTTTCATAATTCCCAATTTTAACAGAAATGGTACATAGAAGGTATTAAGATCTGGTTACAGAGTAACTTAAAGAATGATAAGTTGATTACAGAACAAGTTTTAGAAACACCAACAGTTAATTTGGCCGAACAGTAGGTAAATTATTGCTTTTACGTCCCTTGCTAAAAGGAAAGCATTAGCCCGAACAACTTTTGCTTTTCTTTACGTTTTAGTGTTCTTAGATAGTGGAAAATTTATATTTCCATTTCCCTCGATCGGTCTAACCGACTGTCAGACTGTTGGCATATCTTCGAACGAACTGATATTATATTTGAAATAGGCATAAAACCTATAGTTTTTGAGCGACATCGTTTCAAGGGTGAACGGGGTGGGTGTCAATATGCTGTACGATTTTATTCATATTATGGAACTTTATTTTTTATTTACTCGAGAAAGTCAAATTAAGTTCTTATTTTAGAACTACATGTTTGTGAGGAAAGTACTGGGTAAGTCACTTTATTAATATTCTATCCGGATCAAATTTCCTTAGAATTGGCGACAACCAATTCTGTCAGTCCCACTGATAACCGGAAAAGCAACTACTGTTAACTCAGTGTAAAAGAGGAAAAAGTAAAAGAATTTTTTCATTAACTTTGAACTAACACTGACATAAAACCATAAAAGGTTTAACAAATAAAAGAATGCATACCTGTAAAAATAGAAGGTATTTTTACAGAGTCGAAAATTATGAATTCTTAAATTTTCTAAGACATATTTGAACTGCTAAATTATGAGAAACAAAAAAGTATGAAAGAAAAAGAAGACTTCGAAAATAATTCAAATTAAATGTAATAACTCACGTGGGATAAGATTAGTTTTTAGCACAAATTATTTAAATTTTACGCAAATAACCTTATAAAAAGAGAAAATATAAGAACATTTGTTAAAAGTCTTTCTTTTCTCAAACAACACGCACTTATAACTTTGTAATTTTCGACGGGCAACTTCAATTTTATTTTTATTTCTTTTTTTCTTAATTTTTTTTTTAATTAAAAGGTACACAAAAATAAAATTAATGACTAATATAAAACTCAAATTTAGGTATCACTGATTAATTGATTGGATTTCGTAGTACCTTGATAGCTTCATTAGCAACTACCTAGAAAGCCGAAGATTCAGGTCAAGGTAAGAAGTTATTAGTCTAAATGTCACCCAAATATAATTTGTTAACTGTAAGAAATACAGTATCGTTGCCTAAGCGAATCTGACTTAAATTACTTTTCATTAACGTAAATAAAACCTATTTTAAAATATTTCACATTCATTATACAACAATTTTACGTAATTTGTAGGAATTATAGATAAATATGTACATTTTTATAAAAACTTGTTCCAACTTATCAAATTTACATTTACTCGCCGAGATCATATGATATAATTCTTTTTCATTTACAAATTTCAAAAATAGTAGCATTGAAAAATTCTAAATTCGGAAGGAAAATTTTTAAACTTTATTTTTAAATTATAACCCTTTTTCGTAAGTGTATATTTTTAACGTTTTTATTTCTTGTGCTTTCGTACTTTTATGTAAATATTTTTATAAATAAAATTCCTAACATTTAAAAGGTAAAGTCACTAGAGATATAAGTTATAGAGTATAAAACCACCATAATTTTGAGGGAGGATGTAGAAAAAGTCCAAGGGGGAGACGGCGGGACCCTTGGTAAATTACATTAATTTTGGGTGGTTAACTATACATTAAAATTCCGTCTTTATCTAAATTTTCCCGATATTAAGTCTCTCGTTTCCTCGGCTATTTCCATTTTTTTATATCCTTTTTAAATTATATTTACACAGCGTGTCCCAATACTTTCTATGGAAAAAGCTGCCCACTGATTACTCTAATACTAAAAATATGTGACAAATATTTTTTAGGGTTAAAATTTTGACAATTTTTGACCTTCCAATAGAAATTTAAAAAAACTTATAATTTGAGAACTATTTGCCTAATACTGTATATTGCCTAGGTTCAAAAAAATTAACCCATTTTTGTGAGGACGTAAAAATTACAGATTAATAATTATAAATAAAAACTAAAGTTAAAAATGAAAAAAAAACAATATACTTACATCAGACGTTCTTTTAAATGAATCGTACGACCTTTCTGAACAAATACTCGAAGTTTCCGATTCATCAGAATGATTATCTGCTGATCTCATACCCTTTCTTGGACTTCTGTATTGACCTTCACCAGAATCATTCTACAACAAAATCGAATCACTTAGTTTATCATAAAGGACCCCGCACATTTCTTATGGGAAGTGGCCCTCGGTGAAATTGTCTAAAATTGATCGATATATGTTATTTCTCTCGAGCTTCTGATTCCATGGGCACAAAGTCGGAAAATGGACCAATTTTTAGATAACGGGGGTAAAAAGACGATTTTCGGAGATCTTGTCGACAATAGCGTAGAGCCGTGAGGTTGTTTATGCGCCGTTCTCCACAGTATACGGGGGTTTTTTCAGTCGCTGATTCAAAATCTGGTGTCAAAAATGACATTTGGTAGTTGGTGGTTGTCAAAAAACTGCCAACTCGTCTTATTTCTAATAAAATGCCCATCAGAATATACATGGGGACATTTTTATGTTCGCTGATTCCAATTCCGGTGTCAAAAATGACATTTGAAACTTGGCAACTACCAACAAAATGTCAACTTACCTCACTTGTAACAAAACATTCATCAGTATATATATATCACATGGTTTCTTTTTATCTACTTTTAGCATTATAGTTTTTGAGAGCCGCCTACTATCAAATGTCATTTTTGAGACCAGATTTAGAATCAACGACCGAAGAAACTCCCGTATACCCCGGAGAACGGTGCATAAACAACCTCACGACTCTACGCTATTGTCGACAAGATCTCCGAAAAACGTCTTTCTATCCCCGTTATCTGAAAAACTGTCCATTTTCGGACTTTGTGCCCACGGGAACTTTTGATCAGGAGCAGGAAGATATATCGATTTTAGACAATTTCACCCAGGGTCACTGCTCATAAAAAATGTGCCGGGTCCTTTGCAAATAATTTCTAAAAAATCTACGAAAATTACGAATGTAATAATAATACATGTAACTGAAAAATTGAAGACAAGAAAAGTATAGATTGTAGAATTTAGAACTAAAATCTGTGTGAAATTAGGTGCTAAACAAAAAATTTGATCTTATATTGCAAATGATTTTTTTTTTAAAAAAAAGAGTGAATGCCTTGACCTAGGTAAGAAAATGTACTCTGAGTTTTAACAGCTAATTATTAAACTATTTAACCAGAAATATGCACGCTATTCCTAGTTATATAATGCACTGTGTTACAACTTAACTTGTTTATTGTTCTGCAATAACTTAATTGTGAACTTAGACGAGTATTTAGCTTAAATGTTATTATGGAACGAGGTGGTTGAAAAATGAATCCAATGAATTTCTTAACTCAAATGGTCTCAAAATATTTCTTGTTCTGATATGGAATATGCTGTCATTTCCACCAATGAAGATACTAAAATTCATTCTGCCAGAACAGTATTCTTTTTTAGAAATTATTATATTAAAAAAAACGTTAAGAGAAGGAGAGCTCATGCTTAATATTTAAAATATGTTACTTAATCCCAAGAAAGGAAAAATACTGCTCACTTACAAAAGCATCGGCCAAAGCACTTTCTGCCTCTCGACTTTGCTGTAATATCTTCTGAGCCAAAACAGGTCTGGAAGCAGGACTAAGAGGTGGTCTATCTGTTCCCCGTCTAAACCTGGATATGCTAGATCCTCTAGTTGGACTAGTTTCTCGAGAAGTGTCTCTAGAACCTGGTAAAAATTGGTATACAAAATGGATAGCCAAACAAAGTATACATTACGCACAAAAGGCATATTTAATAAAAACACAAACATATCGTAAATGAAAAATACCTTTTTTTATAACCAATACCTTTTTTTATAACCACAATTAAAATTTTATTTATAAAATTTTAAAAAAATACCAGAAACTGGTTTATGGTGTAATTTGATATAGTTTCAAAAACAATCTATAAATTCAATTACAAAACAAGTAAGGACATTTAATATATATTCGAGTTGGGCTTAACTAACCCTATAATTTTTCTATACTTTTTCCAAAATATAAAAAAGCAAAAGTAATAGCATAGTAATAGAGGTCGCGGAATAATACACTTTTATAGCGAAACCTATAAGCTTTCTGGCTATCGTTGTCTATTAGAATTTTATATTCTGGTGAATACTTACAACCATGTTCGTTTGTTCATGTTTTTTACCACATTCTTTTACCTTGATTTTTCATTGCTATGCATAGATTTGAATTTCGTAGTCATTATGAGAGAATGTCGAGGCAAAGGTAAAAAGTGTTTTAAGACTTAACTACAATATGTATAATTACCTGTAGTAGACCTAGGTATACCTGAAGGTAACCTTCGAGGTCTTGGAGAATCATATTCAGTTGATCTGTTGTAGAGATATGCTAGTCGAGAACTTGGGGATCCTGACCTACTCGTAGCTAAAAATGATTTGTAATAAGTTATAATGAATTAAATCATATAAACTATTAGGATCTTCTTTATACAAACGTACTACAGTAATATACTTTTGCCCCTTTTAATGTCTGGAGTATGATTTTTAAATAAAAATAAAAACCAAAACAGTTTCATGCATTTTAAAAATGTAGCTATTCAATTTTTGTAAGTCTTAATGTGAAGTGACCTTAATTTTTTATAAAAAGTTTTCATGTCTTATTATAAAATTAGTTGTTTTAAAAAATTTAACATACGTTGGGACTGAGAACTTCTACTCCTTGTCCTGCCAATCCTTTCTGGTGAAGCAGTTGCCATATTGTCGGGTGTTCTCTTAGGTCGTGCTTAAATAACAAAATAATACAATAAAGGTTAGGCTGATAATTAACCGTGTTACTTTTGATCATTAGTTAAGTTATTGAACTTAGCCGTGGGTGCAGTACTATTACCCTAGAGTAAAGAGTTATGTTATAGAATCATGCAACTCAGTGTAACTTTTAGAATTGTCGTGTACCTACTTAAACTAGATGAATTAATAAAGATTAAATAAAGAGCGATCGCAAAAATAGCTCCTTTTTAGGTTCTGAATCGTGAGTCACCACAGATAGTACATTAGTAGACACTGTTTATAGAAAAATTTCACAATGAACATAGGATTGTTTTAAGAGATTCAAAGTTGATTTAGTATCAAAATTATCTCATTTGGTTTCACTATATTCCAGAAAAATATTTCAGGTCTTCGGTGACTACGGATCTCCCTAACTCAAGCTTTACGCTAAGAAAAGTTTTAATTCAAAGTTGTAAGGTTTGCTTTAGACTAAGATCTTGAAGAATGATGCCAATTTTGGGTCCTTTGAAGTCCATACAAAGGACTTCAAAGGAATTCGTAGGTTAATACAAATTAGTTTTTACAATTTAATCAAAAATTATCCTAAAGATATTTGACATTTGACTCTGTTTGATGTTTTGGGTTGAGTTAGGTGAGTAGTGTTGACTGAAAAATTATAAGAAAAAAAGTTAAACTTTCTTTAGGAATCAATACTAAAAAAACATTTAAATAAAAAATCAAAATGAGGTCCCGAGGACTAAAAATAGTATCAGACACAAAATATTAAGAATGCTGGAATAATACCAGCTTAAACTCAAACTGAATACTGGGTGGAATTGGACATTTTCATGTAAAATACATGATTGTCAAAATATCAGGCGACAACAATGTATAGTATCTTAAAAGGGAAGGTTCAAACAGCATGGTCAAAGGCTAGTAAAAGTGAATTTAAGTTGCCTTTGTACAACGGAGTCTAAAAGTTCATTCAATGGTCCTGAGCAAATCATTCAACTTATCTTGAAATATATTGCCCCCGTGAAAAAACTATTTTTGGGTGATATTATTAATAAAAAAAAACCAAACGTACAAGCCCAGAAGTCAAAGTGGGTAATAAATTTTCATTCAACAGTCTTTATCTAGCCCCAGAAGTTTTAAATATTTATTAGTGCAAATCTTAATTTCCCTTTTTTAATCAAAAAGACGCACATCCCTGGAATCTCAAAAACTCTAAACTGTTTAAGGTTCATTTAAAGACCCTTTCTGAACCCTACAACTTTGTATGTAATGTCCTTATAAAGCACACTAAATCTGATTAACCGCTAATATATGTTAAATGAAAACTAGTCCCAACATGATCGTTCTCTGTTATTAAAATATACTTAAAAAACAAAATTAACCTATTTTGCGGTAACTCTTTTAACCGGGCAAAACCGTTAAAAAACTGCACATAAAGGTAAATAATGGATTTTCAAAATGAAAGTTTTAAGAAACTAGTACTAAAATAATAATAAAAAAAATAATAAGCTAAAGAAAAACTAATCTTCTAATCAAACAATTTGGAAATCTTGATGTAAGCCAATTTATAATGTAAACTCTGTTCGAAATTAATGTGAACGCTATTTCCATATTTTAGAATTTATTAATTCTAATTTGACTTATACTTGAAGACTACAGGGGAAGAATGAGACTCTTTATATAAGCTGTTTTAACTATGTTTAATCCAACTGACTTTGCTATTCAATCTTAAAGATTAATACTACCCTTTTAAACACCAAGTAAGTCAATGCTATTTCAGTACGTACAGGGTTATTAATTATAAATGAACCACTTTTCTAATTCTGTTATTTAAAAAGTTAGACAACAATGTTAAATATATTATAGTATTTTTTAAAATTTTGTTGCGGAGTTAAAGCAGAAAAAATCGCGCATTGCAATTTTGACGTATAAAAATCCTGTATATTGCCGTTCCGTTTTATGGAACTTTTAATTCAGGAAATGCCAATATATATTTGGGGTTATTGCACAAAATAAACGTTTTCTTTAAAGGAAACGCAAAGAAGAATTCCAAGCTTAAATACATTTTTAAGAATATATAACCCCATCTTTACTAAAACAACATTGAAAGAAAAGAAAATAAAAATATAAAAATGTAAAAACTACCAGAAATTGAGAGCAATAAATATAAAAAGGATGTTTGTTCGTTTGATCATTTTAATACTATTATATATTATTATAATTATGTTCAATGTATTTCCTATAAATTCTTTTTGTCTTTCTATGGCTGCCAAAATGACTCCTTGGGAAAGCGTAATTTAAAAAAAGGTTACTGTGAGAATGTTGCGTGGCGGAGCGCGTTCTTCTTTCAGCTTATTTCGCTATTATTAAGTAGTACCTGATTTTCAACAAATTCCGTTATTATTTTCAAATATGTTGCCTTATTTAAATTGCTGTTAAAAATATTGGTCCTATTACTTTATGGTTCAATGTGCTGCATCAAACTTTAACAGATTGACAACCATCTCTTGTATTGCTCGAGGATCTTGGTAGTCCAAAAGTGTACATTTCTTTTAAAAACTTCTGTTCAAACAATTTTATTAAAATATTGCACATCTTGGTCTATACGTTATCTTATCTTTTGACAAAAGGCCAAAAATGTAATGCCTTGTTTTCGTGAGTTAAATTCTGCACTAGTAACTTTATATGGCTGATAAGTTGTGTCAAGTATTTTGAATCCTGTAATATGTTTTGCGTACTATGTTAAGAACCCGCTGGATTTTCTAAAATAGTATATATCGGTTTTCATTTAATTTTTAGAATACGAATACGTAAGGTGCTTTAAAACGCGAGAAGAATTTCTAATTATTTATTTTCGTAGTTTTTTTCCTTTTTATTTAAATTTATTTATGTTATGTAATCCTTTTCTTTCGTTTAAACGTGGTTTTAATTATGATGTAATATATTCTTAAAAATCTATTTATGCTAGGGATTCTTCTTCGCCTTCCATAAAGTCTTGCATATTCTCGTCGTGCCTGTCTTTTGTTATAATAATTATTAAAATTTCGTATATATACTCCATTTTTATTCTCCGAAAAAAACATTTATACCAGCAATTAGTTTTACTTTACTACTGTCAAAATCCTGAACATAAACAAACGCCTTTGTAAAACGGCGTTATTGTCAAACGTGCTAGCTAACTTCAGGAAAGTAAAATATATATGTTAGTGTTTGAAGAATTAAAAAGTTTTATAAGGAATATATACTACTATCATCAGGAAGTACCGGGTCAACCCCAATAAAATTTAAGCTAATTATCTTTTGTGAATCAATGTTACCGCCTTCAAAGTAGTCTTCATCTGATGCAATGTACTTTTGACCTCGTTTTACGGAGTTCTCGAAAGCATTTTCATACTCGAACTTCAGTTGAGCCGCGAGGGTTTCTTTGATTGTTGCTAATCTAGAGAATGCCATTCACTTCATTAATGTCTTGTTTGTGGGCCATAGTCCTATATCTACGTTCCGTCACCAGCAATTAAGGTTTAAATGAATCAAAATCATGGTTGGAAATCATCTCTTTAGCAAATTGACGTTAATTTTTTTGTAACACAATCGGCTTTGTTGGAACAAGCCTAGTAACAACACTTTTTAAACCCAAATCTTCAAGTAAAATTCCCTGAACAGATCTAAATAATATTGACCGACCGACAGCATTCGTTTACGTGCCTCACAACTGTACGAGTCATTATCCTTTATCAGCCAACAATACATTTACGTGCTTTACAGCTTTACGAGTCATTGCCCTTTATTAGCTGACGTTAACATTTCAGTTGACCTTATGGTTCTCTGAATTTATGATAATATGAAAATGAAACTAAAATTTGAAAAAGGTTCTTCTAATTACCTTCAAGTTAAAAAAGCTCAAATGATATAGAGTTATAGTTCTTAAAAAAAAGTTGGTTGCAAAATGTTAATATAAATATTGTGTAGCTAGTCAAGATAAAATATGTATTTTATTTGCTTAATTTTGCTTTATTAATGAGTTCACGATAATTTTAAATTTTTCTTTATTAAATTTAGTATGGCAGTCTCCAATATCAACATTTTGACCCGTAAGAGCTTTCAAATCATACTTTACAAATTAAAATCAAAAAAGTACTTACAGAAATCACTATCATTGTCATTATACTGACCTGACCGAGATTCTCTTTTAAATAAATTGACGTTTGTGCTTTTACAAGCTCGGCTTGTGTGGCTATACTTCTTACACATTTCTTGATGGACATTTGCTTAGGTCATGTCCCTTGTGCAACGAAAGCAAGATTTCTCTTTTACTCAACGTTCCCCATCTAATCTCTTTTTATCTGGTTTCTAGATTAACAATTTACTTTTAGTGCTATTACTCTCTGCACCCACTGACATTATTTGTACCTCTGGCAATTCCGTCTATAGTGTTAAATTATCTTCTGATAGTAACTTCCATTTTAAACTTTCTGATTTTATGTTACAAACTAACCAATCTTGCAAACATTCTGCTACTCATCGACTAAATTGACAATACGGAGCATAATTTTTCAATTAAGCTACAAATCACTTAATATCTTTCTTGTGTTCGTACATTATAAAATTTATAACATTTGTTAGTGGTGCATATTTTAAACATATTATCAATTATACAAAACGATAACTCCGGTGGTGACAGACACTAATTTTGTTAAAAAATATGTAGATAGGTTATTTTGTCCTATACCTTACATAATTGAAATTGAAAAGTCTTTATATTTAGAACTTTTATCTAGCCGTACTACTTTCAAAAAAGTAAAAGTACTACTTTCTTATCTTTGAACTAATATCATCAAATATTTAAGCACAAAATCGACACCCTGAGTGACAAACTACATTTTTAACTCTGTTAGAATAGACAAAAGTATGTAAGGTGTTTTCAAGATTTATTATTATTTATTTATTTAATAGCTTGCTTACTTGGCTAGTATTATTGCAGAACTCGAAGATTGTAAAAAGAATGGAAAAAACATTACCTGGAATAGGCTTTATTATTATAGTAACATAGTCTATAAGCTTACACAAAATTAGTTGATGATTATGGTTTAATCTGTAAACGGTTTAAAATTAGAACATATAAAGTCATAATTGCTATTTTAACATCTCTAAAATAAAACAATGTATTTCCTTACTTATTTAAAATAAGTAATGGTATGACATTTGTAACTCTTAAAAAGTTAGGTTATACCAACGATGATTCGGCAATCATGATAGTAAAAATAGTATATTTATAAATACGCACCAAAATATTATTCATAAAATGCAAATACTTGTGGCCAATGAGATTGTATATTGAAGTGTTTTTCTTACGTAACTGAAAAGTTGCTGATTGGTCAGCGACATAAGTATCTCCTCTAGTTCTACCTATGATTCCTCTGTGTTAAACTGGTAGCTATAATTGCTCAAGTAGTGCAGAGGTAGGTAAAACGCTTAGGTATGTTGTCGCCAAGAAGTGTTCAATAAACCATTTAAAATTTGTGTTAGTGGTATTTTATAGTGAGAATTACCAATTATGTGATTATAAGTGATAACAGTACCATTAAGTGTGAAGTGAACTCGGTTACTATGATAAAGGGGCGACGCCGAACCAAAAATTAACGGGTTGATCTATACTGAATAATCACGATTTGGTTATGCTCGTTTAGAATAAATAGGTTCAAATTTATAGTGCAACTAATCTAATATTGTGAAACTGTGTATGTGTATGAACAGTTACTGCTAGTAACTGATTCTTTTTATTAAAGAGGTGAAACTTTTAATTTTTTACAAAAAAACGATATGAAAGTCCTTTTAAAAATTATAAAGTTTATGTCATATGACAAAACCGTAATGCGCGATTATTTACTTCTCAAAAAAGATTCTATAAAAGCGTTACAACTTGTAAACATGTTAAATCTTTGCCTAACTCTTGAAATAGGCGAATAAAAGAGGTGGTCAATTTGCAATTAATAACTCAAATACGTTTTTGCTGATAAATCAGCCAGGCACTTAATTCTCTAATTATTGATTTTACAAACAAAATACACAACTTTCTGTGATTTTGTTTTTCCAAAGAATATTTGTATATGCCCATATATGCGTCGAGAGGGAGAATTGCATTTATTTGAATGGTCCGCCCTACATATTTTTGGATATTTCGATTCTAGGGTTAATTCTAGACATGTTTGATACAAAATTTACTAGACCTAAAGCAAATAGTTTTCGAGACAATTACATCCCAAAAAGGGTGTTTATACTATACGGGCTATAATATCTAAACGGTGCATTCTACAGCCGAATGGAACTATGGAATCCGTTTACCGAATGCGATTTTTAAACAGTCGCCTGTCACCCTGCCCGTTTTGACCGAAAGTATGAATTTTAACCATTAATTTTAAAAATTGATTTTTTTGATGACACCAAAAGTTGTTTTTTTTTATGTCCTGCGTATGAACGTTTTAGCTTCTGTCTTATTCACGCATATGTTTTAAGATCTCGGAGTGATATTCCGAGCATACTTATTAATACTCATTGTGTTATTCTGAGTATTCATATTGTTTTTGCATTCTATAACACAAGGCAGTACGCAGGTGTTAAGTGCAGTTGTGAAATTAGCTTATTTTCTAATAAAAAATTAAGTTTAGCAGTTAAGACTCATGTCTGCTTCTATCTTCTCCTAATTTCTACTCTTTATTTACGTTGCTGTTTACATAAAATAAATAAGCTTTTAAGCTGTATACGCTGGATATTTTTGGACTTTCAAGTTACTTCCTGGTAAAAATTAATCGTATTTCTAGATCTATATTTTTGAAATGTTTTTTAGAATCCTCATTTTACTATTATAAAGTATTCCTTTTACCCACGGTTATGATTTTATAAATTAAATCGAGAAAAATGGATTTTATCACGTTTTCCCCTATAGTCTTCTCTTACTAACTATCCAATCAAAATCAGTGTTAATAAAACATTCTTTTACCTTTGTACAATAAATAATCATGCTGATTATTAGGATTATACTTTAGTATTAGATAGTTACCTGAGTGAACAACCTCTCCCTCTGCAAGAAGGCACATGGAAAAAAGCAATGTAGATTAATGTTACTAAAAACAAATGCTAAAATGCATGATATGATTAATAATATAAATATCTAAACACAACAATTCCAAACACCAACTGTAAAACCTAGTTTTAAACAGTGGTACAGAAAATGCTAAATGCATACAAAATTACCTACTACTATAAAATCTGTTGAAACAAGTTAAAATATAATTAATAATATTCGTTTATATTAGATTTAATTTAATAATAAACTAAAAATAATAAATTGCCAATTGGAGAATGTTTATCTTTACCTTACGAAATACTCCTATTATATAATTGAATAACTACTCTGTGCATAAAATACTAAGAGATAAGTCAGATTAGTAACAAATTCTTGTATCCAAGATTTGAGAAATAATTTAAACAGTGCAATGACTACTTTCATTTTTGAACCTACAGTACATTTTAGTACCGACAGAACAGCACTTTTAAAATATTTTCCCGTAGTCCATTAAAATTATTTCTAAATTTTTAATAACATTTTTAACTCCCCCACATTGTATTTGTTTATAACATTAAGCGGATTCTAACTTTTAGGAGCAGTAACTTTTTTGTCCTTTCATTGAGAAAATCATCTTTTATGACCGATTTTTAAACTAAAAAATATCTATATCCAAAAATCGGCACAACGGACCAGTAAAATTGTATTACCAATCTCCTCTATACGATAAATTTACTAACATGTTTAAAAATGAAAAGATAAAACAAAAATACAGTTACTGCGACGTCAAAATACATTTATGTTCAAAAATTAAGGGGACTGATGAAATAAAACACACGCTATTAATTTATTCATCCAAATCAACAGTTAACATGATCTTGATTTCTGATAAGACATCGACGTGTTTGTTTTGGTTTTAGTGCACCTCTTGCAAGATATTCCCTTGATCAGGTGTTCCCGACTCATATGAATAGATTCAGTCAGGTAATCAGTAATTATGCGTTTCAAAGAGGTGTCATCCAAAAAAAGCATCTTTTTAGCGATCTCAACATGACGACAGTTCTCAAGAAAATTAAGTATCTTTAAGTTATTATAAAACAAGTTCAAATTGTTCTTCATAATCGATTGTATTGATCCAGTTGATATTTCAGTAAAGTCTAATCCTTAATTTTGTTGATGTTTTCTACTGTGGTTACGATGAATTGTTTTCCGAAATGCGGTTTGTCTTCAACTGCTTTTTTACCCATTTTAAACGATTTGTACCACTTGAAACCTCTTGACGCTAAATATTCATGACCGAAATGCTTTTCTAACATTTTTAGGGTATTAGTAAAAGATATTTGGTTTATAAGATAATTTTAAGGCTCAATTCACGCTAAGAGGCCGCGCGATATGCTCTCCGTTCGATAAAATTTTCTCATATCTACATTGGTGTTCCGATTTAGATCTTGCTTCAGTTTTTCTTCGTCAATGTTTTAAATGAGATCGGAGTAGTTGAGAAAAGTACATATACTTATTTAATTTTTTCAACCGAAGAATTAGCAATTATAGCTATTTCTTGGACGATGATTCAAAAAGAAGGAAACCTAGAAGAGGGATATGGGTACATCCAAGTTTAAAGGCTCGAAAAAGTGAAGGTGAATATTATACACTGTACCGTCATCTAATTGATAATACATAATTACCTCTCTCAAATGTCCACAATTTTTCACCCGCCATTATTTATTGATATATATTATTTTATTAATTTTTTACGTTACACGCACTCGTTGTCTAGTGCACAATTGAGCGGGTACGGAGTGGAGCGGGATCGAAAACATATTCATACTACCGTGACAAGTCATGACAAGTCCGCTCTTGTTCCGACAAAATATTCTGAGATGTATCGATATTGAAACGTTACGAGATCGAAATCTGAGCGATAGTAATAGCATGAATATACTCATTGTTTCTTCTGTAAGCATATTTTATCGAGACGAGAGCGAACCGAGAGCATATCGAAAGCGGCCTCATAGTGTGAATCGAACCTACTGCAATTTCTTGCTTAATAAAAATCTAAAAAACAAATATTTTAATCGATCAATACTCTCAATTTTTGAACGTTGTAGAACGTCTGCTGAATAATTGTATTCTACCATTTTTTCTTCACTTGATATATATAAAGTTGAAACTCACAAGTCATTGTGCTAATAATGATTTTTTTTCTAGATATTTATTCTCAAGCAGCAGCAAGATGTTTGAAAACATATTTATAATTTTTGACGATGAAATTAAATGTTAAAATTAAAGTAAATTTACTTTTTAGAATCATTTTAATTCTGAAATACTCAGTGTTTTTTCTTACGATGTCTCCTAAGATGTTAAATTTTAACGTCCTTTCTACTTGATATGTAAAGAAAAAAATATACGTGAATTTGTACGAGTGCTTAGAGAAGTGTTTACGTATCGTACACGGAAATTGCGCTTACTGGATTTGCTATTCATTTAATGCTACAAAAAACACATCTACAGAGTACTACAAATAGATAGAAAAGTCTTGATGTACGTAAAGTCACGTTTTTGAAATATAAAGTGTATGTACTACTCAGTCATATATCACCACTACACCAAACACTTTATTTTTGCACTCGACGCGCGTTTCGCTAACCATGTTAGCTTCATCAGGAGCGATGATTGACTCTGTCAATCATCGCTCCTGATGAAGCTAACATGGTTAGCGAAACGCGCGTCGAGTGCAAAAATAAAGTGTTTGGTGTAGTGGTGATATATACTGAGTAGTGTCATTGTGCCAAAGATTCCACATTCCCAACTTAATTTAAAGTGTATGTGTCAGAACTCCTACAAAGATTACAGTAGATGGTTCTATGTGTTTAAAATATATATATATATATATATATATATATATATATATATATATATATATATTATATATATATATATATATATATATATATATAGTTTTTAAATCATCGCTACTCTCCAAATAGCAAAATTATTTTCTTAAAACCTATAATATTAAGAGAACATACGGTCGAAAATTAAAATATTTGCAAAAGATGCAGCATAACTTTTCAACCAGTTTAAAAAACGAAAATTATACAAAATTTATTTCACTATCAAAATAACACAAACACAAAGTATGGTTTGGGTCGGTAAGTAAATTGCCAAGAAGATATTTTATCAAGTATGAATGAATTCCAGGCACTGCTTAAGGTGCTAGTGCATTTGTACATAATTATATTTTTAATTTCTAAATTTGGCTTAACCGAAAAACTCTTGATTTTCCTCTATACTTTACTCTATATCAATTAATTTTTTTATCGATCTCTTGTATCTACTTTCAGGATGAGATTAGTCAAAAGGCATGTTTTGACTGAACCTTATCAGAAAAAGATAATTCTGGAATAATATAAACTAAACTAAATTGGTTAATCTAAAATATTAAAAAGCTTGCCAAACCAATGAGTAATAAACTTAAGGGGTTACATACACTTGGAATTTTCAAAAATTCTATTTTTTTTTACGGATTTTTATTCTCCATACTTCTCAGAATTATTCAAGGAAAAAAAAATTAAGAAAATTCCATTCCATTACAAAGTTACAGCATTAAATGTGACCTGACGTCGGATTGAGATCACTACCTGTGACAATATTTTTTAACTTTGTTTTTTTTATCTTAAAAATTACTTTTTCTACAAAATGTCGAGAGGTTTTTTTAATTTTCCTAAAAGACAATTTTTTATAAATAATTAAACATAAATTTTTTGGTCGGCAATTGCATACTAAAGTTTGAAACACCGTAATTTTTTTTATTTTTGAAAAAAACCCCTTCGACAATTTTTAACTACTACATTATTTTACTTTTAGAGATTAGATTATTTTTTGCGAAGTTATCCTGCAGACAAGGAGGCGCCATAGTTTTCATCAGTGGTCCATTTAACCCGAAAAAATAATGTTAACATTTAAAACATATTTAAAAAAAAAATGTTCTTAAAATTTAAAGTACAATAAAAATATATAACGCCATTATTTACTACTATACTCACTTAATAACCTTTAGAATATTTTTTTAAATATATATACTTTTAACAGCGCCCAGGTGTATGTAACCCTTTAATATGAATTTTGGTTAATACTAAAAACTCCATGCGGTAAATGAAACTATATAAAATGAAATGAATGAAAAACCTACGAAGACTAGCTGTGCCCGACTGAATTTTGTTTCTGGCCATAGCAGAATACTGTGCTCTTGCTTTTGCTCTTTGTGCTGCCTGCAGATCGATGGCAGAGTTACTTCTAAATCCCTTCTTGCTTGTACTATCTACAAGTAAATATATTAGGTAACTGTTGTTATCTTAGAATTTGAAACGGGATGCGATCGGAGAATACCTCGAATTCTATAGGATATAAAAAAGCGTATTAGTAAAAGTTGTTGGGAAAGAGAGAGATGGATAATCCAAAAATATATTTGTATATATATATATATATATATATATATATATATATATATATATGTATATATATATATATATATATATATATATGTATGTATGTATGTATGTATGTATGTATGTATGTATGTATATGTATATGTATATATATAATATATATATATATATATATATATATATATATATATATATATATATATATATATTTATAAGTATACATTTATATATATATATATATATATATATATATATATATATATATATATATATATATATATTTATAAGTATACATTTATATATATATATATATATATATATATATATATATATACATATATATATATATATATATATATATATATATATATATATATATATATATATATAATATATATAGTATTTTCTGTATCTTTTTGAATTCTAGTGAATATAATTCACACAGTTTCTGACATATTGATATTGGAAAAATGGCATTTTAAACACTTTGGCTTAACTATCTTAACAGTACAATTTAAAGAAAAAACTATCTGATTTCTACTATCTATTAAAACACGGCAACTTCGGGTTAGCTTTGATTGTAAGTGGAAAAAATGTTTTCAGGGTTTCCGGTCTCACCAGATATTGGTACACTTGAAATAGGACGTAAAAAACCAAGATAAGGAAATGTAACTGACTTTTCTTTAAAAACTGTCTAACATGTGAAAAAATGCAACTGTTCAAATGTCAATATCTCAGAAACTTTAGTCGGGTGCTATTTTCTATGAATATGGCTAGAATTTGTTGTATACATTTCAAATAAGATATATAGAATGCATCATTTTAACTGCACGTTTAATTAACTTTTTGAAACCCTCTGTAAATATGTATGCTATAGAATTTGAAATATAAATCCACTGTTGGGTCACTCTATTTACATTTACAAGCAAAACTAAATTTTCATACTAGACTAATTATTCGTTACAATGTTCTCAACGATTTAGTGTTATTTCAAAAATCAAATAACTGATTTGTTTTGCATTATTCACGACAAAAACATCATGCAAATAAATCTATTTGAACATGAACATGCGGCTCTGATTAAAAAAATAGAAAAAACAAACAAAAAAAAAACTACACAGCATTTATATATATATAATATATATATATATATATATATATATATATATATATAATATATATATATATATATATATATATATATATATGTATATATATACCCGTGACAACGAAGTTATGATATTCGTCTCCATGATTAAATAATTTTTAGAGCACCTCAGTAAAATTTGTTATTATGGTATAGCTGAGATGCTTATTTAGAATAGAAAAAAATAATTGACAGTCACTTCAGGTTTTCCGGAAACCGTGACATACTCTGTATATTTTTAATTTTTTGACTTTTAAGGAAATTTCTGACGGTTGAATTTAGGAAGGCGACAATGTTATTAACCACAGGCAGTCCCTTATATACTGATTTTTAGATACCATTGCCCTAAAAACCAATGATATTTGTATAGAGAATTATACATGAAAAATGTATAGAATTTGTCGTCGATCCGAAAAAATAAAAATGTCCTGTATGATCACAAAACTTTATAGATTCTCTTTCTTGGTCTCACGAACATCCGCTTCTGGTACAAATATTGGCAAATAACAGAAAGTTATAAATGAAGACACGGAACAAATTCTGTCTTTGGGTAACAGTACATTTTATTTAAGATAACGTCGCAGAATGTGATATAGTTATGCCGGGACATCATATGTTACTAGCATCGTCACTAAAAATGCTAAGCATTTTAACTGCACTTTATTTCTTTGATCGGATCCAGAGTAGAGTTATTTGCTTGATTAGGGATCCAAAACCCATCGAAGGACAATTTGTGCCATGAGCTTTTTCTATTAATACTTCAGAGGATAGTGCTTGACTGATATAGTCTTGACTGA
>CM032446.1:128472063-128487063 GCA_019049505.1 Pachyrhynchus sulphureomaculatus
ATATATATATATATATATATATGTATATATATATATATATATATATATATATATATATATATATATATATGTAATATATATATATATCTATATATATATATATATATTATATATATATATATACATATATATATATATATATATATATATAGTTACATATATATATAATATATATATATATATATATATATATATATATATATATCTCACATTATATTTAATATATATATATATATATATCATATATATACATATATAGATATGTATGCATATATAACTATATATATATATATATAAATATATATATATTATATATATATATATATATATATATATATATACATACATTATATATATATTATATATGTGAATGCATATATATATATATTAGATATTGATATATATATAATATATATATATATAATCATACATACATATATTATATATATATATATATATATATATATATATATAATTATATATATATATACTATATATATATATATACATATATATATATATAACTATAGATATATATAAATATAATATATATATATAAATATCTAAATATATATATAATATATATATATCACAAAATATAATACAGACCGAAAACACAATATATATATATATATATATATATAGTTATATAAATATATATATATATATATATAAATATTAGCCGGGCCCGCGGCTCCGCTCGCGTGGACTTGATTCACTACTATCGTCACTGCTTATTCCTTATGTTACCCAATGTAATAAAATAAATCTCCGATTATTTCCCCTTATCTCCCCAATATTTCTCCTTATCTCCCATTAATCTCTACCATAATTTCCATTATCTAGGCTTATCTCTGCTCATCTTCCATTATTTCTCCTTATCTCCCATTATTTCTCCTTATCTCCCATTACCTCACCTTATTTACCCATTATCTAGGCTTATCTCGCAATATTTCTCCTTATCTCCCATTATTTCTCTTTATCTCCCATTCATCTCACCATAACTCCCATTATCTAGAATTATCTTTGCTTTATCTCCATTATTTCTCCGTATCTCCCATTATTTATACTTATTTCCCATTATCTCACCTTATCTCCCATTATCGAGGCTTATCTCGACTTATCTCCCATTATTTCTCCTTATCTCCCATTATCGCACCACCCTTATCTCCCATTATCTAGGCTTATATCGAATTATATAGAACATATGTATAAATTTATAAAAAACACGTAAATCGGATAAGTGGTTCTCGAGTGATAAGCGCATTAACGGACAGACAGACAGACAGAGAAACGTTACATTTTATATATATTATATTCTTTGTTACATGATATTGTTCCATATTTAATGCTTTAGGCAGTGTATTGCAAGAGAACGCGCTAGCGGCAAACTTTTCTCCGACTTGATTCACTATTATCGTCACTGCTTATTCCTTATGTCACCTAACGTAATAAAATATATCCTATAACCTGGCCAGAGAACATACGTATGATTAAAAAAAAAGCACGTAAATCGAATAAGTGGTTCTCCAGTGATAAGCGCACTAACGGAACAGACAGACAGAGAGACGTTGCATTTTTATATATATTATAGATATTCTTTGCTCCATGATATTGTGTCCATATTTAATGGTTTAGCATGTTTAAAAAAAAAGCACGTAAATCGGATAAGTGGTTCTCTCAGTGATAGGCGCACAAACGAACAGACACAGAGATGTTGCATTTTACATATATTATAGATATCCTTGGCTACATGATATTGTACCATATTTAGTGATTTAGGCAGTGTATTGCAAACTCAATTCAACGGCCAGCACAGTCCACTTTCTCTATCCTGGGTATGTATGTTAGTGCGCTTATCATTGGAGAACCACTCATCTGATTTACGTGATTTTTTTTTTAAAACATACATATGTTCTCTGTCCTGGTTACAGGATAGATTTTATTACGTTAGGTAACATAAGGAATAAGCAGTGACGATAATAGTGAATCAAGTCTTCTAAACATCTTGCCTACTGACAATGGCGTGAAAATCCTAAAGCCATAAATCGTAACTTATTTGATCATACCCGAAACAGATGCAAAGAAATTATCGACGAAACCAAAGAGGCACACGATCAAAGAATTAAAAATAAACTTCTTGCCGGCCTCAAAAATTCCAGATCTTTTTTTGGTCAGTCAATAAGGCGTTTATAGTCAAAATTTCACTATAGCACCACTTACAATCACGATCAGATAATATTATTGCAACACCTGTTGAGAAATCCACCTTGTTAGCTGAACTCTTTGTCTCACATTCTACTGCGGATTTCTCACGAAAAATGCCACCAACTATTCCCATAATGCAGTCAAGGACACCCGATATTGTCTTCAGCCAGCGTATCATAAAATGTATTTTAATGAAGATAAGACACCAAAAAGTTTCTGACGCTGATGGAATAGCGGCCATAATACACAAAATATATACACGGCATTTAATTTATTGAATCGAATTTTAACTCTTAAGTGGCTCACCGGATTTAGTATTTTCCTATTTGGGACATCGAAAAATTTCTTTCACTACTAAACTTAGTTTTTTATAAGGAAACCAATTATAACAAAAATTTTATAATTTGTCAAATTTCACCGATTACAAAACCAACTAGGTTTTTTTAAAAGGTAATCTTGACATACGAGTACACCATTAAATAGCACTTTTTAGTCCGTTTACAAGAACATAAAACTCTTTATCTTTATTTTCAGTGGTTATGAACAAACAAGTTATTGAACCGAATGTTAACTTTTTAAGTGGCACACCAGATTTACTATTTTCCTATTTAGTATATCGAACAATTTCTTTATCTGCTAAACTTAGTTTCCTCTGAGGAAGCTAAATTTGATAACAAAACACTTGTCAAATTATGAGGTTACGAAGTCAATTAGATTTTTTTAAATGGCATTCCCTACAAATGATTTGAAAATGGACATATTTTTTGCTATATTTGGCTTCTTCACAAAAAACTAAGCTCAAATTTGACAAGTGATAAATTTTTGTATCATATTTGGCTTTCTCATAAAAAAAACTAAGTTTAATTGTAAATAATTTTTTGATACCAAAATAAGAGATGAGTTAACTGAGTGGGCCACTTAACAGTTCAATAAATATCAATATCAATTAAATATCAAGTATTATATAGTCTTGTAAAACGGAGTGAAAAATGCTATTTAATGGGTGTGCTCGTATATAGTGGGTGAAATTTAGAAAACTTCTAGTTGGATTTGTAAACTGTCAAATTTGACAAGTGTCAAATTTTGTGTTATAATATTGGAGTTCCTCACAAAAAACTAAGTTTATTAGTAAAAGGATTTTTTTTTAGATACTCCAAATAGGAAAATAGTAAATCGGGTAAGCCACTTAAAAGTTAAAATTTAGTGCAATAACTTGAATGACCTGTATACTGATAACGACTGAAAATAAGTATCAAGTGTTATATATTTTTACTAGCCGTGCCCGTGGCTCGGTTCGCGTGGACTTGATTCACTATTATCGCCACTGCTAATTCCTTATGTTACCTAACCTAATAAAATATATCCTATAACCTGGCCAGAGAATATATGTATGAATTAAAAAAACAAAAAAACACGGAAATCGGATAAGTGGTTCTCGAGTGATAAGCGCACTAACCAACAGAGAGACGTTGTGTTTTATATATATTACATAGATTATTATTATTATTATTATTTTGTTTTGGTTCTTCCTTCTCACATTTGGTCAATGTGGTTCTATGTTTGGCTGACGGGCCCAAGCCAAATCAGCACAAACGTCATTACCTTTGTGTATTAAAGAATGACCTGATAATGTTACATGTTGAATGTCTCGGTGTATGTTTGTGTTGCGTCCTAACTGTACTAAGTGTGGCGTGAATGTTATTGGTGCAAGACATGTGGCTGATATGATGAGGGGGACAATGATGACTTTTTCTTGTTTTCATAGCCTTTTTATTTCTGCTGCAAGATCTGTGTATTTGGAAATTTTTTCTGTGTTTCGTTTGAATGTTTGTGTCGTTGGGGACAGCTACGTTGATTAGATAGGTGACTTTTCATTTTTTGCACTGAAAAGGAATACCGGGTCTATTGGCGGAGACTGTTTTATCTGTATGGATACTTATGTCCCAGTAGAGCTTGTAATCTTTATTTTCAAGTACGGATGTTGGTGTGTATTTATAGTAGGGATCTGTGTTTTTTATGAGTTTGTATGTTGTGGCTAGTGCTTGGTGAACTACTTTTGCCGCTGAGTCATGTCTGGCTGTGTATTCCGTTCCGGCTAATATTTTACATCCGCTTCTTATGTGTTCGATCATTTCTTTCTGCTGGTGGCATTTCCTGCATCTGTCTTCTGTAATAGTTGGGTTTTTGATGATATGCTTTTGGTACTTTCTGGTTAATATGACTTTATCCTGGATGGCAAGTAAGAAGTCTTCTGTTCCAGGGAATAGCTGCCCATCCTGTAACCAGGTGTATGATTGTTTTTTATATTTACGTGCTCCTGTTCTATGTGATATCTGTGTTTTCCGTGGAGTGTTTTTTCTGACCACGTTTTCATCTTTTCCTGTTGTAATTGGGTGTGACTGTGTGTATCTGTTGGGTTGTCTGCCAGGGATAAGTTGAGAGGTGTGTAGTTTTTGTCTGCTTTCACTGTTGCTGTGTGGAGGCTGGTTGCTTGGTGTGAAAGAATTTCCCTAAGTGCTTGTATTTGTTTTGTGTGTAGTGATCTGATGTCTATGATGCCTCTTCCTCCTGCCTTCCTCTCGATGGTAAGTCTTTCTTTGCATGCGTTGGCGTGTAATTTCCTGTATTTGGTGAATTGAGAACGTATAAGGATGTGAATGTTTTCTATGTCTGTGTGTGACCATTTGACGATACCAAATGAATATGTGAGTATAGGCATAGCGAACGTGTTGATGGCTTATTTGAGATTCTTGGAGTTGAGTTTTGTTTGTAAAAGTTTCACGAGTCTGTTTTTGAATTGTTGGTTTGGTTGGTTGGTTCGTTGGAAGCCTAGATATTTGTGTGTTTCTTTGTCGAGTATGTTAATGAGTGTTTCGTTATTGATGGTTTCTGTCTCATGGTGGCCTTTCCATTGGCTTTTGTTGATGTGGAGCACTTTGCATTTACTTATACCAAATTCCATACTGATATCTAAGGTGAATATTTCTGTGATTTTGAGGAGTTCTTTCAGCTGTGTTTTTGTGGCAGCGTAGTTTAACTCATCCATATATAGGAGGTGGTTTATTTTTTTATGTTGGTTTACTTTTTGGTGTCTGATGTTGAAGCCATGGACTTTTCTGTTTAGTGTATTTGAGAGTGGACTGAGACAGAGGCAAAACCATAGAGCGCTGGGCGAGTCTCCCTGAAATATACCCCGTCTGATATACAGCTCTTCTATTTGGATGCGTTCGGTTTGTGTTTTTAAGTGGATTTTGGTTTTCCATGTTTATTATTATTATTATATAACCTGGTCAGAGAACATATGTATGTATTAAAACAAAACACGTAAATCGGATTAGTGGTTCTCGAGTGATAAGTGCACTAATGGACAGACAGTCAGATAGAGAGACGTTGCAATATATATATATATATTATATATATATATATATATATATATATATATATATATATATATATATATATATAATATTCTTTGCTACATGACATTGTTCCATATTTAACGGTTTAGGCAGGGTATTGCAAGAGAACGGGCTAGCGGCAAACTATTTCCGACTTAATACTACTACGACTATTATCGTTACTGACTATTCCTTGTGTTACCTAACGTAGTAAAATATATCCTATAACTTGGCCAGAGAACGTATGTATGAATAAAAAGAAAAAAAACGTAAATCGGATAAGCGGTTCTTGAGTGATAAGCGCACCAACGCACTATGGGACAGAATCGTGCGTACCGTCTCAAAAATCTGTAACTTTGTCGTTGATTGAAGTAAATAGCTGAAATTTGGTATGTAGTATCTCTAATGTATATACTATCAAATAATGGTACATTCGTTGTTAATTTTTAACCGACTTCACGTGTGTATTTTTTTGTTCCTTTTTTTTTAATGTTTGTTCCAATATTACTCCGCTATTTGTGAACCGATTTTAATTTTTTTTTTTTGTTTGAAAGGTATTGCTTGTAGTTGGTACCATAATTTTTTTTTGGAAATCGGACGGACAAAATGTCCGTCCGAAAAATTAATTTTTGAATATCTCGGCCATTTATAAAACCGATTTTCAAAAATTTCTTTCTTCTTTTTGAAAGAATTTGTCAAGAGGCTGAACACATAAAAAAATTTTCGGCAATCGGACGGATATTTTGTCAGTCCAAAATATTGATTTTTAAATAACTCTATTGAAAATTTATGAAAATCGGAGGGAGGAAGTCGGTTTTTTTTTTTGCGAGAATTATTTTATTTATAATATTAAAAAAAAAATACAAAAATAAAAATGACACTTTTTCATACAAAAACATAGTTTACTTAACTTACTGAATGATAATTATACAGTTTAATGATATACACTATTATTTCGTATTTTTGTTAATATTACATATGAAAATAGCATATAATAAATGACAAACATTTATTAATCCACTACATAAAATAGAAAAAAAAATAATTGATATACAAACTACAATTTAAATATCTAAGGTTCTTGGCTTCGTCTAACAGTTCCCTTGGCAACAGTGAATGATGGTTTTCTGATACTTGATATGTATGGGTCTGATGTAAATAAAAGACCATGAAATACGTCTTCATTCGTTGCGGACCTAGAGCACTTTCTAGCGTGACATAATCTGATATTTTTTGTAATCTTTATTACGAGATTCTTGGGCATCCTCAGATAAATTACCAATAGGCAGAACAGCAAAATGTCTAATTATACTTTCCCCATGTATTAAGATCTTATGTACTGAAGAAGGCATGTTATACCACATATATTGTGTAACGTACAATTGTGCAGTATTTATTATTTCTTCTTCTTATTAGTTATTTCTGAAGAGCAGTAGTAGTTCTCAAAAAAACGTCGAGCTGTATTGCCGTCATTGCTATTTCCACTTCCTTGCCGGGGTTTATCAACATGCAATCCCATTCGGCTTCGAAATAGACTTTGTACAAGTTTTTTCTTGTCTTCTCTACTTTTTTTTATCTTCCGGAGTTCTCGCAGCCCCATTTTTTAAACGAAAGATTATATGAAATATGTAAAACTAACTCCATGCACCTAATACATGCATGCAACGTCGACAAACCGTACTCGTAAGCATTCATATTATCTGGCTTTGATTCAATCTTCTCCAAATTATTCATATCGCTTGGCTTAGCCCCACACACCGTACACATAGCTCCAGAACTTGTGTCAGTTAGAACTTGTGTAACTTTTCCATCCACCATAGTTAAGAACAGCTCGTGACTTATTTCAATTAGCTGGTCCCCCATGTGTATCTCAGAAATTTTCAAATTATTAATTTGACCCCGAATATCACCGACCACCGAACGGGTTTTCTCGGGCGTTTCTTTTGCAAATTCCATCAGAATTGGTCGGCAATATCGAATAGAAGAGCATGCCGGATTTTGCCAAAGAACCTCTTTTGTTTCTGTATCAATCAGCTTTATTGGTACCAAAGACGCTATAAATAAGTTTGCATCTGAGACCAAGTTACTTTCATCTGTTAAAATTTGTTTATATTCACTTTGTCCCGATGAACCATCACATCCCCATTTGGTAAACAATTTAAGATTCCTTCTTGTTGGGTTGTAAATATTTTCAATTTTTAAGATACGGGCAGTAGTGTGATCCAGCAAATCTTGGAGATTGACTTTAGCGCCTGTATCGGTTATTTCAATGCTGGAGGGTGGAGGATAACACAGTTTGTTTGCGTTTGTTAATATATTATATGACGGCAATATATCGAAGTTTTTTGTTAATCAGACTTGCTCGAAGTAATCTGTATTGTGATTTCGAAAGATCTAAATCAGCAAAAGACATCCGCCGTAAAATATGTTTGCATTGCGAGTTTTAATGCAACAATTTTTCCTTTATGATCTTTTTTTATCTCTATCACAATTCCGCATCATTGCAACAACAAAAGCTTCTTCCAATTCTCCTTCAGACCGCAATCCTTGGACGTATGCGTTATGTATATTCTCGAGTCCATATTCTTGAATTAACTCCATATTCTTCCTTTTTTTTTTCGATTTCTCTGACAGATCTTCATAAGACATTGATGGACGTCCACGTTCTCCAGATGTTGTAGGTTTGATATCCATTGGTATTTCGTCGAACTGTACCTTAAATTCACCGTCTAACCACGTTGTATTTTTATTAAAGAAACGTTCTTTAGTTCGGTTAGATGTGGTCCAGCGATTGTTAAAAGCTGATATAAGCAATTTTTAAATACTTTTCACAACTAATTCACTTTCTGAAGACGACAAATGATGGTGTTCTTCTAAGTATTTTTGAATATCTTCTCTTTTTGTTCCATGGTCAATAAAAAATTCGCATAATACTCGGCACCACAAATTCACTCATTTTGTTGTATAGGTACTTCGCAAATATTGTTTTTACCGAGGTTGGTGAAGACTCTACGTCGAAGCACAATAAAGTACTGGTAAATGACAATTAAATCAATAACTTTTATACTTCAATTCCGTGAGAAAAATATTATATCTGCGGGGTAGTCACATATTTATCGCGTTCTTATATGATATGATATGATTTCCAATAACAGTATTTCCACCTTACCCAAACTTTAATTTAGGTAGTAATCTATCTTTATATATAAAACACAAAAAATGTTTCTACCTACCCAAGGCAGCTCTACCAGGTAGTAGCAGTTCGGCAATAGCAACAAAGCCGAAAAAAATCACATGTATTTTGTTGGTAGAAAATTCACCACATTGTCAAAAATCACGAGAGCTTCTCTCAAAAAACAACCACTTTATGTATGTATGTATGTAGTTCATTCTCTCAAAAAAACAACCACTTTATGTATGTATGTAGTTCAACGCGGTAGTTTGTAAACAAAATTTTGACAACTTGCTGGGATGTAAACAATAGTCACCTGTTCTAGTGATATTACCTGGTAAAGCTGTACCTACCTACCTACCTACATATCTACCTGCCTACCTATGTCCGCTATAGACGCTAGTAGACAATATTATTTAACAATAAAATGTCAGAAATAATCTATTTTTCGAAAAATCTCCTGAATCAAATCTTAAATTTTTTTTTTAAATATTTTGCATTTCCCTCCCCATCAGGTATTTTTCGTCCCATTTAAAAGGGGGCAGATTCGGGCAAATCTTTTTTTTTGCCTTGACTTTTATATGAGCTGCTCTATGTGATGGTATCAAAAATTACGACATCGGCAGACATCGCTAACTGTCAAAAGTCTATTTAAAGTTTCTAATAGGGTTAGGATATTAGAAACTGCAAAAACAATCGTGTACCTCTCCAGTTTTTACATAAATGTCTACTTAAATGCTTTTTAAATAAGGTACTTAATAACCATTCTAACCATATATCACACTTACATATTTGCATTGAAAATAATGAAAATATGACCATGTAAACTGGTGCAATTCTGTTCTACATAATCGACATTATTTTGAGCGTTAACTTGCAAGTCAAGTTTTATTAAGAAAAAAATGAGAAATAATCTATTTAAATTCTATATAATATGTATTAGACATTCAGTTAGATATGTGCATTAACAAAATATTCAATATCGAACATTCGCAAAACCTATTTTTGAGACGGTACGCACGATTCTGTCCCATAGTGCAACGGGCAGATAGAGAGACGTTGCATTTTATATATATTATAAATAAACGGACTGAAAAATGCTATTTAATGGTATGCTCCATGTGTAGAGGGTGCTATTTATGAAAATCCTATTTGATTTTGTAAACTGCCAAATTTGACAAGTGACAAATCATGTGTTATCATATTTGGCTTGCTTACAAAAAACTAAGTCTATTGGTAAAAGACTTTTTTTGACACTCCAAATAGGAGTATATTGAATGAGCCATTAAAAAGTTAAAATTCAGTTCAATAACTCGAATTATCTACTATCTATGAGTATACCGTTAACGAGTGAAAATAAAAATCAAGGGATATATATTTTTGTAAAGGGACTCAAAAATGCTATTTAATAATGTACTCATATGTACAATACGTGCAAAAAAATCCTACTTGGCTTTGTAATCTGCCAAATTTGACAAGCGCTAATTTTTTGTTATCATATTTGGCTTCCTCATAAAAAAAAAAATTTAGTACTAAAAGAATTTTCTTGGTATGCAGAATAGGAAAATAGCAGTTAATAATTCGTTAATAACTATAACTGCGATAGCAAGGAATACTTATTGGCCTGTCTGCGGAAGTTGCCAGATAAGATGACTGCTGGTTTCGATCTTATTTCAAGTTTTGTGCTTAGCTGTTTGCTGTTTCACTTCCAAGGATCTTGAATGGGATTATTAAGTCGTTTGTCCAATTCACAGAATGTTTGTAACTATGAACTAATTTCTATTTTGTGTAGGTTTGTGAAGAAATTGGAGATGTCGGCCTATAAAAATATTTTGTCACGCGTCAAACCTTTAATTTCATCATACAAATATGGTTTTTTGGGAAAAAATCTACAATCTCGAACTTGGCAATAATCAAGCAAATCTGTAAATTAACGTATCTTATTCGATTCCAGGCTTAGTTTTGGTGAACCTAGCTATTATTAGAGAGCAAGCACTAAAGATGCCTGGATTGATAATAAGGAATTGCTCTGCGTTCAACAACGTTGCTGCTCTAAAAATCTATATTTCTCTTCCGTTAGGTCAAGGTTTGGGTATGGTTCTATGATTTTCTATTGTGTTTAAGATATCGAAAAGGAATTTTTGAAAAAATTCGAAGGTGTTTTTAAAATTTGTAGCTAAAATGGTTGATGGTGGATATCCGCCAAGAGGTATTAATCGGTCTAACTTATTAATAAGGTTTTTCATATCGTTGAAAAACGTAGAATTTTAGCTAGCTTGGTTTTTATTATTGAATAAAATCCAGTAGTAAACTTAATTAATTTCAAGGTACTTCAAGTGTTTACCCGGCATTTTCAAATGTTTTATTTAACCAATGCAAGAACAAATATTTTGTTTA
Source organism: Pachyrhynchus sulphureomaculatus (assembly GCA_019049505.1). Lineage (NCBI taxonomy): Eukaryota > Metazoa > Arthropoda > Insecta > Coleoptera > Curculionidae > Pachyrhynchus > Pachyrhynchus sulphureomaculatus. The sequence continues at coordinate 128,483,239 of CM032446.1, forward strand.
GTTCTTCTGTATCTACAATGTGTAAAAACTTTAATACATTTGGCGAACACGGTGATATTTTTTATTTATCATTAACCTCATATGCGCGTTTGTTAAATGCTAGCATAAATTTATAATAGTATTTTGTAAATTTGTATGGGAAATTGTACATTTTAGTATTATACAATTTTTTACCATTTTAATGGTGAGTATCACGTACTGTATGTATCATTTATGCAGTTCTCTATAAATGGATGTGTCTGTTGGAAATTAAATTATTTATTTATGTATTTATTATTTAATAATCTCTGGAAAGCACTGCCATATGACCGTAAATATTCAACGAATTTCATTTTAGTTTTACCTTTAGCGTTACGCGTACAATTATAGACCTAAAAAAGGACAGTACTAACCTGAAGTACTTTGAGCACCCGTAGCTTTACTGTATTGTCGGGGTGTTTTGAAGCTATTGAGGTTGTTATTTGATGAACTAGCAGACATACCGTCTCCTTGGAGTGCTCGTCGATAACTTGGCTCGAGAGACTGAAGTAATGCATCAGCTTGTTCTGGGAAATGATCCCGAAATCCACGAAATGCTCTGTAACATAATTGTTATTAATAAAAATATCTTTTTGTAGCCTATTATAGACTAAAACTTAAAGAGATTTAATTTACTAGTCAATTTTTTTTCACACAAACCTTTTATTTATGGGTTATATTAAGTATGAAATAATAAATATTTTTAGTCTGTACAAAAGTTAATTCAATCCAAAAATTCTAATTACGTATTTTTATTGATTATATATATATATATATATATATATATATACATATATATATATATATATATATATATATATATATATATATATATATATACATAAACACACACATACATATAGTGTCCCGAATAGAATATCTCCTCCGGTTCGTTTTGCCTGTCGTAGAAGGCGACTCAAAGAACAACTTAGACGGTCTGATACCATCGGATCGGCTTAGGCTGCCTGAAATTGCTTAACGTCTCCTGGCTCTACAGATGTCCCGGGAATGTGGGATCAAATAGCATGATGGATACAAAAAATTCCGGATTTAAAACAGCCCTCCGGGTGGGGGCTGATTCAGGGGCGTCAACATGCAGAGATCATAACTTTAAAATAGATTTTTGCAACACACGAGGTTTAAATTCGAACATAAAATTAGTGCACCAACACCTGCAATCAAATCAACCTCATGTACTCGTTCTGTGAAACCAAGGTCAGTTCATCGATGGGTACGACTTCTATTCTTGATTCAGGCGTAACTTTGGAATCTATCTTTTTGTCAGAAGCGACCTCTCTCGCCAACGAGAGGAGGCTCTGGAGCCCCGAAACTTCGATGTTATGAGGTTAAAAATAACAACCTAACAAACCACTACTTTATCTGCTGCCTCTATCGACCACCAAGTGATACTAACTTTAGAATACTTTTGGCTTCTCTTGCAGATCGCATCGGTCGTTTACAGATTAATTATCCAAATGCAGAAATTGCCATCCTGGGCAACTTTAATGTCCGCAATATTAACTGGCTTAAGTATTCAAATACTACCGACGAACAAGGTCTTGAAGCTGAATCATTATCAATCAGTTGTGGCTTAACTCAGCTTATTGACGAACCAACATGGATCCCTGATCGAGACGGAGAGTTCGCCAGTCTTTTTGATCTGTTTTTAACGACCAATCCAGAGATTTACACTGTCACCGTAAATCCGCCGTTAGGTTCTTCCGACCATAAAATGCTTTTGACATCGAGTATCCTACCAATCAGTGACAGAGAGGCACCTAAACCGCGTAAGATTTGGAATTACAAATCTGCTAAATGGGAAGAACTCATGGAATGTTTGTTTTCGATCCGACGACCCATCTGACTGCGCTAAGGAGGTTTCCTATGTTATTTTGGCTGGTATGGGTACAACCCTTTTTAGAAGAAATGTTCTTCCAACGACCGAAAATGCAAAGAAGCGGTTGCATCTAAACATCTTGTCTACCGACAAAGGTGTGAAAATCCTAACGTCATAAATCGTAAGATCTTTGTTCATGTACGGAATAGGTACAAAGACGACGAAAGCAAGGAGGCACACAATCAATGAATTAGAAACAAACTTATTGCTTGCCTCAAAAATTCCAGGCCTTTTTAGTCAGTCGCTAAGGCAGTTAGTCAAAATTTCACTAAATCCACTATGCCACCACTCACACGGCCAGATAAATTGCAACAACACCTGTTGAGAAAGCGAACTTGTTGGCTGAACTGTTTGCTTCACATTCTACTGTTGATTTCCAAGGAAAAACACCACCTACTATTTCTATAGTGCAGGGAAGGATGTCCGATATTTTCTTCAGATAGCGTATTATAAAACGTATTTTAAAGAAGCTAGACACCAAAAGAGCTTCTAGTGAAAGAACTAACACTAGTTTTCTGTAGACTTTTTAGCCTATCCTAGAGAAAGGGAATATTTCCTTCCTGCTGGAAAGGCGCCACAGTTCAGCCGATACCAAAAAAGGCAAAAGTCCTTGCCAAACAAGTACCTACCAGTTGCACTGCTTTCAATAATCTCGAAAGTCATGGAAAAGGCTAACAATCAGCATCTTCTAAAACACCTAGAAGGATTCAATATTATTATCGACCATCAATATGGCTTTCATAAACACAGATCAACAGGAGACCTTCTAACTTATGTAACATATGTTTGCAACAACCCATTTGAACACTATGGAGAATCTTGAGCGCTTGCTCTTGATATATCCAAAGCATTCGGTCATGTTTGGCACAATGGATTATTGGCTAAGCTACGCTCTTCTGGTATGTCTAAGTTCTGTTTATGGCTCTCGTTTCCTCATTCTACTGTTGATTTCCAAGGAAAAACACTACCTACTATTCCTATATTGCAGGCAAGGATGTCTGATATTTTCTTCAGATAGCGTATTATAAAACGTATTTTAAAAAAGCTAGACACCAAAAGAGCTTCTGGTGAAAGAACTAACACCAGTTTTCTGTAGACTTTTTAGCTTATCCTAAAGCAAGGGAATATTTACTTCCTGCTGGAAAGGCGCCACAGTTCAGCCGATACCAAAAAAAAGGCAAAAAGTCCTTGCCAAACAAGTACCGACCAGTTGCACTGCTTTCAATAATATCGAAAGTCATGGAAAAGGCTAACAATCAGCATCTTCTAAAACACCTAGAAGGATTCAATATTATTATCGACCATCAATATGGCTTTCATAAACACAGAGCAACAGGAGACCTTCTAACTTATGTAACATATGTTTGCAACAACCCAATTGAACACTATGGAGCATCTTGAGCGCTTGCTCTTGATATATCCAAAGCATTCGGTCATGTTTGGCACAATGGATTATTGGCTAAGCTACGCTCTTCTGGTATGTCTAAGTGGTGTTTATGGCTCTCGTTTCCTCAAAGAGCGTTCTTTACGAGTAGTAATCGACGGGTTCGACGCTCGAATATCGTCTACCGGCTACTCATGCAAATATCCGCAGACAACAGGAGGTCGTTCAACTTAACAAAGACCTGGAAGAAATTCTATCTTGGGGTGACAGTAGCCAAGTGGAATTTAATGCTACAAAAACTCAAGTGGCAGTTTTTTTCTAATAAAGTTAAAGTTGCTGAACCCACATAGTTATGTCGGTGCACCCCATTTCTCTACCATCGTTACTCAATTTGCTAGGCCTTGATTTGGGAGCAAATATGTTTTGGCACGAACAAGTTGCAAGCATAGCAAAGAGAGCTTTTTAAAGGCTGGAAATATTATTTCAAACTAAAAAGCTCTATACTCCACAACAACAGTTAATTCTG
>CM032446.1:128489563-128499563 GCA_019049505.1 Pachyrhynchus sulphureomaculatus
TAAAATCAGAATTTTTTGTTTGTACAATTTTTACTTGAAAAAGAAATGGTGGTTATATAATTGTCAAGGTCACAAAAACTACTCCATCTATGTTCAGGAAATTTACGAGATTTCAAAGAATTGCGAGTTTCAGTCATTTTCTTAGTCGTTTCTGAAGTGGATGGAACATAAATATTATCTTATTCTCCAAGCTCGTCTTCCTCGTCATTATCGCTTAAAATCTTTCTAGAAATGACTGATGTCACTCGTCATTAATTTATTATTAGCATATACATATTCTTTAAAATTAAAGTGATTAAACATCTTCTTAATCTTGACTTTCACGGTACTTGAATGTCAACATCGTAAACAAATTCTAGACAATCAGTAGGATCTTCTCGATGTTTTTCAATCCACTGAGTAAACTGTAGCTCATCATCTGAGTCATATCTACATTCCTCAAACATCCGCCATGCTTAAAACAGTTTGCAATGGTTTCTCTACTGACTCTTTGTCAAGCCATATGGACAAAGTTTATAGCGTCTAAGAGAGTTACAGAAAAATGTTACCTTCATCGATCGTCTCTAACATTTTATATAAGTAAAATCTTTCTATGACATTTTAAAGAATGTATCACATCTTGATCTATAGGCTGGAGCTTTGCAGTTGTGTTCGGAGGCATAAAAACCAATATAATTTGCTGTAGATCAACTTCAGGGTGCGCTGAACAGTTGTCAATCAAAAGTAATATTTTTCTGTTTGTGAATTTTAATTCTTTATCCCATTAGATCAGTTCGTTTTTAAAAATTTCTGATGTCATCCAGGCTTTACTGTTTGATTTGTACTTTACTGGCAAATGTTTGCTTTTAAAACACTTGGGATTGGCAGACTTTCCTATCACCAACAATTTTCTTTTCTCTGTTCTTTTGATAATTTTCCATCAGCACAATTCTCTCCGACAAATGTCTTATCAGGCGTCATCTTGTAAAACAAACCCGTTTCATTCGCATTAAAAATGTCCACATATTCATAACTTTCACGAATTTTCGGCCATACCTTGGTCTTACCACTGATCAACAACAGTCATATCCACTCCTGAGGTTTCTTCTACTATCTTACCCCCACTAATATTATGTCGCTTTTTAAATCGTTCAATCCAACTTCTAGAACAGTTAAACTCGGCGCTCTCTATTTTTCTTCCCAATTCACTAGCTTTCTCTTGTAAAGTGTAGCCGGTAATAGGAACATGTTCATGTCGTTTTTGACTAAACCATTTAAGGAGTCCCTAAAGCGCTCCAGGAGCGGTATGTGTGCGGAAAAAGCGATTCACGTTGTTCTTGAATCGCTGTAAATTGTACTCGGTGGAAAACACCGCCCTGGGCAAATTATTCCAACGGGATGATGTTCTCCATATAAAAGACTGCTTGAAAAGCTTTGTACGCGGAGTAACAAGCTGAACCTCATACCGATGTGAAGTATTAGTGCGACGTGTATTTGTAACATACACCGCTTTGGGAGGAATTAAGCGGGCTACATCCTTCGAACACTTTCCATGAAAATACTTGTAGAACAGACTCAAGTCGCCAACCGCTCTTCGATGTTCCAGCGGATCAAGGCCGCCCGTCAGTTCCGGGTCTCCAATCAGACGAACAGCTCTTCCCTGAACAGAATTCAACAAATGCAGTGTGTGTTTGGGAGCGGAGCCCCAAACATAGGAGCAGTATTCTATAGTTAATCGAATTTGAGCTTTGTAAAGAATTAACAGTTGTTGTGTAGTGTAAAGCTTTTTGGTTCGAAACAATATTCCCAACTTTTGAGAAGCTCTCCTTGCTATGCCTGCAACATGTTCATGCCAGGACATATTTGCTCCCAAATTAACGCCCAACAAATTTAGTGACAATGCTAGGGGAATGGAGTGCCCCGACATAACTATGTCGGGTTCAGCAACGTTAACTTTTTTAGAAAAAACTGTAGCCTGGGTTTTTGTAGCGTTAAATTCCGCTTGGTTACTGCCACCCCAAGATAGAATTTCTTCCAGGTCTTTGGTAAGTTGAACGATTTCCTGCTGTCTGCGGATATTCGCCTGAGTAGCCGATGTCCGAGCGTTCAAAGTAAATGAAGAGATAAGTGTACTGTCATCTGCCAAGCTGCAGATTGGATTCCCGGTCTTTTCCAGCAGATTGTTAATGTAAATGAGAAAGAGAGTAGGGGATAGTATGGAGCCTTGGGGCACACCGGCGTTAATAGCGAAAGTGTTAGAAAGCGATCCGTCGACCGCCACTCGTAAGGAACGCTCTCTGGGAAAACACGAAAGCCAGAATGTTTCAGACTTACCATAAGAGCGTAGCTTAGCCAACAGTGCATTATAAAATAGTTCGTTTTAACCGGAAATTCGCTATAAACAGGTTCGTTATAAGCAGACTTTCTCTCCCCCCCTCTCTCGCTCTCTCTATTTCTCTCTCTCTCTCTCTCTCTCTCTATATATATATATATATATATATATATATATATATATATATATATATATATATATATTACTTACTTATGCCTTTCTACCCTTTTAGGGGTGTATATATACATATATATTCATGCTTTAAGTACTACCGGACAAAATTAAGAAATACTGACAATGTCTCAACGTCCGAGAGAGGAATAAATACTGAGATTCGGATATATGTACATATATATATATATATATATATATATATATATATATATATATATATATATATATATATATATTAAAACAGGCTAATAACTTTCCTTAAATTTCCTGTGTGAACAAGCCCTTAGATACCTGAATTGTCTTTAGTTGGTTTTACTAATCCTAGGAAATAAGAATTTCTTGAAAATATGTACATTTTAATGAATTACGAGTACTTCTTAACTAATCATGATGAATTCGAATGACGACGAATCTAAAGAAAACTTTAGAGGTTAATTTGTACTGAAAATCAAGTGAGCTAGCTACTTTTAGATACAAAAATTATGTATATGGTGCATTGTAATTAAAAGTTTTAATTTTTTTTTGGCCACATAAAACTTATACAATACAGGATTATATATATTCTGATAATTCATATAGAGCGCATGCCATATTTGCCATATTACTGAATTGGTAAAAAGTAAATTTGAATTGTCGAAGTGCATGTTTTTTTTTTCTGTATAAAATTTGATTCTGATTAAAAAAGTTATTGGTTTTCTGAAAGCATTGAAAAGTAAAAATTATGTGCTTTATTTTTTATATATATTTTTATATGTATATGTCTTAATTCGTTGCCTACTTCTTTGATGAAAACTAAAACAAGAAAAATAGGGCTTGTTATAACAGAATTTTTAAAATCGTATAATTACTCTTTTACACACGTATCGTGTGTGAAATTAGACCTAAAAATACAATATATCTTAATTTTGTTCAGCAGTTTATATATACCATTTTGTGCTTTTTTTATGTCCACTTAAAATCAAGTAAATAATAAAGACTAGTAACATTACCAAAAAATAGTACTTACAGCATCTACTCTTTTATTCCAATCCTTATTGGGATCCGATATAGTATCCTGAATTGCCTTTAAATGCTCACTTATATCTCTAGGTGAAAATATTTGTAGGTTTGGCACATCTTCAAATGATTTTAAAAATGTATCCTCGTCTACTGCGCCGGCTAAAAAATACAATCATAATAATCGGTATTATTCATTTCTTATTATTACATGAGTTAATATTCAGTAGTAATTGGGCACAATTTTCAATATTTAACAGTTGAATAACATATAAAAATTTTGAATGTTAATATTAAAGGACCTAGTCCTCCTTCTCTATCTTTCGTAAGGACGGGGTGACATCAGGCTATTTAGGTAACAGTTTCATTCCATGCCATTCGATCCTGTGCTCGATGGGTCGCTTCAGAGAATGTATATCTAGTAAAAGATTTTATGTGATCAGTCCATAGAGTGGGGAACCGATCTTCTGCCATCAACGTTAATTTTGAAATTTATTGACAAACTTCTAATTTTAAGTGAATGGATATATTGTTAAAGGTTTTTTCCAGTGCAATTAAGAACGATTATGACAACATCATCTTTAAGCTAAGGTTATTTGTAAGGTTATTTTTAAAACTATACAGAAAATGCGTTATTTCCCTCCCATTCGAGGATACAGCCTTTGCTGAAAATTCGTAAATATGTTTCTACAACTGCTTGTTAGTTAATATAGAAATAGGTATGTAAAGTATGAAAAAGGGGAAAGGTAATATAGGAATAAGGGCAAAAAAGTAAAATAATAATAACAAAAATTAGCAAACACTCACATAAAAAGTTAAATAAACTTACATGCTGATGGTAAGGCAATTTTTCTGAGTGACCCAACTCTGCTTAAAGCTTTTCATGCAGATGAAAAGATGAAAGTGAAGAAAAAATCATATGGAAATAAAAAAGCAAATTAGTTGTAAAAGCACAAGCGAAAATAATGAAACGTAAAGCTAAAGTAACCCGAAAATTATTGATTACATTCATAATTGGCATGTTTTACTAACACCTTTTAAGAAAAATTAAAAATCCTAATTTTTTTAGTTTCCGTATAGTAACTAATGTATTATTAACAATTTTATCGGTTTTTACAAAATAAATAAATTTCCTAAGGGAAAATGAGTATAAAGGAGATGTCAAGCATCAATTAGTTTAATAGTACGACGAGGACGTCGCGGGAAATGGCAGCTCGACCAAAACGATGAAGACCGGGCAACTGACCTGCCAAAAGTGTTGTGAAGGCGAGTAAGCCGACACCCACCAAGGCGGGAAAATCAGGGCAACGCATGAGTTATACTACAGGAACAAACGAACACACCATGCGTTGCTTTGATAAAAGCACAAGTCCTGACAAAAAAACCACCACTGAGAAGGGAATCACTCGCCGCCTAGACCCACCACCATCAATCATGAACGCAACCGACGAAGTATTTAATCAAAAACTCCCGCAACGGCAAAGAAATCCCAACAGCACAAAACCAAAATTCAAACGGCAAATAAGAATAGAAAACAAAATCAACAACATCAGGAGATACCTAGGACACCTTACCCCAGTTTATCAGCGGGAACTTGTCCAAACGAATCACACAGAGTATAAACAAGATCAAGTCCGGGTCTCTCGACAGAACACTGCCAGAAATCCTGGATACTCTAAAACAAAAATTATCCGTATATGCCGCAAGACTCCGTAGATACAAAGAACCAAACGAGAGGAAAGATACCAACAACCTCTTCCGAAGAAGCCAAACACAGTTCGACCGGAAAACTATGCACAGCAAACAGACAGCAGTGACCGAACCACCAAACAAACAACAACTCACAGGTCATTGGAAAAGTATCTGGTCAGAACCCAAACTACCCAATAATAACACCCCCTGGATCAAAGCCAAAGAAGGCAAAGATAAACATGTGACAGAACAGGAAAAATTCCACATTAACTACTGTGGGACCAAAGAGCATGATGAGGCGCCTGGATGCAAGAAGTTCCGGAGGTAGAATGGCCCCCCGATCGGATCTCCGGGTGGGGGTTGCTCGAAGGCGTCGACTTGCAGACATCATAATTTTAAGATAGATTTTTGCAACATACGAGGTATAAACTCGAACATAAATTCAGTGCATCAACACCTGCAATCAAATAAACCTCATGTACTCGCTCTATGTGAAACCAAGGTCAGTCCATCGATCAGCACGGTCAACTATCTTTATCCTGGGTACGACTTCTATTCCCGATTTAGGCGTAACTTTGGAATCTGTCTTTTTGTCAGAAGCGACCTCTCTTGTCAACGAGAAGAAGCTCTGGAGCCCCCAAACTTTGATGTTATGTGGTTAAAAATAACGACTCAACAAACCACAAGGTTCATCTGTATCCTATATCGACCACCAAGTGATACCAATTTTCGAACACTTTTCGCTTCTCTTGCAGACACCATCGATCATTTACAAAGTAACTATCCAAGTGCCGAAATTGCCATCCTAGGCGACTTTAATGTCCACAATGTCAACTGGCTTAAATATTCCAATACTACCGACGAGCAGGGTCGTGAAGCTGAATCATTCTCAATCAGTTGTGGCTTAACTCAGCTTATTGACGAACCACACGGATCCCTGATCGAGACGGGGAGTTCGCCAGTCTTCTTGATCTGTTTTTAACCACCAATCCCGAGATTTACACGGTTACCGTAAATCCGCCGTTAGGTTCTTCCGACCATAAACTGCTTTCGACATCGAGTATCCTGCCAATCAGTGACAGAGAGGCGCCTAGGCCGCGCAAGATTTGGCACTACAAATCTGCTAAATGGGAAGATCTTATGGAATACTTTCGAACTTTCCCTTGGATGGACATTTGTTTTCGATCCGATAACCCATCTGACTGCGCCAGGGAGGTCTCCGATGTTATTTTGGCTGGTATGGAAGCTTACATCCCTTTTTCGAAGAAATGCTCCTCCAACGGCAAGCCTTGGTTCGATCGAAAATGCAAAGAAGCTGTTGCTTCTAAACATATTGCCTATCGACAATGGCGTGAAAATCCTAACACCGTAAACCGTAACATCTTTGTTCATGCCCGGAACAGATGCAAGGGAATTATAGACGAAACCAAGGAGGTACACAATCAACGAATTAGAAACAAACTTCTCGCTTGTCCCAACAATTCCAGGTCCTTTTGGGCAGTCGCTAAGGCAGTTAGTCAAAATTTTACCAAATCCACCATACCACCACTCACACGGCTAGATAATTCCATTGCAACCACACCTGTTGAGAGAGCGAACTTGTTGGCTGAACTCTTTGCTTCACATTCTACTGTCGATTTCCAAGGAAAAACACCACCTACTATTCCCATATTGCAGTCAAGGATGCCCGATGTTGTCTTCAGACAGCGCATCATAAAGCGTATTTTAATGAAGCTAGACACCAAGAAGGCTTCTGGCGCTGACGGAATACCTGCCATAGTTCTCAAAAACTGTGCAAGGGAACTAACACCAGTTTTCTGTAGACTTTTTAACCTATCCTACAGAAAGGGAATATTTCCGTCCTGCTGGAAATGTGCCACGGTTCAGCCGATACCTAAAAAAGGTAAGAAGACCTTGCCAAATAACTACCGACCAGTCGCACTGCTTTCAATAATATCGAAAGTCATGGAAAAGGTTATCAATGAGCATCTTCTAAAATATCTTGAATGATTCAATATTATTAGCGATCACCAATATGGTTTTCGTAAACATAGATCAACAGGAGATCTTCTAACTTATGTAACACATGTTTGGAACAACGCAATTGAACATTTTGGAGAATCTCGAGCGGTTGCTCTTGACATATCCAAGGCATTCGACCGTGTTTGGCACGATGGACTGTTGGCTAAGTTACGCTCTTATGGTATGTCTGAAAGGTTCTGTTTGTGGCTCTCATGTTTCCTCAGAGAGCGTTCTTTACGAGTGGCGGTAGACGGATTTCTTTCTAACACCCTCACTATCAACGCCGGTGTGCCCCAGGGCTCCATACTGTCTCCTACTCTCTTTCTCATTTACATTAACGATCTGCTGGAAAAGACCGGGAATCCAGTCTATAGCTTTGCAGATGACAGTACGCTTGTCTCTTCATTCACCTTGAACGCTCGGACATCGGCTGCTCAGGCGAGTATCCGCAGACAGCAGGAGGTCGTTCAACTTAACAAAGACCTGGAAGAAATTCTATCTTGGGGTGACAGTAACCAAGTGGAATTTAACGCTACAAAAACCCAAGCGGCAGTTTTTTTTCTAACAAAGTTAACGTTGCTGAACCCGACATAGTTATGTCGGGGCACTCCATTCCCCTAGCATCGTCGCTCAATTTGTTGGGCGTTAGTTTGGGAGCAAATATGTCTTGGCATGAACATGTTGCAGGCAAAGCAAGGAGAGCTTCTCAAAAGTTGGGAATATTATGTAGAACCAGAAAGCTTTACACCCCACAGCAACTGTTAATTCTTTACAAAGCCCAAATTCGACCAACTATGGAATACTGCTCCCACGTTTGGGGCTCCGCTCCCAAACATACACTGCATTTGTTGGATTCTGTTCAGAGAAAAGCGGTCCGTCTGATTGGGGACCCGGAATTGACCGGCGGCCTTGATACGCTGGAACATCGAAGAACGGTTGGCGACTTGAGTCTGTTCTACAAGTATTTCCATGGAAAGTGTTCGAAGGATGTAGCCCGCTTAATTCCTCCCAAAGCGGTGCATGTTAGAAATACACGTCGCGCTGGTGCTTCGCATCCGTATGAGGTTCAGCTTGTTACTCCGCGTACAACGCTTTTCAAGCAATCTTTTATATGGAGAACGTCATCCCTTTGGAATAATTTGCCCAGCGCTGTGTTTCCCACCGAGTACAATTTGCAGCGATTCAAGAACAACGTGAATCGCTTTTTCCGCACTCGTGCCGCTCCTGGAGCGCTTTAGGGACTTCCCTGCAGCACGTGTGCTAGACCCATAAAAAAAAAAAAACTACACGCTAATTTAAACCAAAATGCTTTGAAACTAAGTTTTTTCTTAGACTACACAATTTTATAAGTGACCGGTCATTAATACGATTACTATTTCAATATTGTATTAACTTTTAGAAGAATCCCACGATAAAATCTGATTTAAGCTCTCAGTATGGTACGAGGACTACCTTTTAAGTTTTTACAAAAACAATGAAAGAAAAAAAATTTTTGGTACAAATCGTTTTATTGTTTCTCAAAATATTCGGCTTTAAGATTTATGCACTTTTGCATGCGTTCGAACCAATTCTCGAAACATTTTTTCCACTCTGAAGTTGGTACCTCAAAAACATGGTTTTGGAAGGATTCAACAGCTTCGTGAGGTGATGAAAATCGCTGTCCACGTATTTTTTTTGACATTCGGGAACAAAAAGAAGTTGTTGGGCGATAAATTAGGTGAATACGGGCAATAAGACATTAATTCGATGTTTTTCTCCGTCAAATAATCAATTGTTTGACGTGCTGTGTGAGAGCTGGCATGATGAAGAATGACGCGAAGTTTTCGGTTGTTTTTCCTGATTTTATCGATGACTTCGGGCAAACAAACTGTTTATACCATTCAGCATTAACTGTTCTTCAATGCAATGCATGGTTGCAACGAGTCCAATATAACTAAAGAAACAAGCAATTATTTTCTCAGAAGTGCTTCGCGAACGAACCACTTTTGTTGGATTCGGTTCATCTTGGAACACCCAAACAGTGGATTATTGCTTAGTTTCCGGTTGGTACGAATATATCCAAGTTTCCTCTCCTGTTACGATGTTGTATCCGGATATTGCATGACTTGGTCGAATTTTTTGTGCATTTCCTTACACCAATTGACACGAGCTCATTTTTGAGTTTCGGTAAAATTATGCGGAATCCATCGGGAACAGATCTTTTTTACAGCTAAATGTTCATGAAAAATTAAATGTAGCGTAGTCTTCGATATGCCTAAGGATGCCTCTCACGTAAGTCACATGCCGATCCTCTTCAATCGTGTTGCGCATAGCATCGATGTTTTTTGGAATAAAAATCGATTTTGGTCGACCTTCACGAAAGTCATCGCTGACGTCTTTTCTGACGATGATTCATTACCAAAAGTTGACCGAAGCGATACGAGGCATTGTTGTTGAGTTAGGCCTTTACTTAAATCGTAAAAAATCTTCCAACGAAAACCTTCAAGTTTAATTTCCATTTGTTCACAAAACTGTTTTTTTAAACACTAGGTAAATTTCTGAGCTGCCACTGTTTTAACAATAACAAACGTCAAATTTTACAACAATGGTAATGTCACATCTCAATAGTGCTATCTAGTGATCGTTTGTAAAATCTTAAAAGGTGGTATGGTGAACATAGCTGTATATATTTTAGTAGCTTTTAAAAGTTGTATTATTACCCTAAAAAATGTGATTTACACAGTAAGTCCCACGTGCACGTGAAGTTCTAAAATAAATAGTGAATTTGATTTTCTCGCACTAAAAAAACATATTTCTCCCTCAGCT
>CM032446.1:128504563-128552063 GCA_019049505.1 Pachyrhynchus sulphureomaculatus
ATATATATATATATATATATATATATATATATATATATATACAACGGCTCGCAGGCGACTGAGCCGGGCCTTTACCTGAGACCTCCACCAACTATACCGCCGAAAATCACGTGACTCTAACCCCTCAGGCTGGCTACAAAAATCTTTTTCATTACTTTTGGGACAGACCCTATATATATATATATATATATATATATATATATATATATATATATATATATATATATATATATATATATATATATATATATATATATACATATATAGGGTCAGTTTCTCATAGTTTCAACCGACTCTCATATAATTAGCATTGTGTTAACTCCCTCTTGGACGGACATTCTCTTGAACGACCGAGGACACAAAAAAATGTTCTCTTAACCGGATAAAAAAAAACAATAAAAAATAAACGCCTTGTCTCATTTTTCTGTGGCGAGTATCGCTGTTGCGTTTACCATTCGCGCCGCGCGCCAACGTCGCTGCCTGCATTCACTGAGGGACTTCCCCATTAGACCGGGAATTTACCGATCTCATTTTTTCGGTACACGCGGGGATTTAATATTAGTCTGACCCCTATACGAAAAAGAGTGGGTGACAGATTCATTGTAGAAATGCTCCAAATAGAAAGATTCTCACGCTTAAACAAAAAAATTGAAATTGTTGAAGCTCACAATAAGGAAAAGTTAAGTGTAAGGGACGTATTCAAGCGTTTTAATATCGGAAAAACACAAGCTGCTGATATAATTAAACATAAAGAAATCCTTCTAAATAAGTGAATGTCGAACAGCAATTTGAATGAAAAAAGATGCTTTTTGACTGGTGATGGGACCAAAATTGACAAGTTGTGTTATAACTGGTTTATAGCAGCTCGCCTTTAACAGGTATGCACATGAATTATTTTTTTTTAGATAAGGTTTTCTGAAATTAGTGCGTTGATTTTCTTTTCATATCAATTCAAAGAATGGATAAAAGGGGTGAGAGTATCAGTAGGCTTGTCGTGACAAAAATACAAAAAACTTATTGTTAATGTTTTTTTCAGGTTCGCTAATACGATGCAAAGCAAAAGAAATAGCCGAGTCTCTGGGACATTCTACAATCAGTGCTTCTTCTGGTTGGCTTAATAAATTTAGAATCCACCAGAACATAAGTTTCAAAGCGATTTCAGGAGAAAGAGCTTCGGTTATTGCTGACGATGTTTCATCATTCTGGGAAAAATGCCCTTTTTTCATTAAGGGATATTCACCGAGAGACACCTACAATGCCGATGAGACAGGCCTGTATTTTAAGGCTCTACCCAACAAAACGCTAATATAAAGAAAAGAAAAATGTGTTGGTGGTAAATATCCCAAAGAGAGGTTTACAATTTTGCACTGTGCAAATATGGCGGGAGAAAAAAAACTCTTAGTCATTGGTAAGGCAGCTAAACCCAGAGCATTTAAAAAATATTAACATAAACAACCAGCCTGTAACTTGGAAATATAATAAGAAAGCTTGGATGATAGGAGAAATTATCACAGAGTGGTTGCAAGATCTTTATTGGAAAATGACAAAAGAAAAAAGAAACATTTTGTTATTTTTAGACAATGCAGGATCTCATCCAAAAGGCGTCCGCATAAAAAAAATAAAAACCTTGTTTCTGCCCCCCTACTGTACATCAGCTTGTCAACCACTTGACCGGGGAATTATAAAAAATTTTAAAATTTATTACCGAAGTCTAATACTAAAACACCTGATAGTAACCATTGAAACTGCTGGTACAGCTTTTGAGCTAATTAATAAAATTACGCCATTGGATGCAGTTTACTTTGCAAAAACCGCTTGGGAACAAGTAACCAAGGAAACAGTTAAAAATTGCTTCCGTAAAGCAGGATTTAAGCATGAAAATATGCAAAGTGAAGACCAGTTAACTGAGACTGTTACATCTGATCCAGAAGATGACTTACCACTTAACCTACTTACAGATATCCTCAAAAATAAGAATTTGTTGGAGTTGACTGATAATGAAAACCTTAATGATTTCTTGAACATAGATGAAAATTTGTATATTGAAAATCCATATTCAGAACAAGAAATTGAAAATCCAGTTGAAAAACAAGGAGCAAAGATTCTCATGTCGACGAGGTTCCAGTACCAATAGATGCTATCCGAAATTATGGGGAAGCTATTACCCTAACCAAGCAGCTTAAAAGTTTTGCCGAAGATCACGGAGATGCAGAGTCTTTAGAGCTTCTTTCCAAATTAGAAATACGATTCGTGGACGCCATTTTAAAGAAAAAAAGGAGACAAACAACAATATATGAGTTTTTGCGTCATTAAAGTGACCTTTCATTTCATATGTATAACTCTAACCTATTATATGTATTTAAAGGGGTAACAAATCTTTGTTTTTTCCTTAAGTTTTTTGTTTGTTTTAAAGATATGTGCATATGTACATATATACCATAAGTAAACTTTTTTTTTGTATTTCTTTTAAGCGGACACCCCTCTTGAATGGACACTTTTGATATATATATATATATATATATATATATATATATATATATATATATATATATATATATATATATATATATATATATACACAGTCGACACTGTTTATAGTGAAACTCTATATAGTGAAAAACTCTTTATAGTGCAATTTTTTCAAGACCTAGAATATCTTACATACATAGCAATATATGCGGATTTTTTCTTCATATAGTGAAAAACTCTCTATAGTGAAATTTCGGTCAACATTTTGGTCTTTTACTACATAGAGTGTCGACTGTATATATATATATATATATATATATATATATATATATATATATATATATATATATATATATATATATATATACAGATCCGTGAACCAAGCCTCGGAAACACGACGGAAAACAAAGATGACGACACAAGCGAGAAAAAGGAAAAAAGAATGGAAAAGAAATATCACCAGGCTAGCCAGATGCAACAAAACAACGTGGACAAACAAAGATCAAGAAGTCATACTAGAAGTAGAAAAACATAAAATAGACATATGCGCCATATCCGAAACTAAAAAGAAAGAAAAATGGCTAATACAGCTCCAAAATCATGTACTAATATACAGCGGAAAAAGCAAGCAAGACAAAGCAACCTCAGGAGTGGCACTGTTAATAAATAAAAATTATAAAAATAGTATAGATGATGTCGAATACATCTCTGATAGCATTTTAGTAGTAACGATCAAGACAGGAAACGAAAAGAAGCATATAATATCAATATGCCCACCTGATACAAGTCAAGGAAAAGAAGAACGAGCAGAATTCTATAATAAACTACAAAAAGAAATAGATAACTTGAATAACAACAAAACAATAATAATGGGAGATTTCAACGGAAGAATTGAAAACGACATAATAGGAGGTATAAAACAACGATTCAATGAACGAGAAAGGAATGAAAATGGAGAAGAATTGATAGAATTCTGCGCAGATAATCAATTAAAGATAAACAAACCTTCTATCCTCATAAACCACAACACATGTACACCTGGAGGGCAAATGATAGAAAATCGATGATCGACTATATCATAACAATAGGGCAGTCAAACAAGAACAAATCATGGACGTAAGAGCGTTCACATCAGCTAACGTAGGATCTAACCACAATATGATACTGTGTAAAACAAGGATAAACATAAAACCATCTAAAAGAAAACAATCCTTATACGTAGGAAAGATGAACATAGAATACACGACACGACAAAATGGTTATATATGAAATGGATAACTGAACAGATTAAGAACAATGCAACACTAGAAACAGACACAGTAGAAGAAAGCTGGAATAAATTAAGAAACAACACTTTACAAGCGAGTAAAGAAGCTATAGGTACAAGATGAATAAACGTGAGAGACAAAAAAACAATACTCCGTGGTTCACCCAAGAAGTCAAAGAACTTGCACAAAAGAAAAGAAGAGCGCACGTACAATATATACTACAAAAAAGTGAAGAAAATAGACAATATTATATAGAAATACAAAATGAAGTAAATGAAAAAATTAAGAAAATAACGCAGGAATATTGGACAAATTTCACAAAAGAAATGGAAAGAGATTTATACACAGGATAAAAAAAGGTATGGAAAATGTTAGAAAGAAGAAAAGCCAATATTAATGAATACTTGACAATCACAAATATTGAAACGACACTTTAAACAGCTATATGAAAACCAGTCCGACGAAGAAGAGAACATAGCAGACATCATAAACAACAGACAACAAACAGACGAAAACTACGAAATAGGAAGAGAAGAAGTATCGATGGCAATTAAGAAACTTAAAAATAGAAAAGCACCAGAAGATGGGATACAATAACGACGTTATTTTTGCGAGTTTTGACAGAAAATATCCTATTATGTTATTTCTAGATAACATAGTATATTACAGACGAGCGTGGTAAGCCCGTTAATTGCAGGAGATGTCATTACTTCAAATAAAACAGCCTATTTTTCCTTAATTACGAATTATGCATTTTTTAAGAGTTTAGTGGTGTTATTTGCCTAGTTTATACAACCTATTTAAATCAGTTAAATAGGAGCTTTTATAAGAAGGCTTTTGTCAATACTAATAAAAAATCATGTAACCATTTTAACAAAATGCATATTAAGTTTCTGGAATATTCTTATTAATTCTTAAACGAATTAAATAAATAACACATAACATTAAAACATGTTTAACGAATCGTTGAAATACTACCATATTATTGCTGATATCTACAGGGTTAACCTTCAAACCTAAATTCAGTGTACCAACAGCTACAATCAAATAGGTCTCATATACTCGCTCTCTGCGAAACAAAGGTCAGTTCATCCACCAGCATAGTCAACTTTCTCTATCCTGGGTACGACTTCTACTTCCAGTTTAGGCGTAACTTTGGTTAAAAATAACGACTCGACAAATGACGGATTATTTGCTGTCTCTATGTACCACCAAGTGATACTAATTTTAGAACACTTCTCTTGCAGACACCATGGATCATTTAGAGATTAATCAAATCAATTCAATCAAAACTGTCATCCTGGACGACTTTAATGTCCACAACATTAACTAGCTTAAGTATCCTAATACGACCAAGGAACAAGTTCGTGAAGCTGAATCATTCTCAATCAGTTGTGGTCTTACTCAGCTTGTCGATGAATCAACATGGATCCCAGATCGAGAGGGAGAGTTCGTCAGTCTTCTTGATCTGTTTTTAACCACCAATCCGAAGATTTATACTGTTACCGTAAATCTGCCGTTAGGTTCTTTCTATCATAAACTGCTTTCGACATCCTAAAAACTAGTGGCAGACAGAACCCTAAACCGCGCAAGATTTGGCACTACAAATCTGCTGAATGGGAAGAACTCATGGAATATTTTTGAACTTTCCCTTGGTTTGACGTTTGTTTTAGATCTGACGACCAATCTGACTGACTGACGCTAAGGATGTTTGTTCGTGCCCGGAATAGATGCAAAGTAAGTAACGACAAGACCAAGGAGGCCCACAATCAATGAATTAAAAACAAACTTCTTGAATGCCTCAAAAATTCCAGGACTTTTTGGTAAATCACCAAGGCCATTAGTCAAAATTTCACCAAATCCACATAATACTATTGCAACAACACCTGTTGAAAAGGAGAACTTGGTGGCTGAACTCTGTTTCACATTTTACAGTCGATTTCCAAGGAAAAACACCACCCATTCCCATACTGCAGTCAAGGATGCCCGAGATTGTCTTCAGACAGCGTATGATAAAACATATTATGTTAATGTATGTATTATATTAATGAAGCTAGCACCAAAAAAGCTTCTGGCAGAATACTTGCCATAAACTCAAAAAATGCACAAGCAAATTAACTCCAGTTTTCTGGAGACTTTTCAACGTATCTACAACTTCCTGTTGGAAATGCGCTACAGTTCAGCAGATACCCCAGCAAGAATACCTCGCCAAAAACCTACCGACTAGTCGCGCTGCTTTCAATAATATCGAAAGTTATGGAATCAGCATCTTTTAAAATATCTAGAAAAATTTAAAATTATTAGCAATCATCAATTCTTAAGCAAAGATCAACAGGAGAATTTCCAAATTATGTCACAGATGTTTGGAACAACGCAATTGAACATTTTCGAGAATCTCGAGCAGTTGAACTTGATATATCCAAGGCATTCGACTGTGTTTGGCATGACGGATTGTTGGCTATGTTACGTTCTAATGGTATGTCTCGGGTTTCCTTAGAGAGCGCTCTTTACGAGTGGCGGTCAACGGATTTCTTTCTAATACCTTCATTATCAACGCTGGTGTACCTCAAGGCTCCATACTGTCTCTTACGCTCTTTCCCATTTACATTAACGATCTGCTGGAAAGTGCCCGGAATCCAATCTTTTTTGCAGATGACAGTACGTTTATTTCTTTATTCACTTTGATCGCTCGAACAACGGCTACTTATGCACATAGTCGCATAGCAGGAAGTCGTTTAACTTAAAGACCGGGAAGAAATTCTACCTTGGAGTGATAGTAACCAAGTAGAATTTAATACTATAAAAGCCCAGAAGAGAGCTATTCGGCTGATTGGAGACCCAGAACTCATCAGAGACCTTGACAACTTGGAACATCAAAGAACAGTTGGCGAGTTGAGTCTATTCTACAAGTATTTTCACGGTAAGTGTTCGATGGAAGTAGCTCGCTTAATTCCTTTCAGAGCCGTGCATCCTATTAATACATGTTGCACGAATACATCACATCCGTATGAGGTTCAGCTTGTTACGCCTCGTACAATACAACTTTCAAGTAGTCTTTTATACGGAGAATATCATCCCTTTGGAATGATTTGTCCAGGACAGTGTTTTCCTCCGGTTACAAGTTACAGCGATTCAAGACCAACATGAATAGCTTTTTCCGCATACGCGGAAATTCCCTGCAGCTCGTGTGCTACGCTCTTAAAAAAAACATATAAAAAGTAACATCAATACGATTCTTGTAGACAACGTACGCTAACTAAAAACTTTTAGAACGCTTGAAAATTTGGCATATTCCATTCGACTAGATGACTCGGTTGTATCTATCTGATAAAACGTATCAATTTTGCATTTATTAAAACAATATACCGTAGCAACGTTTGCCCTATTTAGGTCTGTAGAAAAAGTAGGATCAACGTGAGGAAATATTTTTTGAATTTTCTAAGAGGGATGTATTATTCAATAATGAATATTAAGCTGAACCAAATATAACCTATAAAATAAGTAGTTTGGTATAAAAAAAAATGTTATGTAGTTTTTATGTAGGACTGATCAATATATTTTGAGTCTAAAAATTAAACTACTATTCAATTAATTACTTTTGACAAACTTTTGAGTCACAAGTCAGCGACTGCTACACTAGCAAACTTAGCAATACTGTGATAAGACATATTTATTTGAAAAAAAAACTACCAAACAAGTTACTTTGTTATTATTCACTAAATTCCGTAAACTACCATGTTTTGTAGTTTTTTCCGGGATATTAAACCTTAAAAGCAAGAATTGTTAATAAAATAGATAAAAGATATATAGACCCTATTATAAAATTTTAACACATACTGTATTATAATGAACTCTGGTACACAAAGTTTTTCTGGAGGATATTACTGTACGTTAGTCTGACCTCAAACTACGGTACTATTATTCGAACTTACATTCGATACTTTTAGTAGCTGTCGGCAATAATTCTCCGCTATTCTTTGCTTCGTCAAACCTAGCCGCTAATGCCGCCCATTTTCCTTGAGGTACTAAATTCCGCCTTTGAATATCGGCCCTTAGTTTTTCACCAACATGTTTGTATAAGTCTACTAATGTATTAATGGCTGTATCCCTTACTGATGCTGTTGGATCTGCGAGTAATTTTACAATATCTGGGATGAATTTGTTTAGAGTAAGGGAATGTGCTCCGTGTCTGCAAATAAATAAATAAATAAAAAAAACAAATACCTGTTAACTTTTATGTTTAGTAGGCTTTGGCAACGATTTCTTAATCTTTAAAAAAAAAAATAATATTAGATGATGCCGCAACAGTTACTGATTTAGCCTCTCAGATATTAATAATATTGTGTGTAAATTTAAAAAATTAAAAGCAATATTTCACCAAACCTTTATTGGTATGATACTGATGCTCAAGTTAGATACATACATTTATAAGTCGTGAAGAAAAACAGAAAGTCAAGTACAAATAGTTTATTTTATTTATTGCCTATGATCATTTGTTTAAATGGAAGAAAATTTAATCCAGCCAAAATAATTAGCAAATTCATTCGCCTAGCCCTCTCGTTTAGTTTTCAATTACATAAGCAACATAAAGTTGTTTCCAATCGGTAACCCACTGAAAATTTTGAAAGGAGTATAAATATGGTCCACCTACCATATACGAAACATTAAAAAAGGCATAAGAGTTTTCCAAACAACTGCCCATCCAAATTAGTCGTTTTCATTTACACAGCATGTTAGGTATTTAAATCGATACTTCACCTGACACGATTAGAAAAGAAAATTAATCGGGACCACTGAAAAATTTGTTAAACATATTTTAACAAAAGTTACTCTCTGGTCACATAACTGTTAAAACTTCTAAGTTTATAGTTCAAGACACTAGCTAAGCAAATCAATTGAGACATATGCAGAGATATATGCATGAGTCATTTTGTAAAGGTTTCGTTCCTACCATACAAGACGATTCGTAATTTCAGGTACACTAAGACGAACAACTACGATTTTTTGCTCTCTCAAATCTAGAAAAATCTTTATATACGAGGCTGGTTTGAAAAGTCCGTGCAAAAATAAAAACTACTTATGTGTTTGGGGTAAACCTTTTTTATTTTTCGACATAGTTTCCTTTTAGGCTTATACACTTCGTCCAACGATGTTCTAGTTTGTTGATCCCTTCCGAATAATAGGATTTGCCCAAGTCTGCAAAATATCCATTAGTGTCTGCAATCACCTCCTCGTTTGAATAAAATCTTTGTCCCGCCAGCCATTTCTTCAAATTGGGGAACAAATAGTAGTCCGAGGGAGCCAAGTCTGGAGAATAGGGGGTATGTGAAACGAGTTGGAATCCTATTTCCATTAATTTTGCGACCACAACTGCTGAGGTGTGTGCTGGTGCGTTGTCGTGATGGAAAAGGACTTTCTTGTGGGCCAATCGCGGGCGTTTTTCTTGCAGCTCGGTTTTCAAACGGTCCAATAACGATGAATAATATTCACCTGTAATAGTTTTACCCTTTTCCAGATAGTCGATGAGGATTATCCCTTGCGAATCCCAAAAGACAGTCGCCATAACCTTTCCGGCCGAAGGAATGGTCTTCGCCTTTTTTGGTGCAGATTCCCCCTTGGTAATCCATTGTTTAGATTGTTGTTTGGTCTCAGGAGTATAGTAATATATCCATGTTTCATCCACAGTGATGAAACGACGCTTAAAGTCCTCCAAATTCTTCTGGGACAGCTGCGAACCATCCTTGCAACACTTCACACGATTCCGTTTTTGGTCAAGCGTGAGCAATCGCGGCACTCATCTTGCGGATAGCTTTCTCATGTCCAAATGTTTATGCAAAATATTATGTACCCGTTCAGTCGAGATGCCCACAGCACTAGCAATCTCACGCACCTTAACTCTTCTGTCATCCATCACCATATCATGGATTTGATCAATGATTTCTGGAGTCGTAACCTCCACAGGCCGTCCAGAACGTTCAGCGTCACTTGTGCCCATATGGCCAGTCTGAAAATTTTGAAACCACTTATAAACTGTTCTAATCGAAGGTGCAGAGTCACCATAATGTTTATCAAGCTTCTCTTTAGTCTCCTGAGACGTTTTGCCTTTCATAAAGTAATGTTTAATCACCACACGAAATTCTTTTTCGTCCATTTCTTGAAAATCACTTGACTTCCTTGATTCACATGAATGCCAAACACAAAGAAATAGACCAATATGGCTGAAACTTGGTGTGCGTTCATTCAAGAGATGCTACTAACTAAACATGATCTCGATACGCGCCGGTGGTGCCATCTCTCGGACTTTGCACGGACTCGTACAAACTTTATATTGTTACAAAATTGAATTTGGTTAAAAATTTTGAAATTTTTCATATATCTTTTACACCAAATGACTTAAAATTCATGACGATGTCGATTTTGATATTTTTTCGGTCATCTGTAAAAACTTATTTGGGAATATTTGTTTTCAAGTACATTATAAAGTAAAAATTCACATATTTATTATTTGTAGGTAGTTTCTACAGGTGATTAAAATTTTTCAGTAATACTCGTTTATAATTTCGCTATTGCTTCAATTTTAGTGGTATAGAAGCTTAAATCACATAACAGAATACACCATTACCGTAAAAATGGTCATCGCCACACCACCTTGATTGTCAAAGATATAGATTTACTTTTTTCTGTGTTTTTTGAAAACAATTAATTTATAGCGCCTCAATAACGTAACTTTGTATTACTAAAACCATATACGAATAAGGTGTCCCCACAAGTTTCTATTACATATTTCAAAGCAAGCCTTGGAAACTTCCCTTCCCAAACATTGTTTACATACACGACATAGACAAAAAAATAAATTTCTTCCATAACTGTATACTAAATCTTTGTAATAAATATGTATAATTAGAACAATTCAACATAACTCCGTACTTAGGTTAAACTTCGACAAGACTAAGAAATAAATCTTTAAATAAATATAATAAAAACTTCCCAAACAATTACTATACGTAATTATACAACAGAGATCAGAGATGAAAAAGGTATATATGTTAAAGTAAAATCCCAAGTTATAAGATCCTGCCTTTTTGCTTTTTCAATGAGCCAATAAACGACCCTATTAGGGTTTTGTGCATAGTTGCCAGGTCTTACGATAAACGTATTTTTATTTTACCTGCTTTGTATACCGCCCGTACCTGCAATCATATTGGATCTATTTTTACCTATATATTTACAACCTGGCAACCCGGTTTGGAGCCCTTTAAGTATTTGATAATATAGGCCTAATGACCCCAGGATCCGAAAGATCCTTTTTATTATTTTTATTTTTAGTTTTACTTACAACTTACAATGTAACGGTTCTATTTTAATTATGTGGCGTCCATGGGAAAATTGCAATAGTGGCTATCGTAAGAAAAAAGATTTATCGCTTGGCGCTAAACAAACAGTTTGGTAAAAAGAAATTTGAATAAACAAAGTGCTTTGCAAGAAACCAGTGAACTAACAAAAACCCCAATTTCTACGATTAAGGGTATTGTAGGAAAACCATCACTCAGGAACAGAAAAAAATGGAAAGATTTTCAAATGCATCATGTAGACGATTGTGAAAAATATGTTCTATGTATGAAGAGCAGTTGGTGCCGACACTAGACAAAAAAAAATTAAGACTGGTGCAGGACGGGACCAATATACATTGTGACCGATCAACTCTTCACAGAATTCTCTTAAAAATGGGGATTCACGTTCCAAAAAATCAACAAAAGGCAAGTAGTGATGGAGTTACAAAGATCTTGTGACATACTTTTTTACAAGAAATTAAAAAGTATCGCAAAGAACTGGCCAATAATTTACCTTGACGAAACATGGTTCGATACCCATGACACTGTGCGAAAAGGGTGGGTTGACAGCAGTACAAAATGTCAGACTAACGCACCTTCAAATAAAGGTAAACGAATAACCATTTTCAATGTTGGATCTGAAAAGGGCTGGGTTTCAAATTGCCTTCTATTATCTGCAAAAAAAAACATAAAAGATTCTAGTTTGGACTATCACGAAGACACGACCGCAGAACTTTTTGAAAATTGGTTTCAAAATTTCCTTTTGCCAAATGTTCCCGTTATAGTTATGAACAATGCAAGTTACCATAGTCGCCTACTAAATAAGGTTCCTAATGGAGCCAACACCAAATCGAAAATACAGGAATATATGTTAGAAAATGACATTTATTTTGACTTTAGTTATAAAAACAGTGATCTTTTGGAAGTTTTGAAAGACTATAAATTGAAAAAGAAATATGTCTGTGATAGTACGGCTGAGAAAATGGGACACACTGTTTTGCGGCCTCCTCCGTATTATTGTGTGTTTAATCCAATTGAACATATTTGGCATCAAGTTAAATCAAAAATAAGGGCACAAAATGTTTCTCCTACTTTAAGCGTGTCAGTGGTTGAATTAGTAAAAAAAGTTATAAATGATATACCTTGTGAAAGCTGGAAGAATTACATTCATCTCGTTGTTAAAGTTGAAGATTCATATATTTATGTAAATAATATAAAACCTTTGATAATTACCTCAGCTGATGATAATGATAGTGAAACCGAATTAGGTTTAAGTTAAAATATATTTTTATTTATACAATATGTCCCCTCTTGCAAACCCCATTCATTCAAACTGTATATTTGTACTTCTTATCCATTTGTTTTTACATGCATCTATAAATAAACATCTCTAAAAACACTTATAATTTTATTTATTTGCATTAATGAATAAAATTCTTAAGTCCATCTCTGCAACCTATCATAAACAAAAGGTCAGAATTTTTATATTGTCCACTTAAAACGGCAAAAATCAGGATCTTATATTTTGGGACAGGCAAAATATATAATCAGGCATTCTATAGAATGCCTAAAACGTTCAAGCAAAGTATAAAATATTCTTAATTTTATACTTGACCTAATCTCTTATCGACATCCTATATAATTCCTAGACATTCTATAGATTACCTAGGCAAAGAATATAATAGTTAAAGAAAAAGAAAATATTTCATACATTGTCTAAACGAGCCCGGCATTCTAGAATATATGATATACTAAAAAAACTAAATTTCAAAAACTGCAATGTCAAAGAAAAACGAGAAGAATCTAAACAAAACTTTCTAAGAATAGACAAACATACTGTTCCTAGTAGTTTAGATAGGGTTAACAAAATGAACGATTATTTTGTTAACTTTTTAAAAGACAGTAATATGCCTAAATAAGATTTGGTAAATTTTTATAGAAACAATAGATTCGAAGGAATGAATTATATCTTCAAATTTAATTTAGTAACTGAATTTGATATAAGTAATATTGTATTAAACCTAAAAATAAAATTAGTAGAAATTGACAGAATAAATATAACTCTGATACACATAGGGTTGCCCTTTTCACTGTTCTCTATTTAGTAAACAAATGTTTGGTCTCCTTCCTATTTTCTATTTTTGGGTATAACAATAAATATATCATTTTATAATAATTTATGGGGAGAAATGTTCTGTTTCGCGGGTAATTAATTTAAGCTTTAACTTAAAAGGAATATTTGTTGATATAAGATCTCCCATAAGATCACCTGTACATCAGTAGAAAACGCTTTATAGAAAAAAAAATGTTAGTAAAACTGTATTATGTTTACCCAATATGATTTGAAAATTAAGATAGTAAATATATAGTTGCTGAATGCAGTTCTCTTTGTTACCAAAAAGATTTTTTTTAATATGAGTATTTATATGCTGGAAATGTTAACCAATATATTGCCGATATTTCTTACAGCATTCGTTAACTATAATTTTTGTTAAAACTGGAAGGAAGAAGAGGGGCCACAGTCGAACTGGAGTTAGAACATTGCTACCTAAAAAATACAGCGTATTTCAAGCGGATTAGCAATTACAAACTTAATATAACACACAAGAGAAAAAATACTGACATTGAAAAATTGCCGAGGAAGCAAAAATTAGTAACGGAATTTTAAAAAATATTAATTCTTGCTTATTTTATAATAAAAACAAAATTAGAAGGTGCAAGTGTCAATGTTCGGGGAGGGGGTCATGTAACCAACGTGTTCCAGAAAATTCGGCGCCTCTGGTTTTCATTTAAAATTTCATTTTTAATAAGTTTTGTTTGTCTATTTACAACTAACTCTCTGTTCACTTATGCACATATTCCTATGCAAAGCTGATAGTATTTTCAAAAACATTGCATCAATGGCACCTTAAATTTAAAAAAAAAATAGAACTATACAATCAAATTTTTAGGGAGTGATAAAAACTATTGCACCGCATATTTGCGGCGTAAATTCAGAATTCTTTAAGAAATGAAAATATATAGCACTGTATATCAAGTACTAATAGCCTGTATTGTGAGGCTATTTTAATACAGAATTTTTAGAGTCTCCTTCAAATTTTCAGTAAATGTTAATATCAGAATGTTGACAATATTCCACTTTAGTTAAATATGTAATTGTAAAACATTGTTAAACAAAATCTTTAGTATGGAAATTGGTTTCAGCCATAGCAGTTATCATAAAAGAAATTAAAAACCGGACAAGTGCAAGTTGAACTTGAGCAATTACTGTTCCGTACATTGATTTCTTTTAAAATAAACATTTTTGTTACGGAGGTACAAAATCATCAGTGACTTCACAAAACACACCCCAAATGAGTTTTCAACAACGTTTGTTTCCAATTTTTACTGAAAACTGATGACCTTGAAATTTTTTTTTTGGTTTTTTTTTATATACCAGATAAATTAATAAAGGTGATGCACTCGTGATAATTTTCGTTCAATCTACAGCCCGTGGAGAATATTCCAGAATTTTTTCAAGATTTTTTGGTAAGTACTTTTCGAGATAAGGCGGGTGGACAGCGATTTTTCGCGATTTTTTAAAACTAATACAAAGAAAAGTTCGCGCAAGTATTACATTATACATATATTTTTAATTCGTGTTTTCATAGGCTCTCATTTGACACCACACTCGATGACCTAGTAAATAAAAAATTTTTTCACTTCCGATTTCACCCCCCAAAACTAATCTTTTAAGTCAAAATTTAACTTTCAAAACTACATGGCTCCGATGAGGCCATCAATTCCTATATTATTACCAAATTTCAACTTTCTATGACAAATAGTTTCGGAGAAAATCGGGTGTGACAGACAGACAGATGAACAGACACCGAAGTCATCTTATAAGTGTTCCGTACGGAACACTAAAAACAATGAAATACTTCGTTTATAATCAGCAACTAAAACGATATTTTTACTCCAAATATTCAAATTACAAAGAAAGTTCTTCCCAATAAACTAAACACAATAACTAGGCAATGCCATAGTTAAGTAAAAGTAGGCATAACAGCCGGAATTCCTCCGGACAATTAAAGCTTTCTTATCAACTTTTTACCGGAAAATAGTCTTTACTGGGCTAGTTCGAGATTGAATGACGCTTTAACTAACTGGTCATACGGTCGGCCGAATTTTGATTTATTTATATTATTAATTTTCAGATAAATTTACATGAGCGCATAAAAAATTTTGAACGCTTCATGCCTAATAAGAGTTTCATCCACGGATCTTGTCTGAAATATCCTTACTTGTCCTTTAAAATACTACTCAGTCTTGATACATAAATAACCATTAATACAAACTTACTCATTTATAGTATTCACCAAACACCGCAAAACTTCTTCCCTAATCTTGGCGTTCTTGTGAGTAAATCCCGGAGTAAGCTTTTCAAAAAGTATCTGTGGCGTAATAACATTCCTTTCGAGAAGTTTTAGAATTAGCAACTGAGCTTTTTCTCTTACGGTGTCTTTGGCGTCTCCTAAACGATCTATTATGGCGGGTAATACAGTTTGAAGGTACGGTCGGAAGTCATGACCAAGTCTGTCTATGAGGAATGTAAGAACTTCAATTCCAAGACTGGCAACCTGTAACAAAAAAATTTCATAAGTCATTTACTTAGAACTTGTCTCTAAAATAGAAGTTAACGGATATGTAAATTTTTAGTAACTCATCACCATTTACTAATTATTCTTATTTTGATTAGAAATAGTGAAAAACTGATATGAACGAAGATAAATTAAGCTCAATATTTTATCCACAAAATAAAGAGCTGATATATTTGGGATAATTATAAAAAGTGGTATTTTGTCGAAATTAATAAAAGAAAAAACTGAAAATAATTTGTCATATATATTTCATTTCAATTAATATTACCTGATATAACTTTATATGGACCATATAAATATATATATATATATATATATATATATATATATATATATATATATATATATATATATATATATATATATATATATATATATACATATATATATATATATATATATATATAATATATATATATATATATATATATATATATATATATATATATATATATATATATATATATATATATATATATATATATATATATATATATATATATATATATATATATATATATATATATATATATATATATATATATATATATATATATATATATATATACATATATATATATATATATATATATATATATATATATATATATATATATATATTTTATCCACAAAATAAAGAGCTGATATATTTGGGATAATTATAAAAAGTGGTATTTTGTCGAAATTAATAAAAGAAAAACTGAAAATAATTTGTCATATATATTTCATTTCAATTAATATTACCTGATATAATTTTATATGGACCATATATATATATATATATATATATATATATATATATATATATATATATATATATATATATATATATATATATATATATATATATATGTATTATATGTATTATATGTATTATATATATTATATATATGTTATATATATATATATATATATATATATATATATATATATATATATATATATATATATATATATATATATATATATATATATATATATATATATATATATATATATATATATATATATATATATATATATATATATATATATATATATATATATATATATATATATATATATACATATATATATATATATATATATATATATATATATATATATATATATATATATATACATATATATATACATATATATACATATATATATATATATACATATATACATATATATATATATATATATATATATATATATATATATATATATATATATATATATATATATATATATATATATATATATATATATATATATAAATATATATAATATATATATATTGTAACATTCATTTTTTCCTGGATTTTAAGACCATGCAATGTTACTGATTTTTCACTTCAAATTGTATTTATTTTTATTTTAAAACATCGACCGGTATATTAAACAAAAGTTTCAGGACATTCAGTATATACTGTGTGGTGCGGGTTGCTGATCGAACCTACCGCCAGGCCGCGATTGGCGAAATGTTTGACCCGGAGTTTTGATTGGAGCGTCCGGATATTACCGGCAAAAATCGCACGATTATTTAAGGGCCTGAGAAACTACCAGCTGGGCTTATTTCCATCGAGCCGCAGACCGAGGCTTTTTTCGATCGAGCCGCAGACCAGGCAGTACCGTCTAGCCGAGAGGCTATTTTCCATCTAGCCGAAGTAGGCTAATTTTTCTTCAGAAGCCGCAAAGTAAAAGTACCAGTTTCGACAATAAAAGCTGTAGTGAGCTTTCTAAGTGTTAAGAAAAAGTGTGAAATCGCACGAAGTC
Source organism: Pachyrhynchus sulphureomaculatus (assembly GCA_019049505.1). Lineage (NCBI taxonomy): Eukaryota > Metazoa > Arthropoda > Insecta > Coleoptera > Curculionidae > Pachyrhynchus > Pachyrhynchus sulphureomaculatus. The sequence goes on from CM032446.1 coordinate 128,522,036, forward strand.
CATCACAGCAGGACTGAAAAAGAGTAAGTCAACAAAACTCCCTCCAATAGACTTATTTAAGAGCAGTGCATTAACAGCAATGAATAACAGACAAAAAAGTGAAGTGTAAAACACGATGTCTCGCCTTCGGGGGTTGTAAAAGTTTAAAGTTTAAATGTAACAACTACTATTTAGGCTAGAATTTTTTGGTATAACTGTAAAGGTTAGAACTTTTTATTTTCATTTTAAAAATATGAATAAATTCTTTTTTTGTTGATTAAAGCTAGTGTCTCACTGAATATTTATTTCTCTTTTCAGGATCAGTTGTACTAGACTAATTATTTTTAGTAATATCCATAAAACACTTCAGTTTTTTCTCATTTTTCTTAGCTGAAGTTAAATCCTTTCTATTTTAAAATGAGTGGTGCCCAAAAAAAAAAGTCGTACAACTGAGGTTTCTTTAAAAATAGAATTAAATTCCAAAAAGACGTACAAAAATTATCTCTTACCCATATCTCTCCACCAAGGAAAAAACTGAGCTAGTATTTCTTTAATTTCTTTAGTTCTTTTAAAATCAGGTTTCACTCAATTCATTATCAGAAATTAAAGCGGGGCTGCAAGAAAATTGTGCTCAAGCTTGGGGCGTCCAGTATTTAAAAATGTTACAAAATGACGCAGTCTACATGGGGCGAAAAATAAAGCAAAATTAGCACACCTTACAAAATTGCGCTCAAGCGTGGGACAAACAACTTCTCACAGGGTACGGAAAAAGATGCCTCAAACTGAGGACAGTTTAGCATGTCATAAAAAGACGTCACATAAAAATAGCGCTGTCAACGCGGGGCTTTTGGAATTTTATTTTTTAAAAAAAAAGGGTTCAGTGTACTAGCTTTCGAACAAAATAAAAGCTCTAACTTTGCAGATATTTTTATTTCATAATATTTATTAAACGAAACTACACTATAGCAGTAAGACAAAAGCAGGAAATTTGTAGAATTTTTTATTTCAATTTATCTGATATAGATATTTGAATTTTGTTGTTGACTCTAAGATAAGAGATTCCTACTTTTTTTCTTAAAAGCTGGCTTTATAGTTCAGATTGGCAGATGTGTTGGTCGACTTTAATTTTGCATTGTTGATTTATTTTGCGGATAACCGAACAAAAAACTGTTCTTTTTTCTCACCTATATTTTGCATGAATATTAAAAATACTTTGCTGATATACGAAACGATATTTAGAGATTTTTTATAGGAAATTCTTAAGATAAATTGGTAAAGGAATGTTAATACAAGGCGATACTTAGAAATTTTTTTTGAAATTGTCGAAGATTTTTTTTAATGTTTGGTAAAGAAGTTTACATATTTTTAAGTGCCTTCACGTATTTTTTATTTTAGACTATTGGGAGCACAGGAGAAATATTTTTATGATTTTTTAAACAATTCTTTTAAATTGTATTCATTTATCATGGAAGCTTTAAATTTTAAAGTCAATCACTTACTGGAAAATGAATTCGACTATGAACTGAAAATCCGTCGTACTTTCTCAGAACGTCCGGTCGCGGATAAAAGAAAGATTCTAACTAGGATCTTAAGTAAAGAAATACTCCAATAAATCAGATTGGACTAAATAGTTACAAAAAGTTTCTGATTTTTTTAAAAGTCTAATAAAAATTCTCCTTCTTAAGTTAAAACTCCTGCTTCTCCAAATGGTCACATGTCTCCTTTATTCGTGTATAAATATTTAGATAATGGACCGCATATAAGGATATATCTATTAGGTGCCCATTTCTCGGCTTTATTTGACTCTGGTGCAAATGCCTCCGTTATAGGTCAGAATGGTAATAAAATTTTAAGTCGTTTAAGTATAAAAATATGCCACGTCAAAAATAGAAGTGTTACCACTGCAGATAGCAGCCGTCTAAAAGTTTTAGGTACGGTTGAGTTGCCGCTAGTCTGCAATGGTCATTGTTTAGTAATTCTCTGCTTTAGTAGTACCTTCTCTATCACATACTTTGGTTTTAGGATGTGATTTTGCACAAAAATTCGGAATTTTATTAAATTTTAAAAATAATTCGTGGTATCCACAGTCCCTAGAAGTCAATTCTAATACAAGTTTTAAAGATTGTTATTCCGAAAGTTCTTTAGAAAACCTTTTCTCGCGTCTATGTACCCTAGATGATCTCTCGCGGACGGAACGCTTGAAGGCAGAAAAAGTAATAAGCTCTTTCAAAGAAATAAGTAGTAAAGATAGGTTAGGCCGAACGAATAAAATCACCATGTCTATAGATACGGCTGATGCCAATCCTGTAAAGACAAGGCCCATCGCCATGTCTCCGAACATGTCAAAAGTATTGAATAAGGAGTTAGACGAAATGTTGAAACTCGGAGTGAAATCGTCTATGCTTTGACGGAAGAAAGCTCAACGAGGTCAGCAAATTTGATAACTATCCATTACCGAACATCGACAGAATTTCGTAAGGAGTTAGACGAAATGTTGAAACTCGGAGTGATATCGTCTATGCTTTGACGGTAGAAAGCTCAACGAGGTCAGCAAATTTGATAACTATCCATTACCGAACATCGACAGAATTTTGACATCACTCAGGAATGCTAAGTATGTATCTTCGATAGACCGTTAGAAAGGCTTTCTGGCAAATTCCTTTGGACAAATCCTCTAAGGAAAAGACCGCTTTTGCAGTAGTAGGCCGAGGTCTATTTCAGTTCGTCACTATGCCGTTTGGTCTAAAGAACGCTGCTCAAACTCAGCAACGTTTAGTGGACGCTATATTTGGTCCGAAATATGAGCCACATATTTTTACCTATCTCGATGATATTTTAGTAACATCGGAAGACTTCGAATCGCATATTCGCTTACTTAAAGAAGTAAAAAATAAATTGAAAGAGGCCGGACTGACGATAAATTTGAGCAAAAGTGATTTTTTCAAAACTTCTCTAAAGTTTTTAGGCTATATTGTAGGCTCAAATTCCTTGCGTACCGATCCGGATAAAGTAGCAAGCATGGTTAATTATGCGAGACCTACTAATACTACGGAAGTTAAGCGCTTCGTAGGAATGTGTTCATGGTATAGACGTTTTATTGAGAATTTTTCTACCTTGTTGTCGCCTATTAATGATCTTTTGAAAGGACGAAAAAAAAAGGACAATCGATAGATTGGACAAACGCAGCAGAAAGATCTTTTGTAAAGATTAAAGAGCTATTGGTTTCAGCTCCCATTTTATCCCAACCAGATTTTTCCCAACAGTTTTATATTTCTAGCGATGCTTCTAATACCGGTTTAGGGGGCGTCCTAACACAGAAAATCAATGGTGAGGAAAGAGTGATAGCGTATGCCAGTAGAACTTTATCAAAGGCTGAACGTAACTATTCGGTTGTTGAAAAAGAATGTTTAGCAGTACTCTTTAACATCGAAAAGTTTCGACCTTACATAGAAGGTGTTCCTTTCACGGTCATAACAGATCATTATAGTTTATTGTGGCTTAATTCTATTAAAAACCCTAGTGGCAAACTAGCGCGTTGGGCGATTAGGCTGAGACAACATACATTTAATTTAATTTGGCCAAAAATGCGTTTTGTTATCTTAAAGTTTGTGAGGACTTGTGAAGTATGTGGAGCACAGAAATCTCCAAATACACTACCTATGGGACTGATAGGAAAAGAGAAAATGGTTAATTACCCTTTCCAAGTCATAGCAGCTGATCTAGTAGGCCCATTTCCACGTTCAAAAAAGGGAAATAAATGACTTTTTGCAATTTCTTGCTGGTTAACAAAGTATACCGTGTTATTTCCTTTGAAAAGCTCTAAAGCCGAATGCTTTTTGAAAATTTTAGAAAACGATATTTTTCTAATCCACGGAGTTTCATCGCTTTCGATATGCGATAACGGTACTCAGTTTACTTCTGAGTGTCTTAAGAGCTTAAGTGAGACATATAGTTTTAACATACGTTTCAATCCCGTGTGCCCTCTACAATATAATTTCGTTCAAAATAATATTCGTTGATTCACGTGATAATTCGGGATAAAGGAATTTCAAAGATTCAAACACGAAGTAACCGGGTTTACACCGTCTTTCTTAGTTTACGGCAGACAGATACCTCTATCTGGATCGTATTATAAAAATTTAGATTTGGATGTCAATGTTGACAGCGAAATAATTCCGGGTAACAGGGGTGCGTACGCCGAAAATTTAAAGGGTTTAAAAGATATTTTCACCGACGTGAGTAGTAGGATACATAAGGCTTATGAACGGAACAGTAAGTCCTACAACCTTAGAAAAAGGGATTTTGCCTTTAATATAGGTGATCACGTTTGGCGAAAAAAAATAAAATTCTTTCCAGTGCAGCAGATAAATTCACATCTAAGTTGGTACCTAAGTATGTGCATTGAGTGATTAGAGAAAAGATTTCAGATTTAGTTTATGGTTTAGTTAATTTAGATGGGACTAAAATAGGACGATGGCATATTAAAGACTTAAAACCATTCAACGGACCTAGCCCTAGTGAAAGTTTGTCAGAAGAAGAATAATTTATATTTACATTATCTTAATTGCTTTAATTTATTTTTTTTGATGTTGCTCTGTAGAGGTGACGACCTCGTTTTTTTGACTGTTATAAAAGTTGAGCTGAGGATAGTTTACTTTTATAGTTTTTGCTAAGGTTTTGGGTACTGATCATATCCAAACTTAGGTTGATTATAGTTGATGTTTAGCATCGACTCAGCTGTTGCGAGCTTGCGAAAGAGTCACACTCAGGATATATCATAAGACTGGTATGTCGGTGGTCGCGGGATTTGATTTGCTTATGACCCCAAATAATATCCAGTTCTTGGCACTTGGAAGCGAAATTTTGATTAGAGGCAATCCAAGGTGATCTTGAGTTAGGACAAGCGCAGGATGAAGCTCGTGTTGTATGATGTAGAGTCAAAATGTAATAAGAGCAATTTCAAAGTTTGCTACCCGAGAGGGTGTATTTTTATTACCTTAGTGGTATATTTTGGGTGCAATTAAGAGTAAATTGATTTTGGTTTATCCAGTAAGTCTAAGACTTGGATTATTTTGATTTAGATCTTCTTCTGAATTGACAAACTAAGGGTATTTTCTATTTTTTTTCAGAGCCGTTTAAACGTTACCTTTGAGTCACAAATTTTTTTAAAAATTTTTTTGCATAGGCTCATAGGCGTCTGATGAGTTTTTTCGGTTTACTATCAGATTGATAGAAAATTGAAGTTCTGCAGGAGAACTAAAGGCTGATCATTTACAGGAGATGAGAGCAGAGTAAAACAGTCGTTTCACAAAGAAATGATCAAAATCTGATACCGAGATGAGAACCTTGTCAAGAGAGGCTAAGCGCAGTGAAGGAAGATTCCTAACCGAATTTTTAGATTTCCAAGAGGTAATCTAGAAGTTTGGGCTGACAGAAAACGGTTATGCCTGATACCTGTAGCAGTTTCTTCTAGAGGCTATTGTTTAGGGAGACGATTAACACCATGATCGAATATTTTAGCTGTCAACGATGTTTTCTTCTTGTTTCTGATTAAGCTGGGAAAGCTCTTGTCGTCTTCAAAAGTTTTGTTGCGTTGCCACCGGAAAATTGAGCAATTTTTGTTTCATGTAGCCTTTTTAAGCTCATTTTCGTTTTTTTAAAATTTTGTTAGAAGCTTGGTTAAGTCAACCTTGTAAACCTTTTAGGTTGTATCCCATGAGTTATCTGTTTTTACAGGCTGTGATGCACCGGGTGCTAACAGATGCCGTTACGACGTTTGGCAGGGAGTTAGTCTTCCTGAGGAACAGACTGATTGGAAGGGTAGTCTATGGGGGGTGAACGTTTGACCTTTGGGACCTTTAAAGGTTTTGTTACCCAATGGTTATTTCTATTTGAACCAAAGGAGAGCCTAACTACTGTAGTCGACCTCAGCTCCAATTAGCCTATTAGTGGTGACAGGCTGTTGGCAGTAGTGTATTTCGGAACACCCTATTGATTAATTTTTTTTTGACTTATGGTGGTGTGGTAGACACCGTTTTAGTTTAGTGGATGCTATAATCTACTCCCTTTTGTTGGTGGACTCCAGGGTCACCAATTCTGTATTTTATTGTCTCCACCATTCAGTATATCGTGGTGAGTGTTTGTCTCCTGTTATGTGGGATGGATTGAATGTTTTTCGTTGTTGTTCTAGGGCGAGACCAGTACACGAGGGTTCTTCATGCAACTTGAAGAGGCGCAATGCTGGTTAAGTTTTTTATCTCAGAGTAGCCACCCTGAAGAATGACGGAGGGCGTTTTTTTTGGCTCATGTTTCTAGGCAGATTTGTCACTTTGGTGCGATGTGCCGAAGATTTGATTAGCTTTAGCTAAGAGCTTTCACCAAGCTCAGTATGGAGTAATCATCACCTAGAGTTAGGGATTTGAACTCCTGTATATATTTCTGTATATATTACTGTACATATTTCTGTATATATTTCGGTGTATGTTGGTTGCCTGAGGGCATGTGCTCAAAATGCGAGATTTTGAGTCGTTTTGCTTATGGACTCCTATATAGGATTATGACTTTAGGGAGGTCCTATTTCGAGACTTGCTGTCTCATATAGTTATGTTGGGAATGTTTCCTTGAATGTTAGTTGTGCGCAGACTAATCATTCTGTTCTTTGTGAACATTGCTTTTTGAAGCAGGATCATTCAGTTTGGTGAATTTTAGCTTTTATAGCTATTCACGGTGTTTAGAGTGAATTTTAGCTTTTATAGCTATTCACTGTGTTAAGAGTGAATTTTAGCTTTTGTAGCTATTCACTGCGCTTATAGTGATTTAGTTAGCTTTTATAGCTGCTCACTATGTTCATGGCGAGTTTGTTCTTTTAGAACGCAGACTTTGTGTAGTCGAGGACTATTTACAGAGTGTTTTCTTGGCGAGGAGCCGAGCTTTTTCTGGTGATATACCAGAGTGTTTTCTTGGCGAGGAGCCGAGTTTTTTCTGGCGATACCAGAGTGTTTTGTTGGCGATGAGCTGACGTGTTTTTCTGGCGATCAACCAGAGCGTTTTCCCTAGCGATTTTAGCATGTCTAGATGTCTTAGGACGTCGACATTGCGATATAGAGTGCGATTATTTTCTGAGTGCGACTAGTAGTGATACTAGATTTAGAATGTCCTCTTAGCGATGAGCTAGAGCATGGATAGCGATTTTTCCCGAGCGTTTGTCTGGATATTTATCCAGATATTATTTTTTTTGGCCTTGTGCTAAATGGTCTGACAAGACTTTTTCTTTTTAGTGTAAGTGTTTGCACTAGAATCATTTTTTTATTTTTTTTTCTTTATTTAAGAATTTTTATAAATTTCTTTTGCTGAAATAAAAAATTTTCAGACAATCCTTAAAAGATTTTAAGGGGGGTGTTCATATTTTATTTCAGTTCACTTTTTTTGATTTAGACAAGAGTCTAGACAGTTATTTTTTTGTTTTGGTAACAATAACAGAGCTGATTCTTTTATATAAGAAGACCGCGATTGTTACTTTGAACAGGTATTTCTTATGTTCATGCAAGGATTTTTATTTGCTTTTTGAAGTACTTAACCTTAGTGCTTAATTAAGTTAAGTCTAGTTATAAGATTCTTGTGTACATGCAAAAATTTTCATTTGGTTTTCATTGTACTTAATATTAGTGCTTAATAGAATTAAGTCTAGTAGTAAGGACCGAAGTTTGTAATTTTGTTTTAAGTTCTGACCTTAGTATTAAGTGATAGTGTACCACTTTGTACCTTTTCATCAGTAGCCTTAGTTTAATAGACTAGTGTAGTCTATTTCTTTTTGGAAGGGGGTAAATGTAACATTCATTTTTTCCTGGATTTTAAGACCATGCAATGTTACTGATTTTTCACTTCAAATTGTATTTATTTTTATTTTAAAACATCGACCGGTATATTAAACAAAAGTTTCAGGACATTCAGTATATACTGTGTGGTGCGGGTTGCTGATCGAACCTACCGCCAGGCCGCGATTGGCGAAATGTTTGACCCGGAGTTTTGATTGGAGCGTCCGGATATTACCGGCAAAAATCGCACGATTATTTAAGGGCCTGAGAAACTACCAGCTGGGCTTATTTCCATCGAGCCGCAGACGAGGCTTTTTTCGATCGAGCCGCAGACCAGGCAGTACCGTCTAGCCGAGAGGCTATTTTCCATCTAGCCGAAGTAGGCTAATTTTCTTCAGAAGCCGCAAAGTAAAAGTACCAGTTTCGACAATAAAAGCTGTAGTGAGCTTTCTAAGTGTTAAGAAAAAGTGTGAAATCGCACGAAGTCCATCACAGCAGGACTGAAAAAGAGTAAGTCAACAAAACTCCCTCCAATAGACTTATTTAAGAGCAGTGCATTAACAGCAATGAATAACAGACAAAAAAAAAGTGAAGTGTAAAACACGATGTCTCGCCTTCGGGGGTTGTAAAAGTTTAAAGTTTAAATGTAACAACTACTATTTAGGCTAGAATTTTTTGGTATAACTGTAAAGGTTAGAACTTTTTATTTTCATTTTAAAAATATGAATAAATTCTTTTTTTGTTGATTAAAGCTAGTGTCTCACTGAATATTTATTTCTCTTTTCAGGATCAGTTGTACTAGACTAATTATTTTTAGTAATATCCATAAAACACTTCAGTTTTTTCTCATTTTTCTTAGCTGAAGTTAAATCCTTTCTATTTTAAAATGAGTGGTGCCCAAAAAAAAAGTCGTACAACTGAGGTTTCTTTAAAAATAGAATTAAATTCCAAAAAGACGTACAAAAATTATCTCTTACCCATATCTCTCCACCAAGGAAAACTGAGCTAGTATTTCTTTAATTTCTTTAGTTCTTTTAAAATCAGGTTTCACTCAATTCATTATCAGAAATTAAAGCGGGGCTGCAAGAAAATTGTGCTCAAGCTTGGGGCGTCCAGTATTTAAAAATGTTACAAAATGACGCAGTCTACATGGGGCGAAAAATAAAGCAAAATTAGCACACCTTACAAAATTGCGCTCAAGCGTGGGACAAACAACTTCTCACAGGGTACGGAAAAAGATGCCTCAAACTGAGGACAGTTTAGCATGTCATAAAAAGACGTCACAATATATATATATATATATATATATATATATATATATATATATATATATATATATATATATATATATATATATAAATATATACATATATATATATATATATATATATATATATATATATATACATATATATATATATATATATATATATATATATATATATATATATATATATATATATATATATATATATATCAAGCAAACCACTCCCTTACCTCATTAATTCTTTATTTGTTTAAACAATCGAAAATAAAAAAAAATAACGCAAATGTCAGATTCCTCGTCTCCAAAAATTCTGAAAAGGTGATATAACACATCTTATATGTTTGACTATAAATAATTATTTGGTGGAAGACAGAAAGGTAGGTGCTTAAGAAAAGAACCAAAACACGATACATTTTCAATTATGCATATTGTTACTAATTCTTTATAAAAAATTAAAATTATCTTTAGAACTCTAGGCAAGATAGTAACCAAGTTGTACAAGTAGTATGTTGTGTTGGGCAAACAAGAAGATCAATTCAAACAAGATTTAAAGAAGATTAAGGCACGATATATCAGAAAAATCAAGTATTACCGAACGTGCCCTTGAATATAATCACACAGTAACATTAAACAATTTAAGGTTAATAGAAAATGTACCTGATAGGAAATTATTAGAAGCATACGAAAGTACTGAAATTATAAAACGTAAAAATAGTCTAAATAAGGACCGAGAATTTATTTCTCACAGCTCTCTATACTGGTAATTAGATCTCTGCTTGTGATATATTCTAATCTTAGATTAAATTAATAACTGCTACTGATGATGCTAACATAGTTAGAGAAACGCGTCTTGAGTGCAAAAAACAGTGTTTGGTACAATTGTAATAAGTGTTGTGTAGTATTATAAACTCTGTAGCTTGTTGAAAATATTCCATAAAATATGTAACATTGGAATATGGTCGAAGGATTGGACAATATCTTTAATATCTACATAAGAAAAGCTTCACCCGCAAATATAGTAAATATCGTACATTATGTTGTTATAACCAAGTAAGGTAATGTTACACATCATAAATAATCGTTTAAGATATTATGTTGACTAACATATTTCTAGAGAACAAGGAGGATTCGTGAGAGGAAGAGGCACAAGAAATCAAATTGCTGACATTAGGTGATTGATAGAAGAAACTAGAGAATGCAACGTGTCTATGGTAATGTACTTCATAGATCATTCACTTGATTTTGTCAACTAGAAAAAGCTTTGGGAGGTACTAAACTAAATGGATGGTCCATATCATTTAAACTGATTAAAAACCTTCACTTGGACAATACAACATCCTATCAATTTTATCCTTGCCGAGGTGTAAGACAGGGTTGTGTTTTGTCTCCTACATCATTTAATGTTTATGGCGAATTTATAATGAGAAATTCGTTCAACGAATGGGATGGTGGAATCTTAATAGGAGGTAAGCGAATAAACAACTTGCGTTACGCTGATGACACCACCATATTTGCAGTAACTGAAGAAGAGATGGCTACACTCTTAAATCGGATAAAGTAAGAAAGTAAGAAACTAAGTTTAACCATAAATAAGGAAAAAATAAAGTTGATGATAGTCAATAAGGTGAACCAAATAGTATCTCAATAGTATCGAGAGAGTAATAAGCTTTGTATATCTAGGATCAACCGTAAGTAGTATGGGAGAATGCGAGGATGAAATAAAGAGAATATCCTTAGCAAGAAATGCTATGCCGAGGCTTACTAGGATATGGAAAAGTAAGTATATAATGAACATAACAAAATTAAACCTCGTCCATCTTTTCCATATTTTCATATGGCGTAGAATCCTGGACGCTTAGAGTAAAGGAACGTAACCTCATTAATTCCTTTGAAATGTGGTGCTATAGGACGATGTTGAGAATTTCCCGAGAGAGAGTATCTTATATACGTTTCATTTGTTGTATTGTTAGTAGTTTTATGTTTTTTTAGGGGCCAAGGTTTGAAAAATCTGCAAATTGAAGAAAATTGAGTACTACGTTTTGATAAAGTCCTTGCTTGGAGTCAGGAGTATAACGAAACTACATTTTATGTATGGTCACAAATATGATGGGATTCAAGAAGCTTTAAACGGTTTACTGAAATCCTAACCCCTTCGCAATAATGTTGTGAATACGTTCATGAAAGATGCGAGAATCTCTACTACTATAGTTTTTAAGCAACAGCCATTCAAATTCCAATCGCAGATGTTTGCGTTTCTGTAAGGTAGTTGAAGTTAAACTTCAGGTTTTTGTAAGGTAGTTGAAGTTAAACCTATTTTTTAGAGTAAGGAGTTTTTTCGTGAAGCTATCATCTATACCTTCTTATGCAGGTACTTTATAACAACCCGATGCTCAGTTTTATCTGTGTGGTACTTTGTTTGAAACTTTACTAGGTGAAAAACGCATAAAATATTAACCACTAATATTAATGAAATTCAAATTATTCAATGCTATACTCCAATCATGAGGGCAGACCATGAAGAGGTGGAGAAGTTTTATGAGGACATCACTAAAGCAACAACATCTGAAAAAGTACAATTGGTATTTAATAATACAAGGAGATTTCAAGGAAAACGAAACACCCGAGGAGAGACATTAATAAATTAGTTACAAAATGGAAACCTTTACTGCTTGAATACGTTTTTCAAAAAACCACCTCACCAAGAGTGGTCTTGGGAAATTGACTATATCCTCTCCAACAATAGGAACATTTGCAAAGACGTATGTGTCGTAAATAAAGTTGACACGGGAAGTGATCACAGAATGCCAAGAGCTACAATTACTATAAATACTAAAATGAAAAGAGCAAAATAAATATCATTCCCGAGAGATCATATTTAAAAAGAGAAATGATTTTGAAAACAATTTAAAGACGAGACTGGAAACCTATTGAGCATCTGAATAATATGAACCTTGATAAACTAAATGACAAAATTGTTAGAGATATCCAAGTGACAATACAAAAAATCTATTCCCAAACAAAAACCCATAAAAATAAAAAGATCAGTGAAAATACAGCTAAACTTATAAAACAACGAAGAAAATTGAGCAGGGGGCGCAATACTCGGAGTAAGCTTGAGGGATAGGATAAGGAACGAAGACGTAAGATGACAAACCAAAGTCACTGATATCGCCAGAGCAATTTTAAGTCAAAAATGGAGATGGGCGGGGCAAAAACAAGGACGCAACAGATGGACAAATAAACTTATTCGTTGGAGACGTACAACAAAAATAAGTGTGGGAAGAGCCCAAAAAAATGGTCAGATGACCTAAAAAGGAAGGCTGAAGGGAAATGGTTTCAGGTGGCTCAGGTCAGGAATAGATGGAGGACTATGGGAGAGGTTTAAATCCAAGAGTGGATTGATGGTATTCGATAAGGTGATACAGAAGAAGAAGAAGATTAATAAAATGGACCTTAGTATAGTTAACACTAATGAATAAAGTTACGTAACAAGGATAGTTACAAATAAACCACACTACCGTTTCTAGAAGAGGCTGCAAAGTTTTCGATCCATTCGACAAGGTATTGTATTAAGGATATTGACAAATGAACAATTTATTCAGACGAACAATAAAAGAATATGAAGTTGAATAGTTTGGGATAAATTCAATATTAAAAAAAAACATAAGCAAAACCTTGGAGCTCTTTAGTTTTACTTATTTTTTAAATTTTATTGGAAAATATTTTATATTCTACGGTATAACGCAAGAAGCTGGGTTTTATATTATATTCTCGAGAATTTTTCTCAATATACATTTATTGCAATAAAATTTGATAACCCTGTCATGTTAGAGTAGACTCAAAACTGGGTCATTTGTTGTGTAATGGTCACAATGCGTTGATCTTTCGTCTCATTGTCAGGTTTTTAATTATTATGAGAATAAAATGTTAGTGTCAAACCTAAATATAAATTAAATTAACGGATTCCAGCTTTTCCTGATAATACAGAACGTTTTTGAGACATTCAATTTATTCCATGGTCTTCGCCGACCATTATTAGAGAAACTGTAGGCTATTTAAAAAATAAAATAATGAAAGAGAAAAAAAGTACACAAAAAAATCAAATCAAATATTTAAAAAAACTTTCCACTATTGGTAATTACCGGGCTTTACACTGGCTTATAAAATTTGTTTCTGTGCATAGCAATACGAGTAACACAAATAAGAGAAAAATATCTTCATAATATTTAATTTATCAACTATTTAGCCAACAAAATATTTCAGTTTTTACTGTCTTTTCATATATCAAATTTGAAGTTTTTAAACTGGTAGAATTAAATTTAGAGTAAAATGGCCAGATCCCTAACAAATCAACTCTACATCTATCGTCAAGGTAGTGTTATTTTGAGATGCGTTTTGCCACCATCATACTAATGATGACATTTTTTTGCCAATTTCATTAATGGAGGATTAAAATAAAAATAGATTTACTAAAAATATTGCTTGTGGAGCTAGATTATTTGTAATGAGCTTGAAAGGCGTGCATTCAAAATACATATATTGTGTAACTAACAAAACTTACTGATGATATTAAATAGAAACGCACTGTTGGTTACAAGTACAGTATATGATTAAAGCGAAGTTGTTATGTTTTATTTTATAGAAGCCCACCCAACCAAATAAAACTACATATTAATAAGCTATTGTAATAAAAATATAATTATTTAATAACAAATTATTTTCAGCAGCTTCACCCATAGACACTGAAATTATGTAAACGTGAAAAGGGAAAATATATATAAGGAAATTTTCTAATACAGATGGTTCGTATTTCAGGTGAAAGACAATTTATTTTTATAGGCTGAATCTGATATCTTACAAAAAAACTTGTTAGGCCTACTGAGAGTTAGCGTACCAATAATTTCTTGTATTTTCGCAGAGAGGCAGTTGTTACTAAATAACTTAGAAAAAGGCCTTAGAAAACGTTTATTACTTATACGTGTGGAGAGATGCCTAATACGGGAGTGAAGCTGAGTGATACTAGGGAAAAAAGAATGGTAGATAAAAGCATTCAAAATGTGGTTTTACAAAAAAATAATAAGATCAGTATTCAAGACAATCAATGAATAAGCGCTAAATAAAGCTAAGAAAGAAACGACCATTTAAAGATTGTCACAGATGAGAAGATACTAGAAGATAAGATATAGTACAGGAGACGACAGGTAGAGGTATATATATTTAATAGATAAATATATGAATAATGGTGACCTCAAGAAAGTAAACGATCTAGCACTGAATAATTACGAATTCAAAGATTGAAGACACTAGATATGCCTTTGCCTTAAAGAAAATTATGTGGCAGTTAATAATTAAAACACCAAAAGGAACATCGCTGATTTGGTATTACGACATAAAAATAATAAAATGAAAATATTAGCGACGGCTTTTTTCTGCGTATTCTGCGGGATAAAAATAAACAAAAAAGACAGTTTTATTAAGTAATCTTAAAATTCTAGACGTATATTAATTTGATTAAGAAAAAAAAAAAGACAAAAACACTAAAGGCGAAGTTGCTTATTGAGGAAGAGTGGCTAACTAACAACCGAAGGAGATTCTTGAAGAAGAAAAAAACCTCTCGTGCACTGGAACTCAAAAGTATAGACCCTGTCCAACACAGCAAACTCAAAATAGATGACGTTGCGAGGGGAGATTTTTTCAGAAAAAAAGAACACTTTCACGTGGGAAAGTCTCCCCCCACATAAAACGAGTATGATTTCTACGTATTATATGTTCCCCTATCCACACCACCATGTATGCATTTTAGAGCCCAGCAACATCAGCATTTTACTTCGGAAAAATTCCCAGCAAGCAGAATTTAGTTGCCCGTTATACATGTGATATCAAGAGTTTCCATCTATTTTATGTGTGATTAAATTATAGTTGTATTTTTCCTACCTCGCTTTATTCAGAGTAAATAACGGTGAAAAATATTATCATCTATGTTACGTAGACGATAGTTTTATAATAACTATTTAACATAGTGCATATGGGTTTTGAGATTATTGCAATGAAATAGTACTGTGATATGTATAATATGCTATAAAATTAACATCACACGTCAAATTGATGAGATCTTTTGATGTAATGTGATAAAAAGGTTATGTAAAATTTCAGTTGCTTTCTTAAATTGAATAAAAAATTTTTCAAGATATAAATAAAAGGTATTGTCTTTGATAATTTACCGATGGTTCTATCATTTCTGATCGACATGCTTTGAAATCGCGCCCTCTCCTCTCATTCAGGTATTCCAATGTTCACCATTTGAATCACTCTAGTGAAAAATAAAGACTGCCCAATTTTAGAAAGAGATTTTTAAAACTAATTTCCAGTGCTGAAAATTCTTATGAATTCTGATAAAATGTATACCAAAAGGAAAAAGCAAAATGATAAACTGACCCGTGCCCTTTCGACTGAAAAGCAATTTACCGGAAAAACATGTCCATCGCCTTTCCATGAAAATTGGGGAAAGAAATTTTCGGATACAGCGGTAAATTGAATTATTTACTCTACAAGTCAAGTGTATTCAAGTATTAAAAAACTCGTCTAAGTTAACACTGAAAATTAATTTTGGGATTTTTTTCGAAAGGTAATAAACAAGTGATGACAAAAAAGCTTTACTGAATGACTATAGCTTTTATCAATAACATTATTTTTATACCTACAAAAATCTAAGAAGGAATTCTTAATTAAAATTTGGAGCAATTTAGACAAATGATCTTACAATGAATTTATTCAAAAGTAATTAATTTATCTAATTTATATGTATGTATATATATACGAGGCTGGTTTGAAAAGTCCGTGCAAAGTCCGAGAGATGGCACCACCGGCGCGTATCGAGGTCATGTTTAGTTAGTAGCATCTCTTGAATGAACGCACACCAAGTTTCAGCCATATTGGTCTATTTCTGTGTGTTTGGCATTCGTGTGAATCAAGGAAGTCGAGTGATTTTCAAGAACTGGACGAAAAAGAATTTTGTGTGGTGATTAAACATTACTTTATGAAAGGCAAAACGCCTCAGGAGACTAAAGAGAAGCTTGATAAACATTATGGTGACTCTGCACCTTCGATTAGAACAGTTTATAAGTGGTTTCAAAATTTTCGGACTGGCTATATGGGCACAAGTGACGCTGAACGTTCTGGACGGCCTGTGGAGGTTACGACTCCAGAAATCATTGATCAAATCCATGATATGGTGATGGATGACAGAAGAGTTAAGGTGCGTGAGATTGCTAGTGCTGTGGGCATCTCGACTGAACGGGTACATAATATTTTGCATAAACATTTGGACATGAGAAAGCTATCCGCAAGATGGGTGCCGCGATTGCTCACGCTTGACCAAAAACGGAATCGTGTGAAGTGTTGCAAGGATCGTTTGCAGCTGTTCCAGAAGAATCCGGAGGACTTTAAGCGTCACTGTGGATGAAACATGGATACATTACTATACTCCTGAGACCAAACAACAATCTAAACAATGGTTATCAAGGGGGAATCTGTACCAAAAAAGGCGAAGACCGTTCCTTCGGCCGGAAAGGTTATGGCGACTGTCTTTTGGGATTCGCAAGGGATAATCCTCATCGACTATCTGGAAAAGGGTAAAACTATTACAGGTGAATATTATTCATCGTTATTGGACCGTTTGAAAACCGAGCTGCAAGAAAAACGCCCGCGATTGGCCCACAAGAAAGTCCTTTTCCATCACGACAACGCACCAGCACACACCTCAGCAGTTGTGGTCGCAAAATTAATGGAAATAGGATTCAAAACTCGTTTCACATCCCCCCTATTCTCCAGACTTGGCTCCCTCGGACTACTATTTGTTCCCCAATTTGAAGAAATGGCTGGCGGGACAAAGATTTTATTCAAACGAGGAGGTGATTGCAGACACTAATGGATATTTTGCAGACTTGGACAAATTCTATTATTCGGAAGGGATCAACAAACTAGAACATCGTTGGACGAAGTGTATAAGCCTAAAAGGAGACTATGTCGAAAAAATAAAAAAGGTTTACCCCAAACACATAAGTAGCCTCGTATATTTATATATATATATATATATATATATATATATATATATATATATATATATATATATATATATATATATATATATACTACCGTCAGAAAGTATTTGCTCACCTAGTTATTTCAGTCCCAAGACAACAAAAACCCAGATAATATTTTTTTTATATTTTAATGAATTATTACTTATTTTCACATTATTTACAGTCTAGAAAATCAGAAAAATATTTATGATTTTCCATGATTTTTCTCATCTATTTGACCTCCTTTGTTTTTAATTACCGCATTCTGTCCAGTAGTTTCTTCAGAGTTTCTCGGGTTATTTTAATCCATCCTGCTTGTAAAAGTTTTCACCAGTGATTTTCTGATATTGGATTGAGTTTTCGAATACACCTGTCCAAATGGTCCCATAGCAATTCGATGGGGTTCAAGTCGGGTGATTGTGGAGACTAAGTCATCACTTCCAGGACGTCATCGGATTTCCATTGGTCCAAAAGTTCTCTAATTTGTTTAGCAGAATGTTTAGGGTTATCGTCGAAAAATGTATTTCCCCTAAAAAATATCGCTTCCAGAAGGAAGCATTTGAGGGAGCAAAATTTCTTGATACTGTTCTTTTCGCATGATTCCTTCTATCCTAAAAATTTTTTCAACTTAACCGTTGTCAAAACAACCCAAACCATTACTGAACCTCCACCACGTTTTACTGTAGGCAACTGACAGGCTTCCAACATCCTCTCTCCAGCTGACCGCCGCACGTAAACTCGTCGATTTGAACCGAAAATTTCGAATTTAGATTCGTCGCTCCAAAGGACGGAATTCCATTGTTCCGATGTCCAATTTTCATGTTCTCCGTCCCATTCTAATCGTTTACGTTTATTCAATTGCCTAAGAAGTGGTTTCCTCACTACAACTCTCCCGTGTAGTCCACCTTCTGCTAACCTGTTCTTCACGGTTGTCACGCTGATGGGCATGAGCCGCTCCAGGTTTACGTGAGCCTTGATTTCTGGTGCGGTTAGGCGGCGATTACGTCAGCTGAACATTGTTATAGATCTGTCTTCAGCGGGAGTCGTTTTTTTTTCGAGGCCTTCCTGAACGTTTTTTGGTTGGGAATTCGATGTCCCGCAGAAATTTTTTTTACGATGTAGTCCACCGTTCTCCCTGGCAACCGCATATTACTCGCGATTTGTCGACTCCAGTGACCATTTTGATATCTCGCAATTATCAGAGCCCGATTTTCAACGGAAACTTCTTTTGTTTTTGGCATTTTCACAAAACAATTGAGCTTGTATCAATGACAAAGTACTGTTTGCGAATGGTTAATTTCTAAAAGGGCAATACTAGCATAGTTTTTATCATAAAATGTCACTAGGAACTTCCATAATCCCTAGAAACTTGAAATGGGTTCTTACTTCAACTGGAATTCTCAGAAATCGCCTCCAAACGATTATCATGCAAAACTTGAAAATTTGTTCTAATTGGTTTTTAATTTGTGATTTCATCAAAAAGGCTTATTTAAACAATTTTATGATGGACACTTGTTAAGAACAATTAAATTTACCTAATATAATAAAAGGGTTTAATTAGGTATTAAATTTTGGCAGTTACATTGAAATTTTCTAGGTGGGCAAATACTACTTTCTGACGGTAGTGTGTGTGTGTGTATGTATATATATATATATATATATATATATATATATATATATATATATATATATATATATATATATATATATATACTAGCCGTGCCCGCGGCTCCGCTCGCGTGGATTTGATTCACTATTATCGTCACTGCTCATTCATTACATTACCTAATGTAATAAAATATATCCTATAACATGCCCAGAGAACATATGTATGAATTAAAAAAAAACACGTAAATGGAATAAGTGGTTCTCGAGTCATAAGCGCACTAACGAACAGGCAGACAGATAAACGTTACGTTATATATATATATATATATATATATATTATATATATATATATATATATATATATATACAGTCGACACTGTTTATAGTGAAACTCTATATAGTGAAAAACTTTCTCTAGTGAAATTTCGGTCAACATTTTGGTCTTTCACTATATAGAGTGTCGACTGTGTATATATATATATATATATATAATATATATATATATATATATATATATATATATATATATTATATATTATATAAATTATTATTGTTATATAACCTGTCCAGAGAACATATGTATTAAATATATAATAAATATGAATTTAAAAAAAAAAATACATAAATCGGATAAGTGGTTCTCGAGTGATAAGCGCACTAACGGACAGACACACAGACAGAGCGACGTTTCATTCTATATACAATATATTATACGCTTTGCTACATGATACTGTTCCATATTTAACGGTTTAGGCAGTGTATTGCAAGAGAACACGCTGGCGTCAAACTTTTTCCGACTTGATTCACTATTATCGTCACTGCTTATTCCTTATGTTACCTAACGTAATAAAATATATCCTATAACCTGGCCAGAGAACATATGTATGTTTTAAAAAAAAGCACGCAAATCGGATAAGTGGTTCTCGAGTGATAAGTGCATTAACGGATAGACGGACAGAAAAACGTTGCATTTTATATATATTACAGATAACCTGACCAGAGAACATATGTATGAATTAAAAAAAAACACACGTAAATCGGATAAGTGGTTCTCGAGTCATAAACGCACTAACGAACAGACAGACAGACAGAGAGAGAGAGACGTTACGTTTTATATATATTATATAGATAGATGGTTCTTCTTTCTCACATTTAGTCAAGGTGGTTCCATGTTTGGCTGACGGGCTTAAGCCAAGTCGGTACAAACGCTATTATTATTGTGTATTAAGGATTGACCTGACAATATTACATGTTTTCAAAATCACTGACTTCTGAATGTTTTTTGTGTATGTTTGTGTTATATAGATTATTATTGTTTGGTTCTTCTTTCTCACATTTGGTCAATGTGGTTCCGTGTTTGGCTGACGGGTCCAAGCCCAGTCAACACAAACGCTATTACCATTGTGTATTAAGGAATGACCTGACAGTGTTACATGTTTTCAAAATCACTGACTTCTGAATGTTTTTGTGTATGTTTGTGTTGCGTCATAATTGTACTGTGTGATGTGAATGTTGTTGGTGTAAGGCCTGTGGCTGATATGACGAGGGGGACAATGATAACTTTTTCTTGTTTCCATAGCTTTTCTTACGTGGCTTGGTTTGGCTCTGGTGGTTGTGCTTGTCCCGCATCTATGTCGGTTGTTTTTGGGATTGATTTTGGTGGCTCCAGGAGGCGAGTAATTTTTCTTTTAGTGATTTGTCAGTGTCAGGTTTTGTGATTTTGTTAAAGCGACGCATGACGAGTTCGTTGATTTTTGTGGTGCAACTCATGCGTTGTTTTGATTTTCCCGCCTTGGTGGTTGTCGGCTTACTCGCCGGCACAATACTTTTGGCAGGTCCATTTTCTTTTGCCCGGTCTTCGCAGTTCTGGTCGAGCTGCCATTTCCCGCGACGTCTTCGATCGTTACGTCGCTCCTGCGATGCTTCTTTTATTGGTTTATTCTTGTTTGGGGTTTTTTCAGTGTTCTGTGGCATCAGAAGCTCAAAGTGTCTTGACTGTTAGTAGAGGGTGAATAGTTGGTCTGTCTTTAAAAGTTATTATTGTTCTTCTTTGTTTTGAAAAAATATCAGCACACACAGCACCTGAGAGGGCTATTATTATTATATAACTTGGCCAGAGAACATATGCATGAATTAAAAAAAAAACACGCAAATCGGATAAGTGGTTCTCGAGCGATAAGCGCACTAACGGACAGACAGACAGAGAGAAGTTGCATTTTATATATATTATATTCTTTGCTACATGATATTGTTCCATATTTAATGGTTAAGGCAGCGTATTGTAAGAGAACGCGCTAGCGGCAAAATTTTTTCTGACTTATTATCGTCACTGCTTATTCTTTATGTTACCTAACGTAATAAAAATATATCCTATAACCTGGCCAGAGAATAGTATGTAAATCGGATAAGTGGTTCTCGAGTGATAAGCGCACTAACGGACGGGCAGACAGACAGAGAAAAGTTGCATTTTTATATATTATAGATAACCTGGCCAGAAAAATATATGTATTAAGTTAAAAAAAACATATAAATTGGATAAGTGGTTCTCGAGTGATACGCGCACTAACAGACAGACAGAGAGACCCGGCAATTTTATATATATTACATTCTTTGCTACATGATATTGTTTCATATTTAACGGTTTAGGCAGCGTTTTGCAAGAGAACGCGCTAGCGGCAAACTTTTTTCCGACTTGACTCACTATTATCGTCACTGCTTATTCCTTATGTTACATAACAGACAAACAGAGACACGTTGCATTTTATATATATTATAGATATATAAAATTTTCAACTATTTTTCTTAAACCACTTCCGTCTAGAGTATTTTCTAGGGGATATGTTTCTTTATTATTTGTTCGCAGAAAAGACAAAATCCTCTGACGTTTACTTCACCATAGAAGGCTTAATTAAAATCTGTATTAGTACTTAACAACTAAAAATTTAATCACTTTAACAATGTAAATAAAGAATCATATTAGATAATATATATATATATATATATATATATATATATATATATATATATATATATATATATATATATATATATATATATATATATATATACATTATATATATATATATATTATATATATATATTATATATATATATATATATATATATATATATATATATATATATATGTAAATAGATAGGCTGACGGAAACTTCAAAATCAGAAGCATGTCATGAGAGAAAGGCGTTCGATTTCATAGAGAACCAAAACTTTGATGTTGCACAACTGCAGGATTTACAAAGCGCGAATGGTTTAAGCGATTCTCGAGTTACAACATCCACGCTATTGCCCTGATTTAAAACCCTGCTACATCTTTTGTTCAAACATCTGAACATCTGTAGCAACGTGTAGATTTTTTTTCGATACAATGAGATAACTTGAGAAACACTGGCTCAAGTATATTAGTGTAGACGGTAGTTATGTAGAAAAATATTTTTTTAGGCTCTGTAAGTTTTCCTTTATAACTAGGTGGATAAGTTAACAAAGTCCTCGCAATAAAGATTAATAATATCGGTGTACTATTAAGATGACCGCAGCTGTGTATACTTTTCTTCGCGTTGTAGATCAATCTTTAATGGTCAGTTGAAGTCTATTTTTAAATAAAATTAAAAAAAAAATTGTAATTTTGAAACAATCCTTTTTGAAAAGCAAGAATTCATTCGTTTATCCTTAATTTTAAATAATTCAAAATATTATTATAATAAATAAATTGTGCTTTTTTGTTGTATATTATAGTACTTTAACGAAAATTTGTACTTCTAACCATAAACTTCCTATTTTGTTAAATGACGGAGTCTTGTCGCTTAATGTTCTCTAAATCATTCCATTAACAGACTGAAAGCACGCACTTTGTTGAAAGAGGTCAATAAATGTATACATATCGTAAGTATTATAATAGTATCTAAATTTATAAAAACCGCATTTCCTTAAATAATAAAATGAAAATGATACCAATTTTAAGAGTAAAAAGTAGTTATAAATATTTTAATGATACATATTATCATATGAAAAAAACCTATTGTGGCTGAAATGAATTTGTCCCAATAAATATCTTTCTTGTGAGGTGGACTTTCAATTGAACATTACAAAACTGAACTAAAAAAACAAATAAAAACTTTTTTTATTCTATTGTGGTTGTGTCTTTATTTTTAAAGACCTTTAATTTTTTTTAAAAGTTGGAAGAGAATTTGCTGCATATTTGGAGGCCAAAGATTTCCTATTCAGTCTACAAATTCCTTTAGAGATGACCTAAAAAACCCAAGTTTAAATTTCTAAAGTTTATCGATGCCAAATTAAAATTTAACTCGGGGCATAAATAGCAAAATCGTGATTGATGGAATTAAGCTTCGAATTAATGGTAATTCTACATTGGTAAACTGGGTCTAATATGCGAAATTGTTATTTAGTATTGTAAAACTTTAAAAACAGTAATACAAAAAAACCAGGAATATGTTAAAACATTAACCGCCTGATACGCTAAGAAGGTTTAACTTTAAAACTGGTCTAATCTAACAATTCGTAGTTTAAACTGATAAGTTTACTAGTAAGACAACTAACTAAACGTATATAGTATAAGACCAAAAAAATGGGTTTTTATTTATGATTAATCTGATAAAAATAAAATATTGTGTTAAACTTCTAAAAAAACTGTTATATTCTTTACCTGTTTCAAAACTTTAACTATCGATTATCATATTAAATTTCCTTATAAAAAACGCTTATGTGGTGATACTGAGAATACAAAATGTCATGGTCAAACACAAAAGACAGCTATACAGCTAGAGGTTTTAGATTTCATGACACTGAACCCGGGTCTAACTTTTAGACCCTTTTGGTGAATCTATCCGTTACTGCCTAATGCAGGGAATGGTCTAACTTTAAAAGTAGTCCAATTTGACATTTAAGAGTTTAAATCAACAAGATTTCCAGCAAGCCAACTTAGGTTATGAGGCCGTCAGTATAAATCAGAAAATTCGTTTTTTATTCTGATTACGTCTATAAAAATAAAATATTGCTTTAAAAGTCTAAGAACTATTATATTAACTATTACCTGTCCCAAGACTTTTCTCCATCCTGATATCAAATTTTCTTATAAAAATGTTTACTGGGTGATATTTACAATACAAAATATTGTTAAAATTAAAAGTCAACTGGACAGCTACACGTTATAGGTTCCGTGGCAGCCAAATCAGGTCTAACTTTCAGTCACTTTTAGTGAATCTCGCTAGTTAAGATTTTGATTGTAGCTAGACAAAAAAAATAACCGGTCAAGTGCAAGTTGAACTTGAGCAATTAGTGTTCCGTACGTTGATTGCTTTTAAAATAAAAAATTTTGTTACAGAGGTATAAAATGATCAGTGATTTCACAAAACACACCCCAAATGAGTTTTCAACAAAGTTTGTTTCTAATCTTTACTGAAATCTGATGACCTTGAAATTTTTGTTTTTTTTAAATACCAGATAAATTATTAAAGGTAATGCACTCGTGATAATTTTCGTTCAATCTACACCCCGTGGAGAATATTCCAGGATTTTTTCAAAATTTTTTGATAAGTACTTTTCGAGATAAGGCGATTTTCCGCGATTTTTTAAAAATAATACAAAGAAAAGTGCGCGCAAGTAATACATTATATATATATATATATATATATATATATATATATATATATATTTTACTCGTGTTTTCACAAGCTTTCATTCGACACCATACTCGATGACCTAGTAAAAAAATTTTTTTTTCACTTCCAATTTCACCCCCAAAACTAACCCCTTAAGTCAAAATTTAACTTTCAAAACTACATGGCTCTGATGAGGCCATCAATTCCTATATTATTACCAAATTTCAACTTTCTATGTCAAATAGTATCGGAGAAAATCGGGTGTGACAGACAGACAGACACCGAAGTGATCTTATAAGTGTTCCGTACGGAACACTAAAAACAAGGTAGTTCTAAGATTTTAAATTGTTAAATTTATTAAATATTCATTCTGCTGAATGCGAATCCGCAGTTAAAAAAAGGATTTATCGTATAATTTTTTTTGAGTCAAAAATATCCCTTGAAATGGGGTGAAACTATAGTAATAATGTTATTACTCCTAATGAAGTGTGAAAAATGGTAGATATTTTACAGTCTAGAAAAGAGAATATGCATTCAAACGACACCAAGCTATTTCTATTAATTAAACCAAAATCTACCCTTATAGGGGGTGAAAAGCACCGCTAAAACTCAAATAACGCACGTGAGTTTAAATAATATGTACAAAGGACATATTCTTGTAGCTCTTAGGACAAAATATCTGAATCTAATGTGACAACCAGATATTACTTTTAAAGGGTTGAGACTCACCCCTATATGGAGTAAGAACTACCAGGAGGTGGTATCTCGTAAGTTTCAACAACGATGAAAAAAGTTCAGGCATTTGTAGTTTTAGGCAGGGTGAACAAATATGGAGTAGATTTGCTTGAACCACCGATACACGACTATAAACTACCCTTAAAGGGTGGTAGAAACTACCCTTACGCTCTAATGATGCACATGGATGTTATTGAAATGCGGTAAGGAACAAGTACTTTTATCTCATTGTGCCAAACAATCAAGACAACTAGATCATCTTCCTAATAAGGTAGAAAATCATCCCTAGGAGGGAGGGGAGGAAACTGTCCCCTGGGATTGATGGATCTTAGAAGTTCTAGCATTTGAGAAAAAAATATATATATTTTCGTAGTCTCAACCTTTAAGAGGGGGTAAAATGGACAGGGGGATAAAATAGACGGGGTTAAAAAATGTGGGGAAGTCTCACAATATTGAAAAATTAAAGAGAAACCAGGGATCAGGGTTAAAAAATGCGCGAATAAGTTAAATGGATAGTTGAAAGTATAAATTGAAGGAGCAGAATCTATTGATATTTACTTAGGTTTAATAATTGTCTTTTCCTAGTTTTAATAGCACTCACGTGCATCATTTGAGCGTAAGGGTAATTTTTACAAACCCTCTAGGGGTACACTCTAGTTCTATCTCAGCGGTTGGAACTTTATCTTTCTTTATCTTCCCTCCGTAAAGCTACAAAAGCTTGAAGATTGTTCCCAGTTATTAGATCTTATGAGATCCCTCCACCAAAGGGGATAGGTTTTACTCTGGATAGGGGTGAGTTTTAACGTCATTAAGAGAATTGATTGGTTGTGGCGTCGTATCAGAGGCACTTGGCACCACGAGCTTCAAAATGTGTTTTTTTTTTAAAATTCAAATAGCACAATCATTTGAGCGTAGGGGTGGTTTTCACCACCCTTTAGTGGTAAACTTTACTCTTGTGTCGGCGGTTGGAACGAATTAACTCTGTATTTGTCCATCCTGCCTGAGACTACGATAGCCTGTATTTTTTTTCTTAGATGTTAGAGCTTCTAAGATTCGTCAATGCCAGGGGGTAGTTCCTCCCTCCTGGGGATGATTTTCGACCTTATTAGGAAGATGATCTAGTTGTCTTGAATGTTTGGCACAATGAGATAAAAGTACTTGATCCTTTCCGAATTTCAATAACATCGATGTGCATCATTAGAGCACCCCTCTAAGGGTAGTTTATAATCGTGTATCGGTGGTTCAAGCGAATCTACTCCATATTTGTTCACCCCGCCTAAAACTACAAATGCCTGAAATTTTTTCGTCGTTATTGGAACTTATGAGATACCTTCGTAGGTGAGGGTGTTTTTTACAGCCTATAGGGGTGAGTCTCAACACTTTCAGAGTAATATCTGGTTGTCACACCAGATTCAGATATTTTGTCCTAAGATCTACAACAATTTGTCCTTGTACATGTTATTTAAACTCAAGTGCGTTATTTGAGTTTTAACGGTCCTTTTCATCCCCTATAAGGGTGGATTTTGGTTTAATAGAAATAGCTTGCTATGGTTCACACTTCATTACATTATTCCTATACTTTTATCCCATTTCAAGGGATTTTTTTGGCCAAAAAAATGACACGATAAATCTTTTTTTTAAATACAGATTAGAATTCAGCGCCGAAAAATACACTAGATCCATGTATTTTGGTTCGTGGTAATAAACTTTTTTTGTGTGTGGCTGTGTAATCAATAAATTTTCTTCTTATAATAATACCAGCGTTTTATTATAAATAACCCGTACGCATTCAAAAAGAGGACAAAAGATAAAAACGAAATTCTCAATTCGTTTTTCTTTCTTACTAGTTTTGTTTACTTGCACAGGCGTGACGGATTACGTCGGCTAACCCAACAGCAACTCAAGTTATGGGTTATGAGTTCGTCCTTGACAATGTTATGGTTAGGATAATTTGTTAAGATCTTTTCAGAACGAGAAAAAACTGTGAATAATGACAATAATTTTACGACAGACAATCAAATCGTAACCGTTCGTGATTACGAAGTGTAAAATATGGTATATTTTGAAGTAAAGAGATAGACAACGGCCAATTACAAATTTATCAAAGTATGTAAAGTTTCGAAACACTCGCGCTTAAAATGTTAAAACTTGCGACTCCCCAAGGGTGACAGAAACAACTCATTTCCCATAATAATAATTAGATCGCATTACATTTGAATACCTTTTAAGAACTAAAATTTGTAAACATTCTCAAAATACATTGTGGTTTTTGTGGCTAGTATCTAGTAAAGAAAATCCAATAGAATTTATCTAAAAAATAAAATTTAATAATTTTGTAGGTTTATATTTTTTAAAATTCTATGTTATCCTAACAACACTGGTCTATAAAATTTAAACTTTTAACACAGAATTCTTTGCTACATTTTGATAGTGTTAGGTGTTCTTAACAATAAAATAAGATTGTAACACGTATCATTTTTTTGTAACATTAAATTTTATTTTATCCATTAACAGCGTAAACAATTAAATTGGAGCTGAACATAACAAATAGTTAATATTTTGCGATTTTTGTAAGTACTAGCTGTAGGTAGGTTTCTGTTAAGTGTCCAACAATAGTCCACCAATAATCTAGGGCTCCATTTTCTTTGGTAGCGCTTCTCCATGTTCAAAATGTCCTGGTGACATTTTTTGCCGTGTTTATCGCTAAGAGCACCTAATTTCTAGGAAAAGAATTACAAATTAAAAAATTTTACTATGTTGAGTTAAAAGTGCCTTATTTAAATCGCTACAGCTTTCTACCCTATAGTTGCAAAAAATTGTTAACGATATTTCCGAAGCAGTTCCTAGCAGAGAATTTAGAGTTTGCTCAAGGATGTTATCCTTCAAAAGTTCTCGTGTTTGAGGATCGACAAATATTAGTAGTACTTAATTCAAAGCTGGATCGCACTCCGCTTCATCGTTTTGATTAGGGATGACAAACAATTCTTCGGATTGAATAGAATTTGGACTAGGTGGCAGAGGTAATTCAGCACTACGAGGGACTGGCCTTTTTTCAGACAGTAGGTTTGGATATTTAATGGTGTTTTTTGGCTTATTAGTTTTTCCCTTTACGTTAATTGAGCAAAAGTAATAATCACTTACGTGAGTTTTCGGTTAGGCAGAAAACTTTTCACACATAAACTGAGTATACG
The DNA here is from genome assembly GCA_019049505.1 of Pachyrhynchus sulphureomaculatus. Taxonomy (NCBI): domain Eukaryota; kingdom Metazoa; phylum Arthropoda; class Insecta; order Coleoptera; family Curculionidae; genus Pachyrhynchus; species Pachyrhynchus sulphureomaculatus. The sequence continues at coordinate 128,550,347 of CM032446.1, forward strand.
TGAATTTTTAACAGGATTGACCCATGTTGGAGACCTCTAAAGCTAAAACGTTTTAAATGTTATCAGAAAATGCTTAGGTGCTAAGCAATTTTTAATTTAAAACTTACACAGACTAGTTGCAGATAATGAGGATTATAAAGGTCAAAAATTACATTAGTCTATATTTCTTCTTAAAGGTTATTCATTTGAAGCACTTTTTGGGAGAATTGCAAGGTTTGTCGTATTAGTACACTAGGGAATAGAAAACTAATGTGAAAAGAAAATAAAATCTCGCCTTCATTGAAAACTAGATCTGTTGTTTTGTAAGTGAATTCTAAAGTTTTTCACGGAAAAGGTATTCTTTCTTAAAGGTAAATTTTAAAATTCTTTTACTAACCATTTGGAAATTAAGTTTAAATTTTAGTAAGTAGGAGTCTCGAAGCTTTTTCCAAACGGCTTTCACCTTCGCTATCGTTTCAGGCAACGGATTTTTTATTATCTTTTCGTAAAGATCCGTTTCAATTAGGTTGGCTACCCGTTTAAAGTATGCTTTTTGGTTCAATATAACTTACAGTGCTCTGTACCGGTTACTAGACCGGAATTAAACCGTCGTCTGTGATTGGTCGGTTCCACTAAATCACACCTTTAGTATAAATAGTCTAGTTGTTAGTCTTAGATTTAGTACATTATCGCTACTGATGATGCTAACATGGTTAGTGAAACACGCCGCTAGAGCAAGAATAAAGTGTTTGATGTAGTGATGAGAACGGCTATATACGGTTTTTGTGCCAAAGATACCAAAATTCCAACGTAGTTGAAAATATGTAATACGATAAATATATGCTTGCAATTTGTTCATTATGTCAAACATAAATTATGAAAATTTCTCATAATACTAATAAAACAATACAAAGTTTATCGGCTTCAACCCCTTTCATCTCCACTTCTTCCGAGGGTTGTCGTGCCAACATAGACCGATGGAAATGGGAAACTATTTTCTCGTGATTTAAAGACCTTAAAACGTAAAAAGTTAATTTAAAAAAACTGAAATGTAAATACAAACTATATTCTAAAATTTTATGACGTAATTTAGTACCAAACCAGTTTTAAAATATAACTAATAAGTCTTTTTCTACTGAAAACACGAGTTATTCCAAAATGTAGGCTGTCAATGCCCTGTTTGTCCTTAAAGACAACCTCACAATTCTAGTTACCATCTTTTGTTTTGCTATCCACATGTATATACGTATATAGTGTGTATTTTATAGACTTTAAGTGGGGAGGTCTGCGTAAAAGAAATTTTTTTTGAAGACTTTTTTTCATAACAACATTTGACATTTGGAGAATGTTTTCACCAAGTTTTAAATCGAAATTCGAACTCTAAATGCATCTGTCGTGTCATGAAAGGGACCGTGTCTGGTCGGTTCAGTCGCTTCACGTGTTGGGCTTTTCATTTGTTTATAATGTTGATTCGAAAAATTGATAAAAATAAACCTAATTATTGTCCAAGTCGCCCTCGCCGTCGGCATTACTCAGGTAATAAGTCCCAGGATATGCAATATACTGTGCAAGAAGAAGATGCAACAAGTTAAGAAATTGATAGCCAAAAACTTTAAACACGTTTTTCTCAAAATATAAAATTTCGCACGCCGTGCAATGTAGCTCAAAAAGTAATTCCCGGATTCACTTGAAATTTTATAGATATTCATTAACATATTGACCATTGAATGAATGTACA
>CM032446.1:128557063-128639563 GCA_019049505.1 Pachyrhynchus sulphureomaculatus
TGTGTTGATTAAACACTGATTTTTGCTGGGAAAAATACCGTTCAAGCAAAGCAATAGCTTGATAAGTGTTACGGAGACTCTGCCCCTGGAAAATCACTCATCATTTATTGATGCTGAATTTAAACGCGGTCGTACAGACATAAATGATGCTGAATGCTCTGAACGCCCAAATAAGGTGGTTATATCGGAAAACATAAAAAAAATCCAAAAAATTGTTTGGGATGACCGTAAAGTGAAATTGCATGAGATAGCTGACACTCTAAAGATATCAAAAGAACGTGTTGGTCATATTTTGCGTGAACATTTGGGCATGAGAAAGCTCTGTTTGAAATGGGTACCGCGTTTGCTCACAGTGGACCAAAAACAACGTGCTGATGATTCTGAGCGCTGTTTGGACCTGTTTAAGCGCAATAAAAAGATTTTTTCATGTGATATGTGACAATGGATGAAACATGGATCTACGACTACACACTGGAATCAAAATCGGCAGTCAGCGGAGTGGACAGCAGCCGGTGAAAGCTACCTGAAGCGACCGAAGACACAACAGTCGGCTGGGAAGGTTTTGGCCTCTGTATTTTGGGATGCGCATAGAATAATTTTCATCGACTATGCTGAAAAGGGAAAAACCTTCAATAGCGAATGTTATATATAGTTACTGGTGCGTTTCAATGCAGGAATCGCTAAGAAACGGCCCCAAATGAACAAGAACAAAGTGCTCTTTCATCAAGACAATGCACCGTGTCACAAGTCAAAGGTTACGATGGCAAAATTGCATGAATTGAAGTTCGAATTGCTTCCTGATCCACCGTATTCTCCAGACTTGGCCCCTAACGACTATTATCTATTCGCAGACCTCAAAAAAATGCTCGCGGGAAAGAGACTTGGCTCCAATGAAGAAGTTATCGCCGACAAAGACAAATCCTTCTATAAGAAAAGTATCGCTCTTGAAGGATACTATGTTGATGAATAAAGTCGAATTTTGAAAAAAAACGTGTTTTAAGTAGCCAGACCAAAAACTTTTCAGCCTACGTATTACTTGGATATTCAGCGAATCTGGACAAGGAAAAGGATCGATGGATGGTTAAGGTGGTGTTCTAAGAACTGCCGATAGTCATGTATTGATTGGAAAGGACATTAAGACACATCACAAAAATTACCAGGCAAAAAGGACCAGAAATTTCAACACAATTGTATCACCACGAACATTTCAGAGGAATAACCCAAACATTGATAGTTTGGGTCATTCCGTGAACACCAAATATATTGGTGAAATATATACAAATTTTAAATCATCTTGCATAAAAAGTTTATCAAAAATATGTGGAATTCATAATAAGCAAAGGTGATTTAATTAATATTTATATTTTTCAATTTGTTAATATTTGTACATGAAAATAGTAGCTTTACTCCGGATTAATTTTTGCTTTAGAGGTTTGTTACAAGCAATGCTTTACATCTTTTTTATTTTCGTTTACTGACTATATATCTGCGCTATCTATGTAATTAAAAAAATAGTTAATTATTCCTTTCTAATGTTTTTTATGGAATTTTTAATAACGTTCCGGAATTAACGTTGTTTAGCAGGGTGTTTCCTTATTATTCAAAAATATATACCTTCTGTGCATGTCCCTTTCAAATATTAATAAAACACAAGTCTAGCAACGATTTAATTTAATGTAATTTTAAAAGTCAGAGTTTCAAAGTACTTTCATCAAAGCTACAAACTCAGAATTCGCCACCTCGGTGATTTTGAGCCCAATATTTTTATTTAGCAAGGAAAGCAATAGGAAAATTTATTCCCTTTAGACAATATTTTTTTTATAAAAGCAAGGCGTGAATATTAGTTCTTTTTATTTTGTTTTTGAGGTATATAAAAATTTAATTTGTGGTTTGATCAGTACAAACTTAAAAGTTTTTCTGTTAGTACCGGTAGTAAAAAAATGCCAGGGACCGTCTATATTTTCTTTTTATTCAAGAAATTTAAACAATATTGTTAATAAACTTAAATTTTATCAGTACATAATAATTTTATGATTCATTTCATTTTTATAAAATAAATGCTTACCTTAATATCAGAGCCTGTAGTAACTTTTTTCTTACTACTACTAAACCGTTTATTTTGGTTATCTGCTATAAAATTATAGAAAGACATACACTAGGAACGGGCACATTTAATGAAACATCATCTAACAGGTAACTAAAAATATAAGTTCTATTTGCATCCAAAAGACAGAAGAAATAAAAATAAGGTGCATTTATCCTGTTGCGCCGCTTTCTGACTAGCCAAACAACACAAAGTGACTTGTCTTAAGACCGCAAGATCTAAGGAGAATTAAAATAATTATAAACTAGTAAATTGTGTTAAAATATCACACAAAAATTTAATAAATTCATGATTTCAGCAACTAAACTGTATCAACTATTTTTATTACATACCTACACAATAATAAAAATGTGATAATGTACAGGGTATCAGAAATAGGATTAAGTATGCCCTTAACTCAGAGTTGATTAAAAATAAGAGAAACAGTTAAATATAAAAATCGACCGGCATCAAGTACATTTTCGTTTAATTGTATTTTTATACGCAGGGTAAGCTAGAAATCGTCAGTAGTTGTTAAATTTGGTATACTTGAGTTCTACTTAAAATTCAATTCTTTTTAAGTATTGACATAAAAAATTTACATTTCTAATACTATGTCTGGTTGTAATAACTAAACATCGTAAGTTAGAGAAGAACTAGTTTCACATATCCGATCGAAGGTTCGGCTTCGGCCACACATTTGGCTTCCGCCGAAAACCTAGAGATTTGGCCGAAGCCGAAGTTGTGCACCAGCTGTAGAAAAGACGAAACTAACGAACAATGACGTCAGCGCCGGAGATCTCTTATTTGAAAAACTGTGGATTATTTTATGTTAAATAAGATAATTGAAATTTGTTTTTATTATGTTAAATAAAAAAAAACAGTATTACTATATACAAGCTAACGTAAGATAAAAATAATGTGCATTTGAACTGACCAAGGCTATAACTCTAAATACTTAATTAATAATTTATTCTATGAGACAGATTCTAATCTAATTAAGACTGTTGCTGTCAAATTTTCTTATATACTTTCTTTATTGTTGCTAAATAATATAATTTGCTTTAGCTAAATTGCATTGTTCAAAACCTGGTTTGCTACTATAGTACTATTATATTTCATTTCAATGAATAAATATGAGTAAAACTGAGTTTATCATTGTTGAAAAGGTGTAATTTATTTATTTAAAGTCCCTATAAATTTACAATTATTATCAACACCACGTAAAACACATAAAAACAAAATAAACAGTACAGAATTTGCATCGTTATGTATACCTTTTAGTCATTGTTCTAATATTTCTAAGTATGATTGAATCTTCGGTTTCAGTTTTAGCTTCAGCCGAAGGTCATGTCAGAAGCCGAAGGTTATACCAGAAGCCGAACAACGGGCTTCGGCAAAAAAATGACCTTTGGTCGGACACTACCAATGACATAATAAGAATATATAAATTTATATTATTATTTTATTGCTTTTTTAATTTACTTGTAATTTTATTTTTAATGGATACTTTCGAAAAGTTTGTTTGATTTAATCAATTGTGTTCCGACTCCATTATTAACCAGACGGGTTAGTATATAAATTATTATTATATATTTTGTTATAAAAGCTAGCAATTTTAAAACATTGTCTTCATATGGTATATTTACAAGTACACTTTTAATTATAATGCCGTTGTGTTTAGAATGCAGAAATAATAAGATATATGTGAAATTATATTGCATTTCTTGAATAATGTAAATTATTGTCCTTCCCTTGGCATGATATTTACTGATAAATAACTTTAAAAAATATTTTAATTTCAACGTTCCTTAATGTTATGTATATTATGATTCATCTACATAATGTTAATAAAATCTCAGATTCTGTTTGCGAATAGTAGTATATGAGCCTAAGGCTACAAAAGTGGTGCAAGTTACAAGAATCCAAAAAGCAAGAAATGCCTTCCAAAGTTGATTCACTGGTTTGGCTCTCCCTACCAATGACGAACGTCTTTTGCCGTCTAAGTTATTTGGGTTACCTTAGGGTCAAGTTATTTACCAAACCTCGGCCGCGCCATACATGGATACATAATATTTATTCAGCTAATATTTGAGTTACACCAGTCTTGCAATTAGCGCCTATATCTAATATCCAGTATCATGCTGACTTGCGTCATTCTTCCTCGAGGTTCCTAGCAAAATAAAATAAAAAAAGACAAAACTTTTATAAAATCCTTTTTTATTCCTTAAAAATAATTTTTAAAATGAGTCAACTTAGTTCTAAATATAAAAAGTGTTACATAAAAAAATATTGCTAAAAAAATATTCATACTTGGTTGTCGGAGTCAACGTTTCCTTGTAAAGTATAGTACGTAAGGATCGTTCTTCGTGAACCTTACGCATTATATACGAAGTCAATTGACAGGGGAACTTTGCTTATTGACTTTTTTCTTCACAATCGCTTTTTGAAGCTGTTTTGTCGACAAGAGCTTTTTCTTCATAGCATAAACGTTGAACTTGTTTTTCGATCTGGACTCGCGAATGATATCATACCAGTCACAAGGAACCAAATGGCTCCTTTTCCTGCCAGCCAATTCAATGTTGCCAAGGTCTGAATCATTTTTCATGTAGGAATGGCTGGAGACAAGAAACTTGTAGTCAATTATCTCGATCGAGTTGCTGGGATCAACAGCGATCTTTTAATATTTCTGTCCCGTTACTATGTTACTATACGAAATTACCTGGGTTTCGCCAACAGCCTCACGTTTCAGCTGTTCCGTCAACCAGAAAGCAATCCCGTCCAGTCCCATACATACACCCAAGCTTTGTCGGTTGACAGGTTGTGAACTCCAAGTTTGCAGCATTATAAATTTCGTTTGTAGTATGGTATTGAAGTATTTAAGGTCAGAAATACCAGGGCTTTTTTGAGATCAAAAGAAATTACATGGAATTTCTCTTCAACAGCCCCGACTGTGTACATTTTTCATAGATTGCCTTGCCTTCGCAGCTTTTTTTAGATGCAGCTCATGTTCCTTCTCTAACGACAATTTTTCTGTTTCATCCGCAGACGCTTGAATTTTTAGTTTCAACTTATTACACGTCTAGTAAGTGTTCTTTCGAGGGACGTGAAAGTGCAGATTTTCACCGTGAAACAGTTTTCTGTAAACTGTCTCATCGACACTATCAGTATTGTTGGCAATACACTGGTTCTTGTACAGGGTGGTCCAAATTGGACACTTTTGAAGGTAAACCTCTTTATCTAAAGGAGATAGACGAAAACTGATGTCGGTGTTTGAAGCTCAATTTTTATGATAAACTCAATGATGAAAACCGCATATCGATATCTAGTACCGTTTCAGATATACAGGGTGTTTTTCAAAAATCTGCATTTTGGAAAAATGTTTATAATTCTTTTCCTATTGAAAATTTTTGTTTTCTGTAAAACATTCTCAAAGCACTTTTTCACGTGGATTTCAACAGTGTAAGTTACATTTTTTTATGTCTAATATTTTAATAGTTATGAACGCAAAAATATATTTTTTTAAATGAGATACTCTGTATGTTTTTCCTTATCCGAATAGAGCTTTAAATTACCATTCTAAAAATATAGCACACTTTATATTTTGCTTAAATCTACTTCAAAATATAAAGGTTTTCAGTTTTTACGCGAGTTTTAAATGCACATTTTGTGAAGTAGGCTTTGGACGGAGCGGCCATATGGTTTAATTCAATTGTTTGCTCGTAGTTGTCAAATTTTACTTCAGGATCAGTTATTGAATTGTCAAATAAATCGCAATGAAGTTTGAAAAATTACGAAAAATGGGATATGATAGTGTGCTTCATACAAACCGGAGAAAATTCGGAAGCGGCAAGTAATTTGTACCACGAACGGTATCCAGAGAGCATCAAACAGGGATAGGGAGTTAGAAGAAATAGTAGTTTTAGGAACTATCGGAAATAATCCCAACACTTCAACCCGACAGTTAAAAGAATCCACTGGACTGGCAAGAACTAACGTAAGTAGTTCTTTGAAGAAGCACAAATTCAGGCCATATAGGACAAGAAAAGTTCAACCTTAGAGAGAGATTTTCAAAGGCGTATGGATTTTTGCCAATGGTTTCTGGAGAATTGTAACCACGTTTCGAATTTTTCATTAAATTGCATTTGGACAGACGAAGCTTATGTAAGCAATGCAGGTATTTTTAACAGTTACAGTTCTTATACGTGGGCACAAGAAAAGCCTCATTTAGTTGTGGAGCAAAGAAATCAAGGCAGATTTGGAATTAATGTGTGGGCAGGAATTTTTAGAGGCAGGGTTATAGGTCCATTTATTTACGAAGGAACACTCACCTCGGAGATATTTAGAAATTTTAAGGCAGCAAATAAAACCTTTTGTTGATGAACGGTCGTTAATAGACCAACCAAGGTCCGAACCGTTGGCCGGCAAGGTCACCAGATTTAACACCCATGGACTTCTATCTCTGGGGAAGATTGAAAGACCTAATTTTTAAATTGCAGACAAACACCAGGCAAGAGTTAGAAGTCGCAGTGATACAAAGTTTTGCAGCTCTGACTCCTCTTGAACTAATCAACTCGGTAAGAAGTGTCCAGAAAAGGTGCCGCCTATGTGTAAATGAAACTGGTCGACATTTCGAACATCTCTTATAGAAAATTGTTTTAGTTTGCTCTACTCGGAATAAATTGTTTTATTATTGTTTTGTTTTATTTTCTACCTAGTTTAAAGTACTATAGCATTTAGTAAATTTCTTTGTAGGTATGACTCTTAAAGTCATTTCTGGGCATTTTTTTATGATTTGACTGCTATCGGTAAACAATTGATATTGCCGCTCCGTCCAAAGCCTACGTCACAAAATGTGTATTTAAAATTCGCGTAAAAACTGAAAACATTTATATTTTGAAGTAGATTTAAGCAAAATATAAAGTGTGCTATATTTTTTAGAATGGTAATTTAAAGCTCTATTCGGATAAGAAAAATATACAGGGTATCCCATTTATCCCATTTAAAAAATATATTTTTGCGTTAATAACTATTAAAATATTAGTTGTAAAAAAATGTAACTTACACTGTTGAAATCCACGTGAAAAAGTGCTTTGAGAATGTTTTCACAGAAATCAAAAATTTTTAATAGGAAAAGAATTACAAACATTTTTTCCAAAATGCAGATTTTTGAAAACACCCTGTATATCTGAAACGGTAGTAGATATCGATATGCGTTTTCACCATTGAGTTTATCATAAAAATTGAGCCGCAGACACCTACATCCTCCTTTAGATAAAGGAGTTTACCTTTAAAAGTGTCCAATTTGGACCACCCTGTACAAGTTGCACATTTTTTGGATGTTTAAACTGTCATCCAAATATTTCCTATTTGGGTTGTGGGCCCTTGTATAGTGACTAGTATGCGCAGGTAAGCTTCTAATGTGAAGTAGTACTTCGTCAACTCGGGACTGTGGTGTCTTGTTTGCACGCGGCGCTTTAGACCTCAAATCTTCTCCGATACAACTTGGATTTTTCTTCCGCAGGGTCACTGACATCCTGCTTCGGATATTTGAAATTTTTTAAAAAATATTGTTTACAAACGTTAATACTTTCCCCCCAAATATGTAAAAAGTACTTGTTAGTACAACTTTTACTCTCCCTACTGCCATCAGACGAAGCCACATATATTGCAAGGATAGTTGATGATACTCTCATCTATCAAGAGATTTTATTTTGGATTTTCATAATAATCGGCTAGAGCATACAAGTCAATATTTTGTACCAACAGTTTAAGCATGTGATCAATCTATAGTTATAGAGTAGCCATTTTACTCTCGACGAGCCACTCCGGAATTGGCTATCTCCCGTCAGTCATGTTTTAAATCCTCTAATTAGATATTAATTGTTATTAGAAACTGTTTAGCGACCTGTAAAGATTACTAAACAATAACGTATAACTATTATATCTTATAATTTTTAAGGACGTAACCCTCAACCAGCTTCTTTTTACTGAGTTTTTATCAGTTGAATTTTTTAGGTACATTTTATATATATACCGCATACTTTTAAGATCAGCAATGTACAATATTTTATTTAATTCTGTTTCCGGAATATTTCACGAGTACACTCTTTTTCAAAAAAAAAAAACTCCCATCTAGTCAGATTGACACAGAAATAAAATATTTCCGAAATTGTTTTCATTATATTATATGTTATTAGGTAGCCTAGCGATATTTTAACGACTGAAAAGAATAACCTAAACAAAGATTTACCTTACAGATGATATAAAATTATTTTATAATAATTTAAATAAATCTTAAACTATTTTTAAAAACTTTACAACAAAACATTTTTTATAAATTCTGTTACTTTTAAGTCTCCACAATATCGCGTGCTCCATGTGTCTTCCACTCCGAGCTATCCGCCGAAAACTAAATAATTTTGTTTGAAAAGTAATCCCAAATATCTTAAAATTAGTCAATGTAAATATAATGCTGTTATATCTATATCTATATATATATATATATTATATATATATATATATATATATATATATATATATATATATATTTATATATATATATATATATATATATATATATATATATATATATATATATATATATATATATATATATATATATATATATATATATACGGTGAAGTCCGTTTATAACGAACTCCATAAAATCACTAAAAATGGTTCGCTATATCCGAAGTTTCTGTAGGCGGTTCGTTCAGTCGAGTCGGCACAATAAACTTTGTGGTGAGGTTGTATCGCGGCCAGTCAATGTCAACATGACTCTGGTAAGTATTTTACGCACAATATTAATTTACCTACACCTATATATATGCAATATTAAATCGTAAATTAGTTACATTAAGTTATAGAGTAGATAAATCTCGTAATAGTAGGTTGCATTACAACGTTTTCCCAAGAACATCTATAATAATCTCAGTTCCCTGTCGACTAATAGAACAGGAGACTGAGAACTATCCAGGGGCATGATAAATTTTAACTGAAACTATGCAAAAAAAATGATTGTGTGACAAAGGCGCTCAGAGTCCTTCAGAAAATTTGTTTTAGTTATCACTTTATTGTTATTGTTTTTCGCAGAAAAGAAAATGCGACCGAAAGAAAAAATCTGTAGAGAAGACGAATTAGAAAAGAAAAGGGCAGTTGAAAGGCTCCGTTACGAAAAAATTAAAAGTGATCCTGAAAGATTAGCGACACAAAAAGAAAAAGAGAAGCAAAAATATTTAAAAAAGAAAGAGAAAGGGCAGTCTACATGATGAACCTAGAAACTCTTATCTACCGCAGCAACTTCAGAAACAGTTGACACCTAGATTAGTAGTTGCAAAGGAATGATCGCGTAGACAGCGTCGTAAACAAAACCTAGAGTTGAAAGAAAAAGATACTACTATTTCGACACTTAAAGCATGTTTAAATAAGTATAAAAAAATACCACAGATTGAAGGAAGGGCGAAATCAAAAACCGCAAGAGCTTACACCTAATACGAAAATGTTAAAATTAGCTGAAGACCAGAGACACGAGCCAATGTTGTAAAAAAAGCTTTGTTCGGTGACGTAATGGACCCCCTAACACGTGAATCTTAAAGTCTAAATACAATACTTTTCTCTAGTAAGCTAAGTAAAAATTAACCAAGGTACTATAACTTTTATATTGAACGTTTATGTATAAAACAGTAGAGAAATAGACGGGTCGAAATGTACTTTCAAAATAAATACCACGTACATTTTTTTGAATAATAATAAGGGTTTTCTTTAGCTATGCTAGGTATATATGTTTATGCGAAATTTGAATGAACATATATCTGAAAATGTCCAAGAAAATCAAAAAGAAATAGTTTTCTGCTAAGGAAGCGCTTTAGGACTCATGTAAAATGTAAACTTTTCTAAAAAACGGTCTATTCTCAATTCTTTTAGACACTAATTTTTAATACAAAGAAAAAATTTCTGGTATTAAAAGTTTAAAGAGGAAGAAATAATCGGCCAAGTGCTAGTCGGACTCGCGCAATTAGGGTTACGTACCTTGATTGCTTTTAATACAAAAATTTTTGTTATGGAGGTATAAAATGATTAATGATTTCACAAGACACCCCAAATGAGTCTTCAACAAAGTTTGTTTCCGATTTTTGTTATAAACTGATGACTTTGAAATTTTTGTTTTTTTATATACCAGATAAATTATTAAAGGTAATGCGCTCGTGATAATGTTCGTTCAATCTACACCCCGTGTGTATATTCCAGAATTTCTTCAAAACTTCTCAACATAGGGGGGCGACAGCTATTTTTGGCAATTTTTAGTGTTCACTAACAGAACACTTACAAGATCACTTCGGTGTCTGCCCGTCTATCATACCCGATTTTCTCCAAAACTATTTGTCATAGATAGTTGAAATTTGGTACTAATATAGGAATTGATGGCCGCATCAGAGCCGTGTAGTTTTGAAAGTTAAATTTTGACTTAAGGGGTTAGTTTTGGGGGGTGAAATCGGCACTGAAAAAAAAATTCTACTAGATCATCGATGTAGTGTTAAAATGAAAGCTTGTGAAAACACAAACATTTATACCGAACAAAGAGCATTCGCGGACAGCATTAATTTTTTGTTTTCATTTGAAGAAAACTGCTGTTGAATCATACCGATTACTTCGAGAAGCTTATGGTGAACATGCTCCATCGCAAGATACGTGTGAACGATGGTTTCGGCGTTTCAAAAGTGGTGACTTCGATGTTGCAGACAAGGAACGTGGAAATCTGCCAAAAAAATACGAAGATGTGGAATTGCAAGCACTGTTGGACACAAAAACAACTCGCCGAGCAATTGGGCGTTAGTCAACAAGCTGTTTCCAATCGGCTACGAAAGATGGGAAAGATTCAGAAGACCGGTAGATGGGTACCACATGAGTTGAACGCAGGCAAATGGAAAAGCGCAAGAACACGTGTGACATTTTGTTCGCTCGGTACAAAAGGAAGTCGTTTTTGCATCGTATAGTTACAGGGTATGAAATGTGGATTTATTTTGAAAATCCCAAGCGCAAAAAATTATGGGTAGACCCAGGCGCACCATCCACATCGACCGCAAGCCCGAATCGCTTTGGCAGAATGCTCTGTGTTTGGTGAGACCGGAGGGGCGTGGTCTATTATGAACTGTTAAATACCTGGGGAAACGGTTAATACTAAACGTTACCAACAACAATTGACCGATTTGAACTGTTCGCTGATTGAAAAAAGGCCAGAATACCGAAAGAGGCAACACAAAGTAATTTTTTCTTCATGACAATGCTCCATCACATACGACAATGGGTCACGCACTTGCTGAGCAGCGCTTTGGTACGTACGAAGACGTGAGAAAATGGCTCGATGAATGGTTCGCAGCAAGAAGGGAAGAGTTTTACTGGCGTGGTATTCACAAATTGCCCGAAAGATGGGAAAAATGTATAACAAGCGATGGAGCATACTTTGAATAAAACACTTTTTATTATTTTTCCGAATTTAACATGTTTTTTTAGAAAAAAAATCCGCATTTCATACTTGTACAACTGGTATATATATATATATATATATATATATATATATATATATATATATATATATATATATATATATATATATATATATATATATATATATATATATATATATATATATATATATATATATATTATATATATATATATATATATATATATATATATATATATATATATATATATATATATATATATATATATATATATATATATATATATATATATATATATATATATATATATATATATATATATATATATATATATATATATATATATATATATATATATATATATATATATATATATATATATATATATATATATATATATATATATATATATATATATATATATATATATATATATATATATATATATTATATATATATATATATATATATATATATATATATATATATATATATATATATATATATATATATATATATATATATATATATATATATATATATATATATATATATATATTATATATATATATATATATATATATATATATATATATATATATATATATATATATATATATATATATATATATATATATATATATATATATATATATTTATATATATATATATATATATATATATATATATATATATATATATATATATATATATATATATATATATATATATATAAAATGTAATAGTTGCGCACATTTTTATTTGTGTTATTTTTAAAAAAAAATCGCTAGAAATCGGTGCCCCCCTTATCTCGAAAAGTACTGATAAAAAAATTTTGAAAAAATTCTGGAATATTCTCCACGGGGTGTAGATTGAACGGAAATTATCACGAGTGTATTACCTTTAATAATTTATCTGGTATATTAACAAAAAAAAACAAAAATTTCAAGGTCATCAGTTTTTGTTGGAAACTCATTGAGGGGGGGGGGTGTTTTGTGAAGTCACTGATCATTTTATACCTCCGTAACAAAATTTTTTTATTTTAAAAGCAATCAACGTACGGAACACTTATTGCGCAAGTTCAACTTGCACTTGACCGGTTTTTAAAAATAATACAAAGAAAAGTGTGCGCAAGTATTACATTACACATGTTTTTGAACTTGTGTTTTCATAAGCTTTCATTTGACATTCCACGATCTGGTAATTTTTTTTTCACTTCAGATTTCATCCCCCAAAACTAACCCTTTAAGTCAAGATTTAGCTTTCAAAACTACACGGCTTTGATGGGGCCATTAATTCCTATAGTAGAGCCAAATTTCAACCTTCTATGTCAAATAGTTTCGGAGAAAATCGGGTGTGACAGGCGGACAGGCAGACAGACAGACGGACAGACACCGAAGTGATCTTATAAGTGTTCCGTATGGAAACTAAAAATATGCTTTTACATTAACTTTCTTGATTACATGAACAATATAAAAAAGCTTTTAGGTAAAGAACCAACTAAAAATATTTTTTATTTACATATTTTTATTGCAATTTCAGGCTCCAATTAATTGGACTATTTTTAAATTCAGATTAATCATTGCTTAACAAAAAGCAGCTACTCTGATAATTTTAATAAAAAAAAAATCACCTACACATCAGTGAAGGTTGCTTTCAACAATTATTTAATAATGTAGTAATTACTTCAACTTTTAAAGTGTAGCATGAAATATATTTCAGTTTAAAAAATATAACAAATAAACTAGGAATCTACAAATACAGAAACTTAGATGTCAGCACTGTATACTAATACTATAAGCTAACATAAAAAAAATTATAATGAAGAGTAGTGCCACTTTCGTTCTAACCAAAAGTTACAGAATATTGAAAATGAAGGTAGAAAATGTGTCATGCAGTTCTTTGCGGTGTTTTAATATTAAAACTAGCCAAAGGGTGAAAAATGAAATTTTTTTTAGCTCTCGATATTTTAAAAACCATTTGAGTTTTTACTTATGGTACATAGAATTGTCAAGAATGTGTAGAATTCATATGACATTAGATAAAAAATTATTTGATAAATATTTCCAAGAAGATTGCATTTTGACTTATGGTACCTTATATAGAGATGTTAAGAATTTGGAATAGAATTCAAATATTGGAAAAAAATACTTTTTTTAGTCGTTTCTGAGATGATTATTCTTATTTCGGATATCCTGTACACGAGTAAGCATATACATCCTCAAATATATTAATGGATAATGGGTTTATATGTGCTTAAGTTTTTTCTTTTCTAAATCTCTCAAAGTTTGTGTTTAACAGTTTAATCTGATTGTAAAGAAAATACAAAGGTTTTTTCTATGAGTGAATTATTGAATTTTGGAAGTTACACTTGCTTAAAAAGAGATTTTTTCTTTAGAAAACAAAAATACAAAATGTTCCTACATAGACCATTCATATAAACACGACAATGTAACAAGGCCATACGCACTATGAAGGTAACAGTAATATCGAATTTTTATCTCCAGATTAACAAGAAGTGTTTTTAGGTAGATCGTGAAGGACTGCTAAAGCAAATGGAAATAATTTTGCTCTAAAATGCATCGCTTACAGATAATATTTAAAAAACTATACTACTGTGATCAAAAAATAGTAAGGTTTTTGAAATAAAACGCAAACGGGTTATTTATTTTCCCAAATTTATTTCGTCCCCTTCAAAGTAATCCCCCTTGGATACAAGGCATTTATGCTAAAGTTTTTTCCAGTCTTCGAAACAGATGTTGAATTCCATTTCTGGAATGGCCTTTAAACCTTCTTCGGTTTTAATCTCCTCAATCGACTCAAAACGATGTCCTCGAAGCGGTTTTTTTTGAGTTTAGGGAATAGCCAGAAGTCCGAGGGTACTAAATCAAGCGAAGAATGTGAGAAAAAGTAGGTGAAAAACATATTTTCATTTCATTATTTCTAATCTTAACTAAAGAGGACTAGGGTGAGATTAACACCTTATTTTTGGCTGAGAAAAGTGTAATTATTTTTAATGAAATATATACGAAATATGAAGTATTTTGAAGAGGGTGACATGTGATAATTTCAAACATAACATGTTATATAGTATGTACTCTCAGTATTTAGGTTAGTTCAGTGAAATCATGGTGAATTTCTTTATTTCCAATCGAAACTGAAACAGTAGGCAGAACTGGGTGGTGATTAGAACAGTCATCGAAAGATGGTTTTTTTTTCCGGTCGCCTAGAAGAGGAGCACAAAGTTTGTAATTACGTTGTTTAAATGACATTAAATAATACGTTATCAATCACAAAAAAATTAGATTGACTATATAGATACTCGTAGCTTTAGAAATATAAACGATTAAAGTGGTCGAAATTTCATGCTCATTGTAGAGTTGCTAGATTAATACTTTCTCAGTACAGACTTCTGTGGTGTTAAAAATGTAACTATTACTGCTGTCACAAATTTGAAAATTTATAAACTTTATTTGCTCTCGCGTTTCTTTGATATTTCGAAAATATATAGGTATATACTTGGGGTGAAAATTCGATGTTTATTTTATAATTTATATTTGCAAGGAAAGTATTTAGGGTTTAAGTGGTAACAAAATAATACAATTAACCGGTTAAGTGCAAGTTAAACTTGCGCAATAAGTGTTCCGTACGTTGATTGCTTTTAAAATAAAAAATTGTGTTATGGAGGTATAAAATGATCAGTGACTTCACAAAAACACACCCCAAATGAGTTTTCGACAAAGTTTGTTTCCAATCTCTACTGAAAACTGATGACCTTGAAATTGTTGTTTTTTTTCATATACCAGATAAATTATTAAAGGTAATGCACTCGTGATAATTTTCGTTCAATCTACACTCCGTGGAGAATATTCCAGAATTTTTTCAAAATTTTTTGATCGTTACTTTTCGAGATAAGGGGCGATTTTTCGCGATTTTTTAAAAATAATACAAAGAAAAGTATGCGCAACTTTTACATTATATATATATATATATATATATATATATATATATATATATATATATATATATATATATTATTCGTGTTTTCACAAGCTTTCATTTGACACCACACTGGATGACCTAGTAAAAAAATTTTTTTTCACTTCCGATTTCACCCACTTAAGTCAAAATTTAATTTTTAAAAGTACACGGCTCTGATGAGGCCATCAATTCCTATATTAGTACCAAATTTCAACTTTCTATGACAAATAGTTTCGGTGAAAATCGGGTATAACAGACGGGCAAACAGACGGACAGACACCGAAGTGATCTTATAAGTGTTCCATACGGAACACTAAAAAGCGCAATTAACTCTCTAGACCTAGTTCATTATTTAATCACCAGTTAGCGTATTTTAATTACTTCACTATATTATATAAGGATTTGTTAAATTCTGTAGTGATGTGTATTTATATGGAGGTTGGGCGCTTTTACCGGGTCAAAAATTGACAGTGTTTTACTC
Organism: Pachyrhynchus sulphureomaculatus; assembly: GCA_019049505.1. NCBI lineage: Eukaryota > Metazoa > Arthropoda > Insecta > Coleoptera > Curculionidae > Pachyrhynchus > Pachyrhynchus sulphureomaculatus. Next base: position 128,573,079 of record CM032446.1, read on the forward strand.
GACTATGTCAAAGTAAAAAATCGTTATGGTTTTTACATGTCTGTAACAATAATATTTTAAAATATAATAATTTAAGATATAATAATTTAAGATGTAAAATGTAATAGAAAGAGTAAACATATTATTTCTCCCGTTTTTAGTGTTCCGTACGGAACACTTATAAGATCACTTCGGTGTTCGTCTGTTCGTCTGTCACACCCGGTTTCCTCCGAAACTATTTGACATAGAAAGTTGAAATTTGGCATTAATATAGGAATTGATGGCCTCCTCAGAGCCGTATAGTTTTGAAAGTTAAATTTTGACTTAAGGGATTAGTTTTGGGGGTGAAATCGGAAGTGAAAATTTTTTTTTAGTAGTTAACCGAGTGGGGTGTCAAATAAAAGCTTGTAAAAAAACACGAGTTCAAAAATATATATAATGTAATACTTGCGCACACTTTTCTTTGTATTATTTTTAAAAAATTGCGAAAAATCGCTACCCCCTTTCGAAAAAAATACTGATCCTTACCTTTAATAATTTATCTGGTATATAAAAAAAAAACAAAAATTTCGGTTTTCAGTACAGATCAGAAAAAAAATTTGGTTGAAAACTCATTTAGAGTGTGTTTTGTGATAAAAAATTTTATTCTAAAAGCAATCAACGTACGAAACACAAATTGCGCAGGTCAGACTTGCACTTGGCCGGTTGTTTTAAAATACAAATTTGTTCTCAAGTTATATTAATGCAAGAAAGTAACTGGTGAGTTCAAAATACCTTATATTTTTATTAACCAAATTGATATAGAGGCAACTGTGATTGAATATAAGGCGCAATAAAAATAAATCGTAGTGATTATATTATTTCAGCAATTTATCCTAAATATTCATTTGCAAACAGATAATTTAAAACAATTTGTTATAGTCAATTTAGACCTGCGTTTTCTAGATTTAACAAAAATAATAAATTGTTCTTTTAAACTTTTTCTACCAAAAAACTTGGAAAAAAAAAATACAGGAAAAAATAACCTTCCGGTTTGTTTACGTATTTTAATAGCCTGTAATTTTAAGACAGCTGTATTTGGTGATTTTTACCTTAAAAAATCATAATTACAAAAAATTATCATAGAATATTAATGACTAGCATGACATATTAACTATACGAAACAGTAGGTGATACCTTTACGACGAGAAATTTTTTTTCCGCATTAAAAATATTATTTTTTCTCAAAATATTTAAAATCTGAATAAGGATACACATTTTTATAAGGATTTTTTTGACTATAATAAGAGTATTGATAACTAGTTAACATAGACCATTTCCTACTATCAAAAATAAATGTGGTTGCTACTGATAGTCATTTAACATTAAGTAACTGCATACACAAAATTTGGTAGGCAAGATTTTATTGTGCCATTTATATGAATTTTTGACGAAGATATGACAAAAATTGTGAGTTTAGTAAAATCGAATATCGATCAGTGATAAAAGTATCTCTTCTTAAAGGGCTATCGCTAAAGAAATTTACTACCACATGCTTAGTATACTGAAAGAATATCCTTCCTACGCCACTATCAAAAATTGGGTTGCGGATTTCAAGAGAGGAAGAACAGAAATCGGTGATGAACACCGTGCTGGAAGACCTATTTCTGTGTCTACTCGACAGAATGTTGAAGCTGTGTATGAACTGATACTGGAGATTCGACGAATTGGGTTGAAACGTACGCAGAGACTCTAAAAATTTCATACGAACGTGTTTCTTATATTATCCATTCTTATTTGGGTATAAGAAAATTATGAGTCAAATGAATTCCTAAATGTCTGAACGACGACCTGACTCAAAACATCCAGGTTGATTCGTAGCCGTTTTGAAGAGGATTCCTCTAATCTTTTAGATCGGAGTTCTTTTTTGACAGGTATAATCACAGCTAGTTTTTTTTTAAATAAATATACAAGTAAAAAAAAATACACTACACTTTTACAGTTTTTCTGAAATTATTGGCAAGTCTAACGTCAGAGGTTACTTTATGGTTAGAGCGTTAACCATTTTGAAATTCAACTAACTGTATATCTTAAGCAAAATTCATAGATATTTTATTACAGTAATAAGAGCGGTAACTACCTGGCTGGCATTAAGTTATTAGGATTTATAAACATATATTAATTAGTAATACAGGTCTACAGTGCTTTACGGTTGCGATGTCGCGCGATTCTATTAAAAACGGAAAAAAAACTTGTAATTTTAAATATATAACCCTGCATGAATTACTGTTTAGTCACAAAAACGTTGTTATTGTGTGAAAAAACTGGCCCAATGATTTTGTCGGTTGATTCAAAAAATCAAAGTGAACCTTGGCAACAGTGCAACGTAAAGGACAATGTACGACGATGTCATTTTTGAGCCTTCTTGAACGACGTGGATAATAGTAGGTTAAATAAAAAAATGAGTAATGGGTGTTTGTTATCAAGGGAAATACCAACCTAGTAGAAAAAGGAATGCAGAGAAGAAGTTTATAGCAACCAGAAATTGGCGAAATTAACACAAAAAAAACATTTTCTCTGGGCTCTCTTGTTTACAGTGTTGTGAAATAATGCTCCACCTCCTTGAGTAATTAGACTCTACCTACTCTTTACAAATATGGCACTAATTTCAGGCATTATGTAGTTTTGTAGAATGGAACTTTTGGAGTGGCGTGTCAAAATGACTTTTTAACATTCTAAACAGGATTCGTCAACTAAGTAATCTTGAGGAGAATATCATTTTAATCGTATCTTAAGAATGCTAATATAACAAATAATCGAGGGAAGGCTTTGCCAAAAATCGGTTTACCAGTGGTAACACCGTATTTCCTTCAGTGAAACAATACATAGTAATATTTGAAAAGAGGAACTTAAAGTTAGGTAGAAAATATTATTCTGAAAATTTGGTTGTGGTTTTAAAGAAGTAGCTTCTGAAAATATTTTTAGAGATGCAATGTTGCCAAATGATATTGTCTATGGTGACAACATTGATATCTGGCTACACTTTTGACTTCTATACAAAATTTTAAATATTTTTCATCAGCATGAAAATCATTTTTTTTAGATATTCACAATAAAAAAAATTGCTAATTTTTTTACTTTTTTCTTACTTCCGGGTCTTTTCACGACAGAAAATTTTCCAATACATTTTTAGAATACAATACAATATATACTTTTTATTATATAATTTATACTGTAATTTCTTGTATGATCCAATTATTAAGCTTTACTGTTATTGTGGTTAAGCCCAGAAAAACTAAGAATTTGTATAGTCAGCTGGTCCATAATAATTGGTCCAGGACTAAACGTACCATAAAAAAAAGTAAGATTTGTTAGAGAGAATGATTATTAAAGCTAATCGCTTGGAATTTTGCAGATTCGAAATTAGAGATCTAAAAAATTTAAACGAAGGTATTTCCTGTTATTTAATATTAGTATAAAAGATATTATGTAAAGTGAGTTTAAAAAATTTCTTAGTTCAGAAAGAGCCTGAAGAAAACCTATATAGTAAACTTTTATATGAGATTAATGATTAACAAAAGTAAGCAAATATAATTCCTCCCTCTAATTGGAATCGGTATATAAAACTTTATAAAGTTATGAGCAAACTCATTGCTAAAATAACCAGTCAAGTGCAAGTTGAACTTGCGCAATTAGTGTTCCGTACGTTGATTGCTTTTAAAATAAAAAAAAATTGTCACTGAGGTATAAAATGATCAGTGACCTCACAAAATACACCCCAAATGAGTTTTCAACAAAGTTTGTTTCCAATCTTTACTGAAATCTGATGACCTTGAAATTTTTGTTTTTTTATGTACCATATAAATTATTAAAGGTAATGTACTCGTGATAATTTTCGTTCAATCTACACCCCGTGGAGAATATTCCAGAATTTTTTCGAAATTTTTTGATAAGTACTTTTCGAGATAAGGCCTGGGACAGCGATTTTTCGCGAATTTTTAAAAATAATACAAAGAAAAGTGCGCGCAAGTATAATATTATAAATATTTTTTTTACTCATGTTTTCACAAGCTTTCATTTGATACCACACTCGATGACCTAGTAAAAAAAAAATTTTTTTTCACTTCCGACTTCACCCCCCAAAACTAACCCCTTAAGTCAAAATTTAATTCTCAAAACTACATGACTGAAAGCACGCACTTTGTTGAAAGAGGTCAATAAATGTATACATATCGTAAGTATTATAATAGTATCTAAATTTATAAAAACCGCATTTCCTTAAATAATAAAATGAAAATGATACCAATTTTAAGAGTAAAAAGTAGTTATAAATATTTTAATGATACATATTATCATATGAAAAAAACCTATTGTGGCTGAAATGAATTTGTCCCAATAAATATCTTCTTGTGAGGTGGACTTTCAATTGAACATTACAAAACTGAACTAAAAAAACAAATAAAAACTTTTTTTATTCTATTGTGGTTGTGTCTTTATTTTTAAAGACCTTTAATTTTTTTAAAAGTTGGAAGAGAATTGCTGCATATTTGGAGGCCAAAGATTTCCTATTCAGTCTACAAATTCCTTTAGAGATGACCTAAAAAACCCAAGTTTAAATTTCTAAAGTTTATCGATGCCAAATTAAAATTTAACTCGGGGCATAAATAGCAAAATCGTGATTGATGGAATTAAGCTTCGAATTAATGGTAACTCTACATTGGTAAACTGGGTCTAATATGCGAAATTGTTATTTAGTATTGTAAAACTTTAAAAACAGTAATACAAAAAAACCAGGAATATGTTAAAACATTAACCGCCTGATACGCTAAGAAGGTTTAACTTTAAAACTGGTCTAATCTAACAATTCGTAGTTTAAACTGATAAGTTTACTAGTAAGACAACTAACTAAACGTATATAGTATAAGACCAAAAATGGGTTTTTATTTATGATTAATCTGATAAAAATAAAATATTGTGTTAAACTTCTAAAAACTGTTATATTCTTTACCTGTTTCAATACTTTAACTATCGATTATCATATTAAATTTCCTTATAAAAACGCTTATGTGGTGATACTGAGAATACAAAATGTCATGGTCAAACACAAAAGACAGCTATACAGCTAGAGGTTTTAGATTTCATGACACTGAACCGGGTCTAACTTTTAGACCCTTTTGGTGAATCTGGCCGTCACTGCCTAATGCACGGAAAGTTCTAACTTTAAAAGTAGTCCAATTTGACATTTAAGAGTTTAAATCAACAAGATTTCCAGCAAGCCAACTTAGGTTATGAGGCCGTCAGTATAAATCAGAAAATTCGTTTTTATTTCTGATTACGTCTATAAAAATAAAATATTGCTTTAAAAGTCTAAGAACTATTATATTAACTATTACCTGTCCCAAGACTTTTCTCCATCCTGATATCAAATTTTCTTATAAAAATGTTTACTGGGTGATATTTACAATACAAAATATTGTTAAAATTAAAAGTCAACTGGACAGCTACACGTTATAGGTTCCGTGGCAGCCAAATCAGGTCTAACTTTCAGTCACTTTTAGTGAATCTCGCTAGTTAAGATTTTGATTGTAGCTAGACAAAAAAAAATAACCGGTCAAGTGCAAGTTGAACTTGAGCAATTAGTGTTCCGTACGTTGATTGCTTTTAAAATAAAAAATTTTGTTACAGAGGTATAAAATGATCAGTGATTTCACAAAACACACCCCAAATGAGTTTTCAACAAAGTTTGTTTCTAATCTTTACTGAAATCTGATGACCTTGAAATTTTTGTTTTTTTTTAAATACCAGATAAATTATTAAAGGTAATGCACTCGTGATAATTTTCGTTCAATCTACACCCCGTGGAGAATATTCCAGGATTTTTTCAAAATTTTTTGATAAGTACTTTTCGAGATAAGGCGGGGGGACAGCGATTTTTCCGCGATTTTTTAAAAATAATACAAAGAAAAGTGCGCGCAAGTAATACATTATATATATATATATATATTTTTTACTCGTGTTTTCACAAGCTTTCATTCGACACCATACTCGATGACCTAGTAAAAAAAATTTTTTTTTCACTTCCAATTTCACCCCCCAAAACTAACCCCTTAAGTCAAAAATTTAACTTTCAAAACTACATGGCTCTGATGAGGCCATCAATTCCTATATTATTACCAAATTTCAACTTTCTATGTCAAATAGTATCGGAGAAAATCGGGTGTGACAGACAGACAGACACCGAAGTGATCTTATAAGTGTTCCGTACGGAACACTAAAAAGAGCTACGGAAAGAGGCAAAATATTTAAATCAAGTCCTGACAGCAAACAACTTTAGGTTAAATTTTATGGTTTTATGGTATATTGTTTCCACTGTGTTACATTGTTCCATAACACGTTATAATAATAATTTAAACTTTTTGTTATAACCTTTTCTTTTGTATTCTGTTTAAAATATATTTAACAACTTAAAAGTACTACAATTAACCTCATACTCAGGATTAAAAGCAGCAGACAAAAAATTAATCTTAATGCATTACGAGGTGTGAATCACAATATAAGCGCGTATAATTTTCGAGATACGAAACAGAAAAAAAAAACTACATTTTTTTCTTTTAGGAAAATCAAAATAGTAATTTTACACAGATGACAGTATGTCAATAGGTATCGTAATGAACAACAAACTATGATATTTTGTTTAATTCCTACCCTATAATTGTGCGGCTCGTTTATACGGTTAAATTTAAAATAGTTTTAGTTTGATAAATGTTATTTAGGTTGCTTCACCATACAAATTGAGTAGTGTACAGAGTTGTTAAGCCAATTTTATTTATTAAAATCTCATGTTAGCATCATAAGGAGCGACGATTGACAGTCAATTATCAGTGGTGATAACTATTGTGTAGTGTCATTGTGCCAAAGATTCCAAAATCCCAACATAGTACAATGTATAATGGATAATTAAAAAAAAGAATAAGCAAAACACTCTGTGTATATAAAAAGTAGGTAAATCGACAAATAAAATTATATATGTTAGTAATAAATACCATAATAATTAAGAATTTTAAAAACTAAATATTCCATACCCATCACTATTTAATATGTATTTTGCAGCTACCTTCAACCTGTCTACAACTGTAATAACTAGGCCTGCGAAATACTTTTTACATCACATCTTATTACGTCAATTATAGAGAGTTTTTATTGGTAATAAAATTGATTGCCCAAACATAATACTCCAAAATAAAATATTTTAATACCAATAAGTATAGAATATATAGGTATAGAATAACCATCATCAAAATTTCTTAAGATACGGGATGCGCATGAAATCTGAGAAGAGGTTTAGTTGGTTTTGAAGCGCTAATAGTATATAAATACTATTCAGAATGTTCTTCAGACAAAAAAGCCACAAAAGGTACCAAAAGTATCAAAGCTAAACCAGTTAACGATGACCTAATATAAATATAGTTTGAGTGCATATATTAAGTCTAAAGTCTCTAAACTGCATTAGCCAATCCGTCAAGTCGGTTTAAATCTCTGATCCAAATAATAGCTTCCTACTAAATAAATCCAATATCATCCAAGTATTGGGTTAGTTACAGATAACCTCCATCTATGGAAGTAGTTTTTTAATAATAGTCGAATTTTATTAGAGGCGCAGCATTAATTAGACAAACCTATGTAATGCATACAATTTTAAAGTTGTAGGAGATTCACAGCAGGTTCACTGAGAGCGAGCATTTGCAAGTTGAGAACAAGTATTTCGTTACCGATTTTTATTATGTGATCAACAAACTATACGAGAAATTTAAAAAGCACTGTTTGGTATTTAAACTCTTAAAGATCCTTTCAAAGTTAGAACCAAAAAAATTATTGAAATGTAGGAAACATTTTGTAAAAATATGATCAAATTGTCGTACGTTTATAAATTAATCTAATTAAATTACTACTGTTTCTTGAAGTACTGATGGTCGTCCATTACCAAGAGTGAACGAAGCGATTTGAGACATTGTTGTTGAGTTAAGCCTTTACTAAAATTGTAAAAAATCATCCAACGAAAACCACGTGAAATTTCCATTTGTTCACAAAACTATTTTTTTTAAACGCTCACTACTCGGACAATTTCTGAGCTGCCACTGGTTTAATAATAACAAAATTTTATAATGGTAATGTCACATCTAAATAGCGTCATCTAGTGGTCATAAAAAGTTTTTCTTTCATTTGCTTTCAAAATAATAAATAAGAATTTACCTTGAAATTGCTACTTTGAGTCCATGGAACCAAAGAATCAATAAATTGCCCAATATCCTGACATACAATTGAATTCGCAGGCTCGGCTAAAAATGCAAGCAGGTCTTGTCCAAGCTGTAGTCGAAACCTAGTGTCTGGTTTACTCAGAAGCGGTGCAAAACCATCTAGGTCTCGAGGGTAGGAATAAGCCATGACGGCGGCACTAAATAAAATAAACAGACAATTATAAATGTTTAAAATCTAATATTTAGTTTACTAATAATAAGAGTAATTGGCACAAAACAGTATATTGTGGGATTATAATGTTCATCATTTGATTCAATTTCCAGGAGAGGTTATTAGCGATGACATCGCCGAAGGGCGTAATCAAAATCGTGTATTCCCTCCTCGCAACTTTTTATCACACTGTTAGAAAAGGATGAAATTTACATCGAAAAGCGCTAGACTATATAATTAAATAATTGTTTGAATACTGCAGTAAAAAATGAAATCAACACTATATAAAAATCAATCAGCCTTCTACCGGGAAAAGCAAATAGGCTCCGTATTAAGTTTCATTTTAAATTGGAATGGAATTAGAAATTATACGGGAATTTACTATATTTCTAGTTTGTATTATGTTTTACTTATTTTAGTCTATATTTATGTTAACATCTTTATCCGCGTATTTCAGCAAAAATTATCATACATACATATAAACTTCATTTAAATTCGATGGTATTTTGTATATGTTTGATTAAGTTAAAAAAATAACAATGTTTTTAAGACCTGGATGTAGTGACAATTGCACACTTTATTTTTTAAATTAATTTCGTGGTTATTATAAACGGTTCCTAAGATCAAACTATAAATCGTCTGGAACCGGAACGAAAAGTATCACGGCTTTGAGCAGATTGGAAATTATGGTACTTGGGATTAGATCCTAGAAATTAGAGATAGTTTCTGGCTACGATTGCGAGACATTTTCAGAGATCTTTGTCTTTTGGCATTAGAACACATGATCAATGATAAATGTTAATTTTGTGCTCTAATCTCGGAGAGTCAAGTCCCACCACGGTCTAATTCTAAGAAACATGATTTTTCAATTATTGTTGATTGTGAATCCTATCTGCAGGTTTAAATAATTTAATAATAATTTGTTACCATGAGAAATCGTGGGTCTTGGGATTAGACTGTGTCAATTTGGAGTTATTTTCCAATGTTTCGCTTATGATTGCACAATACATCCTAAAGAACCTTTACTCTTCGAGATTAGAAGTTCTGAAGTCAGTGTTCTAATCTCTCTCATAGGAGAACTCCAAATTGACACGGTCTAATTCTAAGAACCACAATTCCTTTTCTACCCCAGGCCGTGAAAGGTACCATTTTAAATTCGTTACCATCTGAAAAAATAAGTTGACTGTTGCATAAAACTAAAATAATTTGGTTACTCTTCCTTAAGAAAATTTGTTTTGCTATTAATTTTATTTATACACCTAGGTCACTGACCTTCTTGCAAAGGTTCATATTACACAAATATTTATAACCTACTATAAATAGAAACAAGCAAATGCTATTACATATGTCATCGTTGCAGGACAATTTGTTTAATTGGGATTTAACACAAGTGCAAGAATTACGATATATGCGTTTTTGTTTCCTGAGATGTGTTTATATTTTAAGAATAAAAAAATTATATTTAAATGTCCAGAATGTTTCGGACAATTGGTTAGAAATAAACTGTTTGTGAAAAACAAAATACGGAGAAATTTTAATACCATTTTTAAATAATAGCAATTTCAACACCACTTAACCACTTTTAACAAACCTTTCAGTTTTGAATGTTTTTTGTTCTGGCAAAAATTTTGAAGTAATGTACACGCTGGAAATGAAAGTTACGTACAATTTTAAGTTTACTAAAACTATATTTCGTTATTTTTTTTTTGTATACAACGTTGACCTGGACCAATCTTCAGACTTTTGATAGCTGTACTATAACTAGAAATAGCCTCCCAGGCTTTTTCTTAAGCTAGCTATGAAGGAAAACACGCCGAGCTTAAAAAAAATTCAACATAACTGCCGTTTACACTAATACACTTAATTTAGCGTTTCCAGAGTTCTTTCATTCCATACAAACCAAATTATTTTGTTTGCACCTCAAAAAATAATGCTAGAGCGGTCTTTAGTTTATCTTCTTTGATCACTGAGGCCCCTTTAAGATATTGGAACAAAAAGGAGTCGTAAGAAGCTACATCCGGGCTACAGGGTGGATTTTGTAATTCGGCGAATCCACGGTTTTCGGTAATAGCGTGACTGTGCGAGCCTTGCGGACTCTGCAGTTGTGCAATAGAAAAGTTTTAGTGTTTCATGAATTCGGACTTTTGCTCTAATGGCCGGCTTCCGGTTTTGGATTATTCTTCTGTAAACCTCTTCATTAATTATTAACTTTTTCCCATAAATTCAATAAGCAAAATACCTTCAGAGTTTCAAAAAACAATCGCCATAAACTTTTCACAAGGCCAAAACTGAACTTTCTTTGGTGGAAAGAGCCTCTATGAATTCAATGCATCGACTCCTAAATTGTGGGAGAGGGATCCCAGAACTACACCAATGTCTCGTCGCCTGTGATAATATATGAAAAATAACTCTAATCGTTCTCTAACTAAGTCAAATATTCTTGAAAAATTTGTGTCTTCGGCAGTTTTTGGTCTGGTGTAAGACATTTAGAGATCCATTGTGCAGAAACTTTCTCATCTCCAAAACTTCGTGCGCAAACTTGGAAACTGCAGTTTCAGATACTCCAGCTTCTTTCACACGACAGGGATCTTTACTCGTCGATCTGACATCAGCAAACCCTCAACAAGCCTGAGGGGTTTCTCAGTTTTTGCCTCAACACGTCTTCCTGATCTGGAATCATCCTGAATTCAGTGTCGATCCCATCGAAGCTGCTCAGACTAACATTTTACTTAAAAATAACTTTTGGTGCATTTCTCACTTTATTAAGAGATTTTAACACTGCGCGTTGCTCCAAATTACTTTTCCTGACAAACAAGATGAAAAAAAAATTGTAAAAACTAAGCACTAAACAGTTAAAACAGCGACACTAAGTTGACAACTGAGCAACTTTCTATATAATGTCATTTTCTTGGCTGGTTAGTTCAAATTACAAATTAATAAAAACACCTTCGAACATTGGTAACGTGATTTACCCAGCACTTTCCTTGCAAACAAGTAGATCTTAAATAACTACTGAATTTGACCTTCTCAAGTTAAGAGAATTTCCATATACAATTAACACATATCAACACCCACCCCTTTCCTCTGAAATTATATCGCTCACAAACTATAGGTTTCATCCCTATTTCAAGTATTATAATACAATTTCGTACGAGAATTATGATACCAATAGCCCGATAGATCGACAGGCGGCTAGTCACATAGCCATGCCGATGGAAATGAAAAAATATGTTTTTGTGATTTAAGAACCCTAAAACGTATAGAAAGACAAAAATCGTGAAGGGTATTTTTTCACGAATACAATACTTCCCTGCAGCAGGGGAAGTAAAAACAATAATTTACCTACTGTGCCAGAACTAAGTTCAGGCCAATTTGACTCTTTATATCTCTAAAACTTTTTCCACCATATATTCAACATTTTTTAGGTTATTCTGTAACCAGATCTCAATAATTTGTACATACAATTACTGTTAAAATTATAAGTAACGACGAAGCCAAACCACTGAAATAAAAGTATCTCCCTACCCCTTTCCTATTGTAACTAATTAGCTAAAATTTTATAAAATATCCCAACCAAAAACCAAGAAGGATTCGCATAATAATATTGAAACTATACATTAGCGCACACCTCTCGACCTGTTAATTTTAAAAATAATATAGTATTGCAATTTCTTGACCCAAAGCCCTGACTGAGACTGAGACCTAGAACACAATAAATGGCAAAATTACCCTTTTTATTCTCTTCTCCATCCCTTATGTCTTAATTATTTATAGTAAATAAATAATTATGCTTAAAATTTGTTCATTATTCAACCGAAAACTCGGAAAAATTCCCAAAATACTATTGAAACTATGTATAATATTTAACCACTTCACCTATTTTAACCCATTCCCACAATAAAATTGCAAGAACTGGAAAAATAACTTAATTTTGAGATTCCTCGACTTCATATACCCTGAAAAGGATCTATAACACCATATATACGAAATAACCCATTTAACCTCTTCTACACCCCTTTAAACTCTTACATATTTTACTATAAATACTATGCTTAAAATTTGTCCAGTACATCAACCATAAACCCTATAAATATCTCAAAATGCTATTAAAATTATACAATATTAAACCACCTTCGTCCCTTTTAACTCCTTGATCTAAAATCAAAAGCAATGAAAAGATAAACGAATTTTTGGATTCCTCGACTTCAAAAATCCTGAAAAGAAGTATAACACGATATATACGAAGCAACCCCTCTAATCTCCTCCCCTACCCTTTCGCCCCTTATGTTTTACTAGAACTATTTATGCATAAAATATGTTTATTATTTGAAGAAAAACACCAGAATAAATTACAATATTAATATTAAAACCGGAGAAAAATTATTGATCCCTACCCCTTTGGTCTGAAACGATATCGTTCATATCATCTATGCACCAAATTTGAAATTGATATCTCATTTCGTTCGAGAGTTACCAAAAGACCGACGGAAATGAGTAACTATGTTTTTTGTGGTCTAAGAATCCTAAAATGTCCAGGAAAGCAAGAATCTCGGAGCATGATTTTTTCACGAATACAGTTTTTTCCGTTAGCAAGAAAAGTAAAAACAGTGTTTAGTATCAATATTAAAATATACCTATTTAATAAGACATATTGCCATAGATTTACGTATTACCGTTAAGAGAATTTTAGTACAAAAAAGTTATACTAAGTGGGTGTGGGAGTGGGATTAAATAAAATTAAACTTGCTATAATAATTGTTCAGCATTTACCATATAAATGTTTCCTAACATTTTATATTCCAAATAAAATTTAAATTGCATAAATTTTTTAAAAATAAGAAAGTAAGAAAACAACATATTCTTGGTTCCAGGAAAGAAATAGTAAAGCCAACAGACGCATAGAAAAATTCAACCGCTATACGTCGAGAAAAAAAAACTTATAACCGAAATGAGGTAGCAAATTTTTTAAATTTAAATAAACCAAAGTTCTTGTATTTATTTACCAACATGAAATATTAGGGTGTGTTTTTAGATGCAATGAGTTGAAAGTTGAAATAGGGAAGTGCTGAGGTATTTGGAATAGTTTTGAACATACACTGTATGTCATTTTCAGGATGGGGCCAAATAATGAAATTTATGTTTTCCATTCTCTTGAAAGCACTAGAGAATCTGCAAGCTTTATTTTCTGATATTTAGATAAAAGGTGTCGATGTACACTGAGTATATTTATTTTTATGTGGTTTAAACTTTAAGAATATCAAGAAATAATCCTAATTCAGAAGTTGAAACTTCATTTCTTGATGTATTGCAATATTTGTTTGATTTTTTTAACTGCTTATAAAAAGTCCAACTTCGAGGATAGCTACAAGTACATCAAATATATTTATTAAAAAATTATTAAGAGCAACAACCTTATTATTAATGGCTTGAAGGTAACAATATTCTCAAAGGGGGTAAGTGCCAAGAGTTTATTTAGTAAGTCTTTATTCTTTAAATTTCTAAATCTAATAGTTTTAATATCATTTTCTTGAGAATCTTTTGACACCAACGTCAAAATTTTGTTTCTCACTGCATATTAAAATTATGTCCAATAAGGAAGCGGTTGTTCTTGTTACTCTGGTAGGTTCTGCAATTACTCGTAAATTGAACTCCTCTACGTAATCATAAAATATATGTAAAGTATATAAAAACTGAGAAATAATACCCTTTGGTGCCACATAAAGGACGCCAACAACATAGTTTTTTTTTTTAAGTTTTTAATTTAATATAAATTTCTTCAAAGAGATCATCTCTTAAGAATAGCAAATAGAAGTATATCTCTTTTACAGTATATTTCCGAATGGCCTAATACATAATATCATGATTATGTCAACCTGTAAATTTTGCAGCTATCTCTTAGAAAATTATTTCTGATTCCTGGAACCTGCAATTCATTTTTCGCCCATTTAAAAACACAAAAAAATGAATAAGGTCTGTGTATTTGTATCGGATTCATTTTTTGGTTCGCTGCTACAATAATATTTATTTTACACATAATTTTTTTTTTCATCTTTTGAAAAATCTTAATATTTCGCCACCCAATCCGGTGCATCTAGAGCAGAATTAAAACTTAATTAAAAATTAGAAAACATCATTTTTAACAAAATGAAACACTATAAATTAATGAAATTAGCTATAACCGTGAAATATTTTTTTAAGAAAATATGCCATTTTTAGTTTCATTAAAAAGAAAATATCTATCCTGGATGTAGGATTTGCATTAACAAAATAAAATCGTCAGTACCTACACAAAATAATATTAATTCAGAATACGAGAATGCCTAGTGTTAATATCCATCATGTTTTCTGTGTTTCCCAAAACCTGACTGTTTTTCGGTAAAAATGCCCGTCTACCATGTACATTTATATTATATAAAAATAAAAAGATCACTTTGTTTTTAGCTGTGTCGCACACATTTGGTTTATGGTGCTTTACTAATTTTATAATTGCGTACTGCTTTCAAAATTGCACCGATTTTTTTTTTTTTAGATAAGTTAACGACATTAGATCTTCGTACGAATCGAAGGTCTTCCATCATTTTCAATGGTGCATTGCTATCATCGGCCACAAATGCACGAACTATTTGAGTCATTTCTAGTGTTCCAATTAAAGTTGGTCTTTCCGTGTATTGGTCATTCAGACAATGTTTATATCATTTAAAAACTTGTATTCTTGACTAACCTTTGCCATACATTTTCTTAAATTATTTTAATTATTTATGTGGCATGTATTCTAAGTTTTGCCTGTAATTTAATTACAGTTCTTTGTTTCTTTGTTACTGCTAAGTAAACTCTCGTATCTCATCGGGGAAGAATTCAAATGTAAGTTGTAAGTAACTGAAGGGCATATGACACTGATGTACAAGCACCAATCTAAATAAATAACCGGTCAAGTGCAAGTTGAACTTGCGCAATGTGTTCCGTACGTTGAGTGATTAAAAAAAAAAAATTGTTACGGAGTGACTTCACAAAATACACCCCAAATGAGTTTTCAACAAAGTTTGTTTCCAATCTGAAAACTGATGACCTTGATTTTTTTTATATACCAGAAAAATTATTAAAGGTAATGGTAATATTCCAGAATTTTTTCAAAATTTTTTGATCAGTACTTTTCCGAGATAAAGGGGGGGGGCAGCGATTTTTTCGCGATAATACAAAGAAAAGTATGCGCAACTATTACATTATACATATATTTTTTACTCGTGTTTTCACAAGCTTTCATTTGACACTATACTTGATGACCTAGTAAAAAAATTTTTTTTCACTTCTGATTTCACCCCCCAAAACTAACCCCTTAAGTCAAAATTTAATTTTCAAAACTACACTGCTCTGATGAGGCCATTAATTCCTATTAGTACTAAATTTCAACTTTCTACGACAAATGGTTTCGGAGAAAATCGGGTGTGACAGACGGACAGACACCGAAGTGATCTTATAAGTGTTCCATACGGAACACTAAAAATTAACTGTTACATTATGTAGTTGTATATATATGATTTAAGACATCTAATGTTAAAAAACAATTGTACATACTTGTTAACATTGTCAGTGTTCTAGAGTTAATTCACAATTTTTAATAGAGCTATTATTTAAAGTATATATTTATAACAGTAACTATTTAATGTAAACTAACCTGAAATAAATGTTATCAGCAAAATTAGACGAAATAATTTAGATATCATCTAAATTATTTCGTCTAATTTTGCAGTTTAATACAAAATTCGAAATTTGTCTTTAAAACTATATTTGTAACATCAACGTGAAATGTTATTTTTTAAATCAAACCTATCCAACTTAATTAAAATAAAAATATTTGCATTACTCCAAAGTATGTGTACGTTCATACCTTTTAGATTATTATTCTTAGGAGACAAGGTTTTTTACTTTTAGGAGAAGGGCTTACATCAAATACCACCAATCACATGAATATGGAGATTTCATGTGATTTAATCAATGAGATTATTAATTTTTCTAATAATAATGTCCTCTATTTCCAATAAAATAATTATTTACAATGAATATGGGCCAATGGCGAAACTGTATACTTTCTAATTCATTAAAAGGTTTCACTTTAAACCTGATCTCATTTGGCAAATAAGGGTTTAAATTGACAAGAGCATCAGCAATTCAACTAAAGTTATAAAACTGTAATTATTCAATTAATTCATTTTTAGTGTTCCGTACGGAATACTTATAAGATGACTTCGGTGTCCATCTGTCTGTCTGCCTGTCTGTCTGTCACATCCGATTTTCTTCTAAACTATGTGACATAGAAAGTTTAAATTTGGCACTAACATAGGAATTGATGGCCTCATCAGAGCCGTGTAGTTCTAAAAGTTAAATTTTGATTTAAGGGGTTAGTCTTGGGAGGTGAAATCGGAAGTGAAAAAAAAAATTTTTTACCACGTCATCGAGTGGGGTGTCAAAGAAAAGCTTGTAAAAAGACGAGGTCAAAAATATATATAATGTAATACTTGCAAACAATTCTCTTTGTATTATTTTTAAAAAAAAAAGTGCGAAAAATCGCTGTCTCCCCACCTTATCTCGAAAAGTACTGATCAAAAGTTGGCTGGTATGGAGGCTTACATCCCTTTGTCGAAGAAATGCCCTTCCAACGACAAGCCTTGGTTTGACCGAAAATGCAAAGAAGCTGTTGCTTCTAAACATCTTGCCTACCGACAATGGCGTGAAAATCCTAACACCATAAACCGTAACACCTTTGTTCGTGCCAGGAACAGATGCAAAGAAATTATCGACGAAACCAAGGAGGCACACAATCAACGAATTAGAAACAAAATTCTCGCTTGTCCCAACAATTCCAGGTCCTTTTGGTCAGTCGCTAAGGTAGTCAGTCAAAATTTCACCAAATCCACCATACCACCACTCACACGGCCAGATAATTCTATTGGAACGACACCTGTTGAGAAAGCGAACTTGTTGGCTGAACTCTTTGCTTCACATTCTACCGTCGATTTCCAAGGAAAAACACCACCTACTATTCCCATAGTGCAGTCAAGGATGCCCGATATTGTCTTCAAACAGCGTATCATAAAACGTATTTTAATGAAGCTAGACACCAAAAAAGCTTCTGGCGCTGACGGAGTACCTGCCATGGTTCTCAAAAACTGTGCGAGGGAACTAACACTAGTTTTCTGTAGACTTTTCAACCTATTCTACAGAAAGGGAATATTTCCTTCCTGCTGGAAAGGTGCCACAGTTCAGCTGATACCTAAAAAGGGCAAGAAGACCTTGCCAAATAACTACCGACCAATCGCACTGCTTTCAATAATATCGAAAGTCATGGAAAAGGCTATCAATCAGAATCTTCTAAAATATCTTGAAGGAATCAACATTATTAGCGATCATCAATATGGCTTTTGTAAAAATAGATCAACAGGAAATCTTCTGACTTATGTAACACACGTTTGGAACAATGCAATTGAACACTTTGGAGAATCTCGAGCGGTTGCTCTTGACATATCCAAGGCATTCGACCGTGTTTTGCACGATGGGCTTTTGGCTAAGCTACGCTCTTATGGTATGTCTGAAAAGTTCTGTTTATGGCTCTCATGTTTCCTCAGAGAGCGTTCTTTACGAGTGGCAGTCGACGGATTTCTTTCTAACACCTTCACTATCAACACCGGTGTACCGCAAGGCTCCATACTGTCTCGTACTCTTTTTCTCATTTACATTAACGATCTGCTGGAAAAGACCGAGAATCCAATCTACAGTTTTGCAGATGACAGTACGCTTATCTCTTCATTCACTTTGAACGCTCGGACATCGGCTACCCAGACGAATATCCGCAGACAGCAGGAAGTCATTCAACTTAACAAAGACCTGGAAGAAATTTTATTTTTTGGGGTGACAGTAACCAAGTAGAATTTAACGCTACAAAAACCCAGGCGGTAGTTTTTTCTAAAAAAGTTAACGTTGCTGAACCCGACATAGTTATGTCGGGGCACTCCATTCCTCTAACATCGTCACTCAATTTGTTGGGCGTTAATTTGGGAGCAAATATGTCCTGGCATGAACATGTTGCAGGCATAGCACAGACATGTTTTGGGGCTCCGTTCCCAAACATACACTGCATTTGTTGGATTCTATTCAGAGAAGAGCTGTTCGTCTGATTGGAGACCCGGAACTGACCGGCGGCCTTGATTCGCTGGAACATCGAAGAACGGTTGGCAACTTGAGCCTATTCTACAAATATTTTCATGGAAAGTGTTCGAAGAATGTGACCCGCTTAATTCCTCCCAAAGCGGTATATGTTAGAAGTACACCTCGCGCTAATACTTCACATCCGTATGAGGTTCAGCTTGTTACTCCTCGTACAACGCTTTTCAAGCAGTCTTTTATGTGGAGAACATCATCCCTTTGGAATAATTTGCCCAGGACTGTGTTTCCCACCGAGTACAATTTACAGCGATTCAAGAATAACGTGAATCGCTTTTTCCGCACAAGTGTCGCTCCTGTAGTGCTTTAGGGACTTCTTCCCTGCAGCACGTGTGCTAGGCTCATAAAAAAAAATTGAAAACATTCTGGAATATTCTCTACAGGGTGTAGATTGAACGAAAAATTATCACGGGTGCATTACCTTTAATAATTTATCTGGTACATAAAAAACACAAATTTCAAGGTCATCAGTTTTCACTAAAGATCGGAAAAAAAACTTTGTTGAAAACTCATTTGGGATGTGTTTTGTGAAGTCACATACTTCCGTAACAAAAATTTTTATTCTAAAAGTAATCAACGTACGGAATTGCGCAAGTCCAACTGGCACTTGACCGGTTTTTTTATACTTGCATTGATAAAAATGAAATAGTATCGTGAAATGCTAAGACCTGTTATATTCCCTACCTGAGTCAATTTTTTTTTCTGAAAACGTTTATTTGTTGTTATTTTAAAAAAAGTTACATTGTCAAAGAGAAAAATGAACTGGACAGTTAGAGGTTTTAAATGTCATGGGCACTAGACCGGTCTATCTTTTAGATCGTTTTGCTAGTTCCCTGAGTTTGTATGGGATCTAACAATTTGTAGCAGTGCAGTTGAGTTTTGTGCTTCACAATATATTATTTTGTATTGTAAATATTACCAAATAAACGTTTTTATAAGAAAATTTCATATATAAATCGAGGGTTAAGGCCTTGGAACAGGTAAGAAATATAATATAAACAGTTTTTGAAATTTTAATACAATATTTAATTTTCATCACTTTAATCATAAATAAAAACAAATATTTTGTTCTTATGTTGCTAAGCCTCATAACTCTAGATGGCTGACTGGTGCTATTGTCAAATTAAACCACTAATTGCCACATTAGACTTGTTTTAAAGTTACATTTTTTTAGTGAAGAAATTTTTGCAAATTTAATTATGAAATAGAAAGCACTTGGAAATAAATTAGTTTATACTTAAGTATTAAAATAAATAAAAACTTGTGAAACAAACAAAATTTAATACAACAAATAGAAAGGATCTGGCCGTACTTCCATGGCGAAACTGCCCCCGATAGGAACCTATATCGTAACTTATGCTATAATGTAGAGGAGGCTAATGATACAGAAGATATTACTTATCTATCTTGGTTAATCGTGGAGATATTTAAAAGAAAGTGTTCGATGATGACTTTTTTTCAAAGCAATATATGTAAGTAACTTTTGAAGCTAGGAAAATAAAACTAAATGGCAGTGTTATCGTACACTCTACAATTTATTTTACAACAGTTTCCGATGGGCCAAGCCTAAATAAAAATATCACAGCTTAAAAATTCCCCCGATACTTACGGGTATCAAAGACTTACGTATGCGCTTAGTTACGAATGATTTCAGGAATAGTTCCCCATGCGTTAGCGCCACACGCGCCGATCAAGTCCGTACATGCATGTGATGCATGTATGTTTACGTACATGATTATGATTAGCCCATAGCTGTGGTGCATTCTGGCTCTTCCTATTTATTAAGTTTCACAAATTCCTAATTGAAAGTCGTGTTGTTTATGTTAAAAAATATATAATATTCAGTGAATAAAGGAGTAGTGTAAAATA
This sequence comes from Pachyrhynchus sulphureomaculatus, assembly GCA_019049505.1. Classification (NCBI taxonomy): domain Eukaryota; kingdom Metazoa; phylum Arthropoda; class Insecta; order Coleoptera; family Curculionidae; genus Pachyrhynchus; species Pachyrhynchus sulphureomaculatus. Next base: position 128,593,587 of record CM032446.1, read on the forward strand.
ATTGGATTATGTTTGGGAAATGTAATAATTGTGGCTTTATATTGCGGAAAGGATGGAAAACGAAAGAAAATATTGCGAACTGAAGATGAAGTGCGTACTTACAACGTTCCTCACATGAAACTACTTAAAGTTGGAGATGTTCTGTGTAATAAATGTCAATTGATCCCGTACAGAACTTCATCGGCGACTGACGACGTAAGCGTTCTCACATTGATATAGATACAGAACAACGTGACATCTTCCAAATTGAATCAACGGACGAGAAAGAATATTATGATGATGATGAAAAGGACTTTCATATACGTCACAGTTCCGATGAGGACTTTATGATACTGCCGTTTCAGAGGGTAGTTTCAACTCATAAATACTGTGTTTTGTGTAACACAAAATCTAATATCAAAACAATACCTCGATATCAAGTTTTAGTTAAAAGAAGGATTTTCATTCCTTTATTCACTGAATATTATATATTTTTTAACATGAACAACACGTCTCTCAATTAGGAATTTGTGAAACCAAGCAAATAGGAAGAACGAGAACGCACCACAGCTAAGCGCTAATCATAATCATGTACGTAAACGTATATGCATCACATGCATGTACGGACTTGGATCGGCGCTACTGCACGGGGAGCTATTCCTGAAATCATTCGTAACCAAGCGCATACGTAAGTCTTTCATACTCGTAAGTATCGGGGAATTTTTAAGCGGTGATATTTGTGAAATTGATTTGTAAAATAATAATAACGATTACGTTTAAATGCGTTATCCTAGCGGTCGTAGAGTACATGTCCACTTACTTTTTTTTCAACATGTTGCATTACTTGGATTTTAATGAAACTTGGCATGCTGTTAGGCAACGCATAGACAAATATTATATATTTTTTTCAAAGTGGTCATTCAACTGGATCGGATAGAAATCGATTGGTAAAATTTTTATTTGCATTTTTCTAATATTTTTATTTAGGCTTGGCCCATCGGAAACTGTTGTAAAATAAATTGTAGAGTGTACCATAACACTCCCATTTAGTTTTATTTTCCTAACTTTGAAAGTTACTTAGATATATCGCTTTGAAAAAAGGTCATTATCGGACACCCTTTTTTAATATCTTCACTATTAACCAAGATAGAGAAGTAATATCTTCTGTATCAACTACTATTAGCCTCCTCTACATAATAGAATAGGTTACGATATAGGTTCCTATCGGAGGCAGTTTCGCCATGGAAGTACGGCTCGACCCTTTAAAACGAATGGAAAAAATATTCTATAAAATTTGTTTACAGTACAACGTACTCTGCCTTTCCTCTTTCTCAAAAAAACAATACATTTTTTTAAATAAAGTGTTTAAAAATTTGCAATATGAAAAAAACTGTATGCCATTTTCTCAAAATGATTACAAAAAAGGCAACATTTTTTTATATATTGCTACTAACGTGTATTTAAAATTCGAAACTTATTAAAAGTTTTAGCTCGGGATATTTGTATGTATAAATTCGCCAACGGAATCCAAAATAATTCAAATATTTGAATAGTAGTAACGACTTCACCTAAAAATTGTTACTACATTTCTCATAGTTGCAACACTGGCCTTAAAAATTGGAATGAGCGAAAAGGCCATTACTTTCGAAGAAGTATACAAATTAATACAAATTGTAACTAGAAACATTTCTCAAAAAATAGACGATATCAAGAGGGGCTTTGGCTCTTAGTCGTAGTCGTTCCTTCAGTAGCTTCTTGGCCCTCAATTTAACTTGTAATATGTTTTTCGTTTACGCCTTGAATTCTACTTGGGCGTCAGCGATACTCTTCCCGAGACGTGTCCCAAGGCGGTAAATGTATCTTAAGTAATGTTTTTTGTTTTATAGCCAGAAAATCTGGGAAAAAACCCTCCTTAGAATTAGAAGATCCCTTCGGCTATATTCTTAGGTTATTTTTTGTCATCGAGTTTTTTAGGTTGAAATCATTTTTTACTTTGTGTAAAATCTTTTTTTTTGTACACATAAGTAGGATAAAAATAAAAAAAAATATAAACCATGTAATAGTCTAAAAAACGTTCAAAAAGCAACATTTTATAGTAAGTTAAGATCTAACAAAATTGCAGTTGCATTTTCAGAAGCACCCTATCAATCGCAGTGTCTTTATGTTGGTCCTACTAGTTATAATATTGAATACGTTATTTTATACAGTAGTGCCGTTTGAGAATGTTGCAAAGCATTGGGTTTGGAATGATTTACACTGGAAAACGAAGAAATAGTTCTTAATTGATTTAAAAGCAGTCTTTTACAGAAAATGTTGCAAAAGTAATTAGATCAATCATATCACAATCAAAGCACATGACAGGAGATGTAAAATATAAATTACTTTACGCGAATTTCTTATTAGGTACTATAAACAGAAACAGCTAAAATGTTTCCCTTTCTTAACAGTTATCGTTACATGAAAATGTCTGAAGACAGATTTTGTTCCGTATGGAATTGTAAAAAAAGTAATATTATGGAAGGTGTCTGGTATCCAACAGATGGAAATTAATTCATAGTACTTCAGACACAGTTTAGTCATAAATAAGTCGGTTAATACATTTTTGAAACATAAAACTTTTAGAAGGAACTGCTGATATTTTTATATATTAGAAATAATATGCTCCCATATCCTGCGGTAAATAATAAAAATTAAGGTTTGTGTTATGTCGTTTTAAATTTGGTAAAGGATTTTAGATGAATGACAATAACAACTTTTGAGATCTATAAAATAGTTAAAAAATACGTGTTCAGGTAAAAATCAAAAATCCCGCTAACATTTGACAAAAAATACAATGTTGCCGTTTACTTCAATCACTTCCGAATGTCTTACTCAAGGAGGGAGAGAAACCTGATTATAAAGTAGGTTCCCAAAGAAAGAGTCGGGGAAGCCTTGAATAAGGCAAGCACGAAATATGTTTTGAAAACTGTTAAATAGTATTTTTAGGTTAAGTTTGCAACTTGTAGTCACGCAAATACTTGTGACGTCAAACGATAAAGACCCAATGGTAAGAAAGAAAAATTTTAAAAACGAAAAACATAGAAAATGTGCTTTAACACGAAATATAATAATAATATTAACTTTTAACACCCACGAACTATAGAATAAATACCAAAGATAAATTTTTAAATTATCCATTCAGCTGACAATCAAAAATACCGAAAAATTTGATAGAAAATACAATGTTTCCATTTACTCTCCAAGAAAACTGATAAAATTGACTACAAAATAGCGACGCAAAGGAGAGGTCGGAGTAGTCTTGAACAAGTCACAGTTGAGTGTTACTTCAAGAAACGACTATGAATATGGGCTTTAGTCACGCTAAACGTAAATGTTGCTATGGAGCTTCTAGAAGTCGAGCAACAGATGGAAACTTTAAAAGTTGAGAACCTAACATCGACTTTTTTATCGTTTACCTACCCGACGGAATGGAGTTTAACCTTTTCCGATATCCTACGGGTATCGAATATTGGATGTAATAATAGTCGTCAACGTTGTTCAAGTGCCTATACATTTGTATTTCACGGTATTATCCTTCGGGATTCCTGAACAGGACGAAAAATCTTTAGCAACTATTTTGGCAACTATGACTTAGACTCTTAGCAAGTTAACTCATCAAGCAAGCTTCTTTAAAAAATCGTACAAAATGAAAAGGTAGCAATATATTTATTAATGAAGACTTAATTTTGGAGGACAGGAAGAAAGAGCTTTCTAGTTGAGCAGCTGAAACAGGCAAGGGGCAACAATTATACTGCTATTCTTAATTAATTGCAAAAGCATAAAAACGTTAAGATTTTTTTTATACAAGTGATACTTCAGCTGCCGATACAGAACGATCCTTAGCCTCTTATAGTGCGCCTGCAACTTCAGTGGTACTATTGTTACTGTTACTGAAAATTTGAACAACCTACTATAGAACTATTAGAACAATTGTCATTGGTCTGGGTACAGATACAAGAAAATCTAACAAACCCATATCAGAAGTTAATCATTTCACAATAAAGTTGAATATGATTATACTCCCTCCAAAATATTGGGAGTCAATTCTAAAAAAACGACTACCCAGTTGCCGTTTTCTTCACGCTTATCCGTAAAAAGTTAACAATAGTTATGAGTTTTTCTTTTTTCTATAGTTGCATTCTTAAATATATCATTTATACATTTACATTTATTTATACATATTATTGGTGTAACATTGCTCTCAATATTCACATTTATTCATTTTGCTTTTGTAGCCTAACAGTATTTTCAAAGAAGTTTGATATTTATATAGTAGTATATCCATAAGTCCTCCACACGTGAATGTACCCCATCCCAATGGCTGGAACTATTAACAAAATGACTCATAATTAATAGGGTGTTTCGGATTTATTTGAAGACTTTTTTCAGTTGGTTTATTCTAAAAATGAGACCACTATTGTTTCTCTTTACAATATTAAAAACAAATGTGATATCATCGGACTTATTAATGTTCTTTGTCTATCTTTGTCAAAATTCAGAACAACTCAAAACTATTATCAGGTCCAGATGGAATTCCTGAATACTTGCTATTTAATCTGATATATACACCATGTATATTATTTAATAAACCCTGGCAAAAGTGGAGTTTCCAAGTGCATGGAGGAAAAGCTAGATTATACTCATCTTCAAGTTGGGAGATAGGGACCATACCTCAAATTATAGAGGTATTACCAAGCAATCTGCAATTCCTAATTTATTGGATTCTTTGATTTATGTTCAACTAAGTTGGTCCTATAAAGGAATTCTCGCTGAGGAGCAACATGGCTTTGCCAGGGAGAGATCAATTTTTATGAATTTAGTACTCTTTGAGATGAGAGTATTTGACATGATTGGTCATACATTGCTCTTGGCTAAAATGCAAGCCATTGGATTTGATTAACCAGGTCTAATTGGTTTCAGAGCATGCCTACTCAAAGGGTGAAAGTTGGAGGATGTATCTCTAAGCCTACTGATGTCTGGTCTAGAGTCCTCCAGGGTGGGCATTGTGCCCCACTTTTCTTTAATATCCTTGTGAATGATGTAAATCAACATACAGATTTTCCCGAGTGTCGAATGTTTGGGGATGACATGAAGCTGTTTAAAATTATTCAAAGTGAACAAGATGCTCTGCCGCTTCAGAGAGATCTCAATTCGAAAGCAAACGGACTTTCATTAACCATTATAAAGTGCAACTTTATAAGCTATTGTAAGATTCATAGAAAAACTGAATAGCTCCCCATATTGATGATCAAGAAAAGAGTTACTTTTTGGGCATACTATCCCCAAGTCCTTGCAGGTGTTGAGTTTTATCTTTAGATTCTCAAATAGGTTATTATATGCCACCCTGAGGACTGTATACTTTTCATTTGTTAGATCACATCTGGAATATGCTTCTACAGTATGGTTATTCAGAGAAGATCTTGCGCTTCTGCCTTACTAGATTTAGGGATCAAATGAAGGGTATACACCTAACCGCATACGAGGACAGAAGAATTTTCAGTGATTTGTGCTTCTTATATAAAATTTTGAATAGACTATTTGACTGTCAATCTTTGCTCTCCCAAATACAATTCAAAATGTCTACTCACAGACGCAGAAAAAATGATCTCTTTCACATTAACTTTCATGCAACAAATTATAGGACCCACAGTCCATTGGGGTTTACATTTCTTGAATGAAAATCCCTCCTTCGATACATTTAGAAGCTCATTGCATTCATTTAAGAGACAAGTGATAAGCCATATCTAGAGTTTTGATAGTTATTTGAATTAGTTTTCAAATGTATTTAATTAAGGCCATTTTCCTACTCACTTTTGATTTTGCGATCATAGGAAATGATAACAATCTACTTACAGTTCTAGTTATTGTGGACTACTCCAAAGCCTTTGATCTAATAAACTGTATCGCTTTATTAGCTTTGCTCAGGTATTTGGATGTTTCTGAGAACATAAATGAGTCTATGGCCAATTATCTAACAAACAGATTGCAAGCAGTCAGGCTCCATTAGAAGTTGTCTGGTTTTGCTTCCGTCCTTTGCGGCGTTCCATAGGGATTTGTTATATGGATCACTTTTGTTTGTCTTATACATGTCCCAATTTCACCAAATATTCCAACATTGTATATAACATTTTTATTTGGAGTCTACACAAGTTTACTTATCATTCAATCCAAGTGACGTTGAAACCTCCCGTATGTTAATTAATCCAGATTTAGACTCAGTGTGTGATATATCCAAAAAATTGTTCTTCGAATTAAACCTGTGCAGAACAGCTGCATTGAGCAGATGCTTGAACTCATTTTCCTCTTTCTTTCTCGTGTCCAGGTTCAGATTATTTCAGCCCACTACTGGGCTACGTTAATTGCGTTCTCTCTTGTGAGCCATATAACTTCCGGACTGCAGGTATACGGACAGCTTCTGCACCTTAGATTGTGCTCCATTGTTTGCTCTTCCCAGCGCAAAGCTCATCTTTACCCTGTTTAATACCCCATCATTCACGGGGGCGACGCCGGCTCTAGTTGGGTATCCTCCAGGTTTTCCACTCTAGGTAGATTCTGGGAGGCGGTTCTTGCTTTAGAGGGAAGTTTTTTGGTGGTTCAACAATTACAGTGTTCAAGAAACCTCTACGGGAGTCGGCATTGTGGTATTTGTGCTTTATAGAAGGTATCTCTATGATTCAAGGACTAACGGAATTTTTCTATATACTCAAGCTCAGTTCGGCGTGTTGCGGAAACTTCAAATCCTGCTGCTCTATAAACCTTATCTAAAAATGTAGCTTCCATGCAACCAGTAATAATTCTGCAGATTTCATTTATAGCAATAGCGACCTGCTTAGCATAAGCCGATCTACGTTAGACTAGGCAGGCGTACTCGCCGGTAGAGAAGGCTTGTGCGGTTGTTCTCAGGGTTGTCACCTCATTTACTTTCATAGAGTTTTTTAAGCAGTTGGTTTCGGGCGATCACTTTGTTTCCGGTTTTATGACAGTGGGTTTTGTATTCTCGTCCCATTCAACATATAGCTTAAGCCTTGCTTTCCTTGTGTTTAGGTGGAAAGCACAGACCTGGGTTGTTTGCTTGGGCAGCTATTGCGAGATTGTCCACATAAAGGAAGTGTTGGGAGTGGGTCAAGGTTGGTTGGTCATTTGTGTAGATGTTGAACATCATTGGGGCAAGGACACTTCCCTAAGGTAGGCAATTTTTCTGTCTCCTCCATCTGCTGGTTTTGCCCTCTAAAGTAATGTAAAATCTTCTGTTTTGTAATATTGATTCAATAACTCTTGTAAGTTGAAAATTCCTAGATGTCTGGTATACCTTGGAGATAAATTTTCAATGATCGACAGTGTCAATACAGCAGAGAGGTCAATAAACTTGAACTCCTTTAATGCTTTTAGTAAATAATTAAAGACTAATGACAGACAGAGAATTAAGATTCTCCAATCATGTTATTTTGATAACTATAAGAGCTTTCTGTAACTTTAATTGTCAGCTGCTGAATAGGAAGTGTCTTAGTTTATGGTTCTTTGTGTGTGTGTTTAGTGTTATCTCATCTTAACTATGGAGATGTGGTCTATGGCCCAAATCTGCTTTGGGTGGATGCTCACAAACTCCAGCTTATTCAGAATTCCTGTGTTAGACTAATATGTGGATTAAACAGAAAAGATCAACCCTCACTATGGCACCATTGTTACATTGTCTGTTGTGCTGTCATGAAATTGTTAACAGACAAAACTCGCCTACCTGTTTTGTAAACTAAGATTTTGTTCATCTATACACAACCTTAATATGAGATTTTAAATTTGGTAATTCACTTCTGCATAAACTCAATTCTGAGGTTTCTTTTCATACAAGGTAGCCAAGCTGTATACCAAGTTTCATGAGTCATTGAAAGTACTAAGTATTCTTAAATTTAAGAGAAATATTAAGAAAATGTTAATGAAAGGAAGGGAGGAAAAGTTAATTTCTTTCATAAGATGTTCTTTCTTCAATTAGTTAACAAAGGTAACAAACCTTTTTTAATAAATTATAACTCAATGTCGCCCAGGTTTCAAATATTTTTCTTATTGCTATTACTATGTTAACTATAGTAATGGGTAGTACTTTTTAGAATCCGGGAAAATCGGGTACCCGGCTACATAGGATACGGCAAAACCGGGTACCCAGCCAAGTAGAATCCGGCAATATTATATTAAATTCGTCTTTTTACGTTTTATTAACATTTTCTTTCAAGACTGCCAACTTTAGGTATTTTTTTATGATTTGGCAATATTATTAAATCTTTTTAATGATTGTTGGGTTTTAAAAAATAAGCCAGTCTGGAACTACCTTTTTACTTGATCAGGAAGATTAATCAAAAGCAATATGTGGGTTGTGTAGCGTAAAAATTACGCTAGGTTTAGGAAAAAAGCTAGTACTCCATCTTTATGGAAACATTTAAAATTTAAACATCTCACTAGTTTTGATTAATAAGGATAAGATCATCAACTTTTAAGAATTTAAAACAAGTTAATATTATAAAATATTTTAGGACAACCAAACCAGTGAAATATAAATGATCTTAAAGCCAAACTTATGCACACAGCAATAGGACAGATGATAGTCTTGGACAAACAATCTTGTTCATTTGTAGAAATATAGGTAAGCATAAAAATAAAATGCTATTGTATTTAGGTTATTGTTATTTACTTTTGTACAGTAAAATGCACCTATAACTTCAAGGATCAAGGTAACAATAAATTATTTTTAAAATAATTATCTATTTCATTAATAAAAAATAAGCCAAAAAAAAACTCTTGGTGGACGGTGGTTCGAGTAACACTTTTGCCTCGAGTGGAAGTAGCAGGTACACGGGATAGTTCAGGGGCGTACTTTCTTAATTTTTGCATTACAGCTGCTTAGACCGTTAGTTTGGAGTAGGGCTAAAGTCTCGAGTATCTAAAATTCAGTTTATGTACAGCCAAGAACACGTATTTGAATTTAATTGCGAACGTTTAGTAGAGCCTCGAAACAGTTTTGTTGCTCGTTAATTTCTTTTTTTGCCTACTTAGAATGATTTCGGGAGCGAAAAATGTTGAGTTATCCTAAAAAAAAATAGAGATGAATCGAGTCGAACATTTAAACCTCACAAAAGGAATTTTAAAAGCAATCAGTTTATGCTTAGAAACAGTGAAAGAAAAGAAACCAATAGTGCCAGTGCAAGAAAAATCTCCAGCAATAGTACTGAATATCGTGGAATACTTTATATGACTATCGTTTTATCGAATTTTTTACCGTTATTACAGCCTTATCAGAATTAATTATTTGTCGAGGATGTAAACAAAATACAAAGTTTGAAGACACGGGAAATAGAGGTCTAGGTTTTCAATTCGTTTCGTTGTGCCCATATGGTCGATGTACTATTAATTCAGCTTCTCTTATCAATACTCTCTAAATACTTATTTTTTAGGGAGACGGCTTGGTCCACTTGAGGAGAAATATAATATTCCAAGCTGAACGTTTTTTTAGCTTAAGTGTCATTCCCGAAATATACAAAAAATGCAAGACTTAAATTGCTAATTTACTACTGGGTGTTGATTTCTTTTCCTTTACAACAGATATGTGGATATCTGATATACATAACAAGAGCTTTATAAGCTTGCCAGTACATTGGCTAACTAAAGATTTTGAACCAAAACATTTTGTGCCTAATATCAAAGGTCTAGATGGTAGTCACACCGGCGAAACCATCAGGAATGCCTTAAATCAGATGCTTTGAGAATACAGTATAAACAATACAAGAGTCAACCTATTTATTAGAGACATTAGAGCTAACATTAAAAAAGCTACAAGAGACTTAGGAGTAAATAATGAATCATGTTTTTTATTATTATTTAAACCACTCATCTCTTTCCAGAATGAAATTAGAACAAATTCAGAGAGATTTTAACATTGCTGTAAAGAAAATAATACAAGATGTACCTTCACACTGGAATTTCACATATTATCTATTGGAAAGGCTATCTAAACAAAGAAGAGCTTGCTTGCTGATGAATATGATTCACTTTTTAGTGTTCCGTACGGAACACTTATAAGATCACTTCGGTGTCTGTCTGTCTGTCACACCCGATTTTCTCCGAAACTATTTGACATAGAAAGGTGAAATTTGGTAATAATATAGGAATTGATGGCCTCATCAGAGCCATGTAGTTTTGAGAATTAAATTTTGACTTAAGGGGTTAGTTTTGGGGGGTGAAGTCGGAAGTGAAAAAAAAAATTTTTTTACTAGGTCATCGAGTGTGGTGTCAAATGAAAGCTTGTGAAAACACGAGTAAAATATATATATATATATATATTATACTTGCGCGCACTTTTCTTTGTATTATTTTTAAAAATTCGCGAAAAATCTCTGTCCCGGGCCTTATCTCGAAAAGTACTTATCAAAAAATTTCGAAAAAATTCTGGAATATTCTCCACGGGGTGTAGATTGAACGAAAATTATCACGAGTGCATTACCTTTAATAATTTATATGGTATATAAAAAAAACAAAAATTTCAAGGTCATAATTTCAAGGTCATCAGATTTCAGTAAAGATTGGAAACAAACTTTGTTGAAAACTCATTTGGGGTGTGTTTTGTGAAGTCACTGATCATTTTATACCACCGTAACATAAATTTTGACTTAAGGGGTTTGTTATGAGGGGTGAAATCGGAAGTGAAAAATTTTTTTTTTTACTAGGTCATCGAGTGTGGTGTCAAATGAAAGCTTGTGAAAACACGAGTAAAAAATATATATATAATGTAATCCTTGTGCACACTTTTCTTCGTATTACTTTTAAAAAATCTCTGTCCCCTACCTTATCTCGAAAAGTACTGATCAAAAAATTTTGAAAAAATTCTGGAATATTCTCCACGGGGTATAGATTAAACGAAAATTATCACGAGTGGATTACCTTTAATAATTTATTTGGTATATAAAAAAAAAAAAAAATTTCAAGATCACCAGTTTTTAGTAAAGATTGGAAGCAAACTTTGTTGAAAACTCATTTGGAGTCTGTTTTGTGAAGTCACTATCATTTTATACCACCCTAACAAAAATTTTTATTTTAAAAACAATCAACGTACGGAACACTAATTGTGCAAGTTCAACTTGCACTTGACCGGTTTTTTTTTCTTTAACCCCAATCAAAAATTAAAACCTTACTGGAGCTTTAACAACCATTTGAACAAACTACTGGACACCTCACTAGTTCACTGTCTCTAATATCAGAAGTGACACCAACAATTTTGTTATTAATGGAAGTTGAGGTTTCTGGTTTGGGATCCATACGGGATAATGTACTTGAAGGTTTGATTCAGAGATATGCAAATATTGAAACCAATAACACTTAAATGATTGACACGCTTCTGGATCCAAGAATAAAAGATGCATATTTCACTAACAAAGAGCAGGTTAAAAGAGACATTTTAAAATACATCAAATAAGCAATACCGTTAAAAGTAAAAATTAAACCCAATGAAGATGTAGTATCAGTGTCTGACTCCTCAGATCATATTCCACTTAGTATATAGGGTACCAAAAAACAAAAGAAACAGAAGCAGACATTTTGGAATGTATTCTCTAAAGAGTTCAGTTTCTATTATAAGTTTGCTACTTACAGATCGTAAAGTAAGTCCATATATGAAAAAAAAAAAGGAACAGATTATATAGTACTAACATACTTACATCACAATTTACCTTCGCCTGATTTTAAATATTAAAATCAAGCAAAAATTAAATATAAAAATAATGGTCATAGGGACAGAATGGAAAATTATAGACCAATTTCCCTACTATCGCTAATACTTAAGTTATTTGAATCACTTGTGTCTGATTTTTTTAATGAAATATTTAAAAATATTGTTATTGCCCAACAACACGGCTTTTCGCAGGATAGATCTATTACTACCAATCTTCTTGTGTACCGTGAGCATATTAATGAGGCCTGGGGGTCAGGCTATGTGATTGACCTTATTTACACTGACTTTGCCAAGGCTTTCGCTAGGCTTAACAATGACATTCTTATAAAGAAGCTTGATGCTTATGGTATACATGGAGACTTGCTGGATTGGGTAAGATCTTATCTCTCCAATAGGAGGTAAATTGTAAAAGTCAATAACTTTCTATCTAGTCCTGTAAGGGTCAACTCTGGGGTTCCTCAGGGTGCTCATTTGACACCGATTCTGTTCAATATTTTTGTGAATGATGTTACACAATGTTTTAGGTTTAGTAATTTTTTAATGTATGCTGATGACATCAAGGTCTTTTCACCTATTTTGGATTCTGATTCAGCCTCAAGGCTACAAAGTGATCTTGACAGATTTTATGAGTGGTGCACAAACAATAATTTACCTCTAAACATTCCAAAATGTAAATATATTCAATTTAGTAGGTTGCACAATGTTGTAATAAATATCACCTTAATGTTTGCTTGGAAAATGTTGACGTGATTAGAGATCTTGGTATAATTTTTGATAGTAAACTTTCTGTTATGTTATGCTTCATTAAGAGGCATACAGTTGATTTCAATAATGTAAAAGCCATAAAAATTTTATATACCTCGCTGGTGAGACCACACTTGGGAAACTGCTCTAGGGTGTGGTCGCTCTACTGTTTATCGCATCACAAAATGCTTGATGGAGTTCAGAATAAACTTCTCAAATACATAGCCTTTAAGAGTCATATAGTAGTGGATTCAGTTAATTATAATCAACTTGAAAATCGCCTTCTTATTCAATTATTGAAAACTCGAAGGGATTCAGCAAATGTCATACTGGACTATAAATTGTTGCATGGTTTGTGAGACTGACTGGAATTGCTTTCTGTACTCAATTTTCATGTGCTGCCAAGACCACTTCGAGGGCAAACATGTTTTGAGCTTCATCAGCATAGAACCGTGCATAATCAATATGGTGGTATTAATAGAATAATGATGAACTGCAATTTGGCAAATATAGATTTATTTCATGTATCACTATATAGTTTAAAAAAATTCTTAAAGATGGTTAATCTTTAGGGGGTGTGGAAGTGCTGCCAGCTACAATGTGTTTAACTGTAAGTTTTAAATGTGAATGCCTAGTTCTTTAAAATTTTAATATTTTCTTTTTTTTTAACATGTCTTTTTAGCGGTGTTTGTTCTGTTTTTTTATATATACTTCGGGAAAGGCCTCTGTATAGTTTTAATTTTTAGGTTATAGCTGTATACTGTATTCAATTATAGGTACTACTGTAACTGAGTGGGCTTTGCCCGTTCGATTAAAGAATAAAGAATTTAAGAATAAAATATTCTATGTGTAAATTTTGTACTAATTAAATAGTTTACGATTTCTTGTTACATTTAAAATGTTTCTCTTATGCATATTTTGAAATAAATGTTGCTTTTAATTTGGTTTTATTTCAGCCGGATACCCGGTTTAAGTTAAATCTAATCCAAGACTTGACAAGTTCAGAGCTTCACTGTTAAGAAATAGATTTTAAATAATTCTTTATATATTTTGATATAAAGGGTGATTCATTTAGAGGTACTTTTTGTGATGGGGATTTAATTGCAGATTGCGCATGCGTCGTGTCAACTGAAGTGGCATTCCTGTTCAGTAGTGTTTGACAATTCACAATGGAAAGACTTAGCCCGGCACAGCGTCTACAAATTGTTCAACTTTATTACGAAAATGGGCGTTCTACGAGGAATGTGTATCGGGCGCTTAGAGCAACTTATGGTCCACATAATCGGCCTACCGAACGCACAATTCCCTCTACCATCAATAAGTTTGAGACCCAATTTTCATTATTGGATAATGCTCGACCGAATAGACCACATCCAGCACGTAGTGAAGAAAATATAGGGGCGGTAGCGGAGAGTGTACGCGAGGACCGTGAAGTGTCGATTCGTCGCCGTTCTCAACAGCTTGGCCTGTCATATTCAACAACTTGCCGTATTTTACGTAAGGAACTTTCTTTAAAAGCATACAAAATTCAACTAGTGCAACAACTGAAGCCGACCGAATCGTTTCCGTTTTAGTCGTTGGGCTCTTGACAAGCTTGCAGAAGATCCACTGTTTTCAAGAAAAATTTTGTTCACCGATGAGGCCCATTTTTGGCTTAATGGATTCGTGAATAAACAAAATGCCCGTATTTGGGGTGATGAACAACCTGAAGAGGTTCAAGAGCTGCCATTAAATCCAGAAAAAACAACTGTTTGGTGTGGTTTATGGGTCAGTGGAATAATCGGTCCATATTTCTTCAAAACAGAGGCCGGCCGGAATGTTACTGTGAATGGTGACCGTTATCGCGCCATGATAACAGACTATTTGATGCCAGAAATTGAAGCCCGTGGTCTCGACGAAATTTGGTTCCAACAAGATGGCGCCACTTGCCATACAGCCCGTGAAACCATGGCTTTACTGCGAGAGCAATTCGGCGAACAGATCATTTCACGCTTTGGACCAGTGAATTGGCCGGCTAGATCATGCGACATCACACCTCTTGACTTTTTCCTTTGGGGCTATGTAAAGTCCAAAGTTTATATGGATAAGCCAGCTACAATTGAGGCATTGGAGGCCAATATTACTCGAGTCATTGGCCAAATACCACTCGAAATACTCACACGCGTCATTGAAAATTGGAACTTCAGAATGGACGTTGTTAACCGTAGTCGCGGACAACATTTGAAAGAAATTATCTTTAAGAAATAATTGTAAAGAATGGTTCTTTTATATGATAATAAAGATTATAAAATAAAATTGTTTTTATTCATTTTTTTTTTTTTTTTAAAAAAAGTACCTCTAAATGAATCACCCTTTATTATTATTTTTATTTTAAACATTTAATTTTTAATGTTTTATTTTATCTCCAACTTATTCTGTTTTCCATTTTTTTATTATGCATATTAATTATTTTATACTGTTTCACCTGTACTTATAAGAATTATAGTTTTAAGTAAATGTATATTGTGTTTATCCAATGTATCTTAAAAATATATGTCAACAATTTTGGATAATTTAATTTTTTACTACTTGTTTATATGACAAATGTTCACAGTAGAACATTTTGTATTAAATATTTAGTAGTTGGTGTTTCTTTGTAGTATATAAGTAATTAAGTTTGAGGAATATTCTTGATAATACTTTGCTGCATGAAATTAGTACCTACGAACGAAGTTCACTAAATAGGAGGAACTCCATAAATCTTTGCATTAAAGATAATAAGAAAACTGAAAAATTGAAAAAGGGTGACACATACTATAAAAGTTCTCGAGGTTCCAAAAATAGAATTGTATGCTGTTTAGGTATCAAAATCATTTAAAACTAGCATATTTTATTTGCATATTTCTTGGTATTTACGTTCCTTGAACTTATTTAGGTGAATTGGAAGCATAAAATAATTTAGACCTTGTAACGAGTTTGATTTAAAACAAAAATAAAGATGCAACTTGATTTTTATAAAGACTTAAATAAAATATTTATTTAATGTTATTTAAATAAAATAGTATAGATGATAACATTCTTCTTAAGACGACTTGACTTTACCACCTGCACGCCCAGAGGGTATAAAAATTTTATTTTTTTAGAATATTTCCTAAGCAAAAGAAAACTTGGCTTATGATCTACTAAAGTGAATTAAAAGAAATTTATGAAAATTTCTTAAATATTTTTTTGGATTCATTTTTCCTTCATATTTTTTAGCGAAAAAATATGATTTATAATTTTAACCTCAGTAGATTATAAGCCAAATTTTAAATTTTTCTTTTGCTTAAAAAATATTATTAAAATATATAATTTTAATATCCTCAGGGTATGCAAATGGTAAAGTCGTCTTAAACAATATAAAAGTGATCAAACCACAATCCGTAGAAGTTTTACTCTTTCGGTTTTTTTGGAGATTAAAATATGGAAAATTAATATTAATTATAAATTTTCTCAAATTTGTTTAATATCTCTCTCTTGATTTATGTTTAAAAAATAAATTCTAAAGCTTAATTATCTAATACTGTATAAGGATTCAGCGCAAATCCTGAAAGTGCCAAATTATTGAAAAAACTTCCTTCCAACCAACACTTTGCAACTCCCAAGGTGATCTTGTAAACACTAAATTAATTTTAACACTTACACTTTGTCAAATTACACTTAACATCTACACACACTTAAAAACTGTCTCACAGTAACTACTTTTTACAAGCTTTTTTAAAAAATTTATTCAAAAAATAAGCCTTTCATTTACTTTTAACTTTCAATCGGCCATATTCTTTTCACTAGTTGTCAAGTAGAATTAGGGTGGCGCTTCGTTAAATAACCTATGCAGACTGAAAGTGACAATACTGACAGATGCCATGTGATCACAGTTAAAAATTACAAGGGAAATTCACGTGGTGCCTGTTCTTACGGTTCTTTTTAGCTAACCAGGTCAGTTTACAGATCTTGAACTCAAGGAAAAATGTACTCCTTTCAACAGAATTCGTCGTTATCTATTGAAGATTCGCATTCATAATTAAGAAGGACTACTATTTCACAACACTGTAAACCAAAGAGGGCAAACGAGTTGTTTACATGGATTTCTTTGTGCTCCAAACTATTTAGCCTATTTTATAACATCAGTAACCACGCAAATAATCATAGCATAAAAATTTGAATGGTTAATTTGACACTCTTTAGGAGATAAAGTAATTAAAAATTAAATTTTGTATAAAAATAAAATTAATAGGAAACACAGGATTTATTTTTTTCTTTGTTAATTAAAAAATAATAAAAATAGGATTAAAAAGAGATAGAAATAATTTCATACACAAAAAATAATAGATATGACATTCATAATATAGTTTTCCACCAAATCGATGATCCATCAGAAATTGTAATAAGTGCGGTAAGAATAATTAGAGAACACTGGACGAAATTTCAACGGTGCCTTATGCAAAGAAATTACCGTATCTCACGCATCGCCGCTGAAAACTAAAATGATCGCAAGTGGTTTGCTAGTAAAACGTGTTGGGAAAGCGTACCAGTGTTGTCACATGTATTTGTTAATTTTAATCGCCTATTATATCTGTACTCCAGAGGTTAAGCGCCCTACCTACAAAATTTGTGATTTATCTCATGAAAATGTTCCCATTTTCTAGTGGTAAACCGCCTAAACTGCAGTATGTAGAGGGAAGCAAAAATATTGAATATAGAAATCCTGAATCTTATATAGAAATGCTCATTGGTTTACATCATATAAGAAAAAGGAGTGTAATAATTTTGAAAATTCATTCTTGTAAAATTACGACACATGCAGTTACGACGCTTTACCTCTGGGGTACAGGTTAATATATATAACATATATAATTTATTCAAGTACAAATTTAGAAAATATTCAGCTGTTTCTTATAAATGTAATGTTATTTACTTGCTCCTTTATGAGTTAAACTATGCACGATAATTTTACTTCATTAGATTAGATTTTTAATAATATAACGAGTCAGTGAACCATTGAATATTTTAAATTTTACAAATCTGACATCTTACATTCAAACAAATCCCAAATCATCGGTTCCAGTCGCCCTTCGGTGAGTCCACTGTTAATCTTGGATCGCGTTTAGATACCTTGGAAATAGTAATCTCACCGCTAACTTTCCTTCAGAGGAAAGTATTTTTAATGTTCCGTACGGAACACTTATAAGATGACTTCGGAGTCTGTCCGTCTGTCACACCCGATTTTCTCCGAAACTATTTGTCATAGAAAGTTGAAATTTGGTAATAATATAGGAATTGATGGCCTCATCAGAGCCATGTAGTTTTGAAAGTTAAATTTTGACTTAAGGGGTTAGTTTTGGGGGGGTAATATATATATATATATATATATATATATATATATATATATATATATATATATATATATATATATATATATATATATATATATATATATATATATATATATATATACATATATATAATGCTTGCGCACACTTTTCTTTGTATTATTTTTAAAAAATCGCGAAAAAACTGCTGTCTACCCGCCTTATCTCGAAAAGTACTTATCAAAAAATTTGAAAAAATTCTGGAATATTCTCCACGGGGTGTAGATTGAACGAAAATTATCACGAGTGCATTACCTTTAATAATTTATCTGGTATATAAAAAAACAAAATTTCAAGGTCATCAATTTTCAGTAAAGATTGGAAACAAACTTTGTTGAAAACTCATTTGGGGTGTTTCGTTCGTTCAATCATTTTATACCTCCGTTACAAAATTTTTTATTTTAAAAGCAATCAACGTACGGAACACTAATTGCGCAAGTTCAACTTGCACTTGACCGGTTATTTTATAAAGTGTGCAGATATAAGTTCTGATATAAACGCTTCTCCAAAAGCTTAAATAACTTAAAAGACTTTTTCAAAATATATCTTTTTCTATAACGCCTAAAACTTATAATAATGTGGGTTATAAGTCTAATTTAACTTACCAACAGAATAAGTAATCTTTTTTAAAGTGTGTAAGCAAATTCCGTTTTTCTTAATTTCTGAATATTTTATGGAATATTGCTTATATTATTTTATCTTGTCTGTCTATTTCATTACAAGCTACAAAATTTGGCATTGTGATCGTTTCATACCCAGAGCTAAGTACGAATGATTAAATTCGCTCCGAATGAGTGGTTTCTCTAGTCGTCTCATTAAGATCCTGAAGGACAAATCCTGGGGCTTACCCCCTTTCCTAAAAGTTTCATTTGGTTGAAAATAAGCATAGTAATTTTACGATCCGGGTTGAACGATGGCGAATTGGACTAAAATGATATTTATATCGTCCAGAGCTAGTGAACAGTTTACGTTATCATATTTCATAATGTACTTTATAAGTAAGCATATGCTTCTGGTGATTCTAGGTTTAATTCGAACGCTGCCATCGTGTTACGAAGTTTACAAAATTACCAAATGGTTCAATTACCTGATTATATGCTTTTTCTAAGTACGTAGCCTAAACAAGGATAGCATGTTAATCAGCCTGAGACTAATTCCTTACCACTGGTTTATGAACAAACTGCTACATGTCAAGTGACTACTGTCATGACATTGTGTTTTGAAAGCCGAGTCATTCCGTTTCATTTATTCAATTTTGCAGATTTCACAAATCCTAATTAAAACTAACTTAAACTAACCTTATATTCTTCTGTGATTAAAATTTAGACACGAGTTAAAAATATGTTTGTAACACCACCGTTTTGGCAAAATGGACCTGCTCCTGCAAGTTTCTACAATTTTCCCAATCTACAACCTCAAACACAACCAGACGATTTTAGGCAACATTCTCAGTGAGTTTTAGAATAATATTTTTCCCTTCTTTTCATCCTAACCCTGGCAGTTATTAATATATCTGGGCAGAATTTTTTAGAATATTATTTTGGTGTATTAGAGTGTGTTTCTGTTTGTGAAACATCTCTAAAAAGTAAGTATTAATTAGTATTACTTGACATGAAAGTTATTGGTAAAGTTGATAAAGTTTTGTAATAAAAGTTATGAAAAATAATATTGTGGAATGAATACATTTTTAAAAAACGAATTAACTCGCTTTAGCCAGATACAATTTGTTATATCTTACCATTATATTGTGCTAATACGGCGGTAAGTATTCTGTGTTCTGCTTCCTCATGTATGGATCAGTTTTAATATAATAAAACAAACGCTTTGTGAGATGGTTTGATAGATAGGACAACAATAAATAATTATTGGAATATGAAATTTCTTCAATTTCAACAGTTAATATATGTGATGGTTAATCGATTCTTTGAGATTGCGCTACCTCACAGTGATTGTTGGCCCACTGGGACTTTGTCCTTACCCAGAACTCCTGTAAATTGATTATTACATAAAAAATTAATTTAATAGTTTCATTTAGATTATTTATATTATTGTAAATAATTTTCTTAGTTTGATTAGTGGGATTTTTGCTAGTCATGGACAGAAGTTAGTTCAAGTTCATCAGGCAACATTATATTAATTAAATTGAAGATTAAGAATATCCGAATTAACTTCTGTCTGTGATTAGCAAGATTCATCATAGGAAACTAGTTACAAGCATACCTTAATTCATAACTGAATTAATTAATTAGTTCAGTTTGTTTTTACCTGACTTAACCTTAGACTTCATAATCTAAAAGTTAGAATTGTAATAACAAAGTTAGATCAAGAATCTTGTGTTTCAGTAGAGAGATTTTGCAATGCTAATTTTTCACATGCCTTTGTCCTTATCATTATCTCAACCATGCGCAGTATTAACGTGAAAGAGTTGCAACGTTAAGTGAGTTTTTTTTTTATGAGTCTAGCACACATGCTACAGGGAAGTCCCTAAAGCGCTCCAGGAGCGACATGTGTGTGGAAAAAGCGATTCACGTTGTTCTTGAATCGCTGTAAATTGTACTCGGTGGGAAACACAGCCCTAGGCAAATTATTCCAAAGGGATGATGTTCTCCATATGAAAGACTGCTTGAAAAGCGTTGTACAAGCTGAACCCTCATACGGATGTGAAGTATTAGCGCGACGTGTATTTCTAACATGCACCGCTCTGGGAGGAAGTAAGGCTACATCCTTCGAACACTTTCTGTGCAATACTTGTAGAACAGACTCAAGTCGCCGACCGTTCTTCGATCAGCGAATCAAGGCCGCCGGTCAGTTCCAGGTCTCTAATCAGACGAACAGCTCTTCTCTGAACAGAATCCAACAAATGCAATGTGTGTTTGGGAGCGAAGCCTCAAACATGGGAGCAGTTTTCCATAGTTGGTCAAATTTGAGCTTTGTAAAGAATTAACAGTTGTGGAGTGTAAAGCTTTCTGGTTTGAAATAATATTCCCAACTTTTGAGAAGCTCTCCTTGCTATGCCTGCAACATGTTCATGCCAGGACATATTTGCTCCCAAATTAACGTCCAACAAATTGAGTGATTGATGCTAGGGGAATGGAGTGCTCCGACATGACTATGTCAGGTTCAACGTTAACCTTTTTAGAAAAAACTGCCACCTGGGTTTTTGTATCGTTAAATTCTACTTGGTTACTGTCACCCCAAGATACAATTTCTTCCAGGTCTTTGTTAAGTTGAATGACCTCCTGCTATCTGCGGATATTTGCCTGAGTAGCCGATGGCCGAGCATTCAAAGTGAATGAAGAGATAAACGTACTGTCATCTGCAAAGCTGTAGATTGGATTTCCAGTCTTTTCCAGCAGATTGTTAATGTAACTGAGAAAGAGAGTAGCAGACAGTATGGAGCCTTGGGGCACACCGGCGTTGATAGCGAAGGAAGAAAAAAATCCATCGACCGCCACCTGTAACGAACTCTCTCTGAGGAAACATGGGAGCCACAAAGACAACTTTTCAGACATACCATAAGAAAGAAGCTTAGCCAACTGTCCATGGTGCCAAACACGGTCGAATGCCTTGGATATGTCAAGAGCAACCGTTCGAGATTCTCCAAAGTGTTCAGTTGTGTTGTTCCAAACATGTGTTACATAAGTTAGAAGATCTGTTGATCTATGTTTACGAAAGCCTATTGGTGATCGCTAATAATGTTGAATCCTTCAAGATATTTTAGAAGATGCTGATTGATAACCTCTTTCATGACTTTCGATATTATTGAAAGCAGTGCGACTGGTCGGTAGTTATTTGGTAAGGTCTTCTTGCATTTTTTGGGTATCGGCTGAACTGTGGCACATTTCCAGCAGGAAGGAAATATTCTCTTTCTGTAGGATAGGTTGAAAAGTCTACAGAAAACTGGTGTTAGTTCCCTCGTACAGTTTTTGAGAACTATGGCAGGTATTCTGTCAGCGCCAGCAGCCTTTCTGCTGTCTAGCTTCATTAAAATATGCTTCATGATACGCTGTCTGAAGACAACATCGGGCATCCTTGATTGCAATATGGGAATAATAGGTGGTTTTTTCTTGGAAATCGATAGTAGAAAGTGAAGCAGAGTTCAGCCAACAAGTTCGCTTTCTCAACGGGTGTCGTTGGAGTAGAATTATTAATTTTGACTAACTGCGTTAGCGACTGCCCAAAAGGACCTGGAATTGTTAGGACAAGTTTGTTTCTAATTCATTGATTGTGTGCCTCCTTGGTTTTGTCAATAATTCCTTTGCATCTGTTCCAGGCACGAACAAAGGTTTTATAGTGTTAGGATTTTCAGGCCATTGTCGGTAGGCAAGATGTTTAGAAGCAACGGCTTCTTTACATTTTCAGTCAAACTAAGGCTCGCCGTTGGAGGAGCATTTCTTCGAAAACGGGATGTAAGCTTCCATACCAGCCAAAATAACATCGGAGGTCTCCGATGTTATTTTGGCTGCAGTCAGATGGGTTGTCGGATCGCAAATATGGGTCTATCCAAGGGAAAGTTCGAAAATATTCTATGAGATCTTCCCATTTAGCAGATTTGTAGTGCCAAATCTTGCGCGGCTTAGGCGCCTCTCTGTCACTGATTGGTTGCATACTCGGTGTCAAAAGCAGTTTATGGTCGGAAGAATCTAACGGCGGATTTACGGTGACCGTCTAAATCTCGGAATTGGTGGTTAAAAACAGATCAAGAAGACTGGCGGGGCAGACATCCGTGTTGGTTCGTCACGTTAAGCCACAACTGATTGAGAATGATTCAGCTTCACGACCTTGTTTGTCGGTAGTATTTGAATAGTTAAGCCAGTTGATATTGTGGACATTAAAGTCGCAGGATGGCAATTTCGATACTTAGTTTGCAAATGATCGATGGTGTCTGCAAGAGAAGCGAAAAGTGTTCTAAAGTTAGTATCACTTGGTGGTCGATAGAGGATACAGATGAACCTTGTGGTTTGTTGAGTCGCTATTTTTTAACCATATAACATCAAAGTTTGGGGCTCCAGAGCGTCTTCTCGTTGGCAAGAGAGGTCGCCTCTGACAAAAAGACAAATTCCAAAGTTACGCCTATATCGGGAATAGAAGTCGTACCCAGGATAAAGATAGTTGACTGTACTGGTCGATGAACTGACCTTGGTTTCACAGAGAGCGAGTACATGAGGTTTATTTGATTTCAGGTTTTGCTGCACTGAATTTATGTTCGATTTGAAACCTCGTATTTTTCAAATTATCATACAAAAAGAGGAACATTTTCTTTCTGCTGGAAATGCTTTTGAGGTCTGCCGATACCTAAAAAGGTAAAAAGAACAATTGACCAATCAGTTTCAATAATATCGAACGTTATGGAAAAATCAGCATCTTTTAAAATATCTGGAAGGTTTTATTCTTGTTAATTTAACCAGAAACCAGAGATCAACTTGTTACTAACTTATGTTACATATCTTTGAAATAACACAATTGAGCATTATGGAAAGTTTCAAGTGGTTGTACTTTGTATATCCAAGGCATTTGATTGTATTTTATATAATGGATTGTTGATCGAGTATATGGTGTCCAAAAGGTATTGTTTATGGCTCCCAAGTTTCTTTATAGATTTTTTTCAAGTAGCAGTTGACGGATTTACTTATTGCCTTCTACTCTCTCTCTTCTTTATATGTCCAAAAATTTAATCTATAGTTTTGCTAATGACAGTATACTCATTTCTTCATTTACGCCAGCTGCATATGCAAATATCAACAGACAACAAACAGTTATACAACTTCACGAAGATCTGGAATGAATTCTGTCTTGGAGCGATAACAGTTCCTTTTAACTATTTTAAGTTTTCAAGAAGAGAGCATAAAGATTTTATTATATCAGACAGTAACGGGAACTCAACTAATATTATTTTATTTTATAAAACTAAAACTACTTACATCTCAATTAACATCAGATTTTATTACACAGGCAATGAGAGAATATGTCAAGACTACAAGAATAATGCCACTTAACCAACTGTAAAATATACTAAATTAAGTTATAAAATGTTTACCACGTAGGTTTCAATTTCCTCATGTCAATTTATGATATGTCGTTTATATCAGAGTTCTGCCACTTCTCAACATAATCTCCTTATAGACATACACATTTTTCCCAATTTTGACACTATGATGCCAAGTCCGCAGAGAACCATTTTGTAGGGGCGTTTTTGCCCACTGAAAGATTACTGATATAAGAGCGGCTCGATCGGAAAATGAGTGGCCATGGGAAAGTGTCTTTTATTACTGAAAAAAGCCAAAAATGGATACCTTAATGCACTTTGGAACAATAAGTGAGGATTGCGCCTTCGTACCAAAATATGACCACCGTCATTTTCTCACCACTGCAGGTAATTCGAAATTTCTTCGGTGGCGGTGAGTCGATGTGCTTCATTTTCTTCGATTGCAGCTTCATTTCAGAAAAAAAACACACTGTCACATTGGATGAAACATTCATGTTTCATCCAGAGTGACAAGTGATGAAAAGAAGCACTAGTCATGCCGTCACCACGTGTCAAGAGTGCTTGACAAATTGCCACCCGCGCAGCCTTGTGTTCGTCGGTTATCATTCGGTGCACCCACTTTCTCAGGTTTTCACGCACACGAAAATGTCAACTTTAAAGGCTACACAGAGATCGTTAACAATTTGCTTCCATCCCGCAATCATGTTGTCTGTCTAGCTGGTGCGTGGCCAAGGCTTCTTGGGTTTGTTGTCACATGTTCTGTCTTCTTTGAATTGCTGCACCCAAGAACGCAATTTTTTAACATTCATAACACCATCACCGTGACTCACATTAATTGACGATGAATGTCGATAGGAAAACATTTAGCTCATTTAAGGTTAAGTAGGTCACAAAAATCAAGTATTGCCGAACATGCTCTTGATCATAACGATACAGTAACAATAGATAATTTAAGGTTAATAAAAAAATATATATGACGCATACGAAAGTACTGGAATTATAAAATGTAAAAATAGTCTAAATTAAGACCGATGATTTAATTCCTCCCAGTTCGCTGTACGGGTATTCGACCCGTCTGGGATTGCTCGGTTCCACTTGAGTACATCATAGTTTCATTATAAATAGTCTAGTTTTTAAGCTTCACTCCCGATAATTCTAAGTTAGCGAATCACACGTCGAGTGCAAAAATAAAATATTTGGTGTAGTGATGATAACTGTTATGTAGTATCGTCTACACTAGTACACTTAGTTCCATCGTTTCTTAAGTTGTTTTATACCATCCCTACAATTTCTTTTGTTTGTGACTTAAAACATGACGCAAGCTAAAATGGATGATTTAGTGTCTGAGTCTGCTAAAGTTGGACTTAAAATAGGCATCGAGACCAAGGAACTGTGCATTAATCCAGAATCAAATGCCTCTCTTGACTCTCAGCGGTCAACCAGTTGAACGAGTGTGGGAGTTTCAATACTTGGGGAGCATGATTGATGAAGATGGCGGTGCCCTGAAAGATGTGGAGACCAGGATAAGAAAAACAAGAGGTGCATTTACCTTACTTGGAAATATCCGGCGCTTAATAATGTATAGTGTCAGAACAAAAATCAACATCTTCAAGGCGTGTGTGATCTCTGTCCTTCTGTATGGTTTGAGACCTGGCTTGTTATGGAAGTGATTAAGAGAAAATTACAAGTATTTATCAACCGCTGCCTCCGCCGAATCCTGCATGGCTTTTGGCCTAACACTATTTCCAACATTGACCTATGGGCCAGAACTGAGTGTAGTGATATAAACCTCGAAATACGAAAGAGGTCACACCCTAAGAAAGGCTTCCGATGAAACCTGTCACCTGCCCTGCTCTATAACCCACGAGGAAGCAGGAAAAAAGGACGACCCAGAGCTACTTGGCATCGCTCAGTGATGTCGGAGATCAACTCATTACCTGAAAATCGAAATCAGCAAATCAACAATATCGCAAGTCTGAAGAAGCTTGCCGAGCGCTGTTCCAGATGGAGAATTTTTATTGATAGCCTATGCTCACTTTGAGGTAGCTCGGAAACGCCGAGCAAGGCGCTAAGTAAGTAAGTTAAAACACGACACTACTGCGGTTTCCAACTAATCATCTAAGGAAAATTTTGGATCGTCCTTCTGTGCACCTCTACATTAATTATGGACCTTTTTTCTGTATATTTTATAAACAAAATTCTCCGCAGTCTTAAAAAACGGTTCTTGCGTTCTTGGAAGCTAGAGAGCTCTTATAAACCTATAGCATCAACTCCTGTTTTGCGGGAGGATCCCACTAGAACACTCAGGACTCTCATCTTTCTCTAAGGCGGTCAAATGTTCTTAAGGAATATCTTTCCTCGTCAGTTTCTGTTGTCCTGTAAGGAGTTTGGGAATATGCTATGCAGAATGTGCTTTGGTTTCTAAATTTTCGTGCAAAATCTTGAAAATTATAGTTTCAGATGCTTTAATTTCTTTAGCAGGTATTGGCATCTTCATTCGTCGATCTGACAGCAGAAACCTCCTCAACAAACCTGATGGTTCCTTTTCTTAACCGGTTTTTGGTCTAGGGTCATCCTGAATTGAGTCATCGAAACTGTTTAGTCCAAAATTTTACACCTGGAACCTGGAACCTCTCATGAATAACTTTTGGTCTATTTCCCTCTTTAGTGCAACGCTGCAATTTTTTTTTACTTATTTTTCCTAAGAAAAAAAGACGTAAGAATTGCAAACGCAACAAATTCCTATAAATTTCGTTCAAGTACCTAAAGCAGGGCCGCAATTTTTTTATGAAGTCATTTTTATAACTAGGTAGATAACTTTAAAAAAGACCATCGTATCTTACAGCTAATTTAAATCCACTAACTCAATTACAAGATCTAATATTTTTCGGTTCCTTTATATACAATTTTTGAAATTTTTGCTTACAGCCACTGACAAACCCCATTCTAAATTACACCATTTGGAAGTTACAGACAATAATTTTTCTGAAAATGTCTATTTATGTATGTGAACATCTTAGAAACTGTTATCTATAACACGGGGTAAACAAAAAATTCTAGAATTTTGTGTAAAATTCAAATATGTAATTATCATGCCACTGTCAACGTTGCATCTTACAAATATTTTAAAAAGAAACTATTGTTGAGACCAACAATACAATTTGTAGGGAAAATCTTTAAACTCCCATAATTCATTTATAATGGAAATTCATTCCTCCAAATATGCAGAAAAGTATAAAATATATTTCTTTGTGTAATTGCTGTAATGATTTAAACATTTTTAAACTTCACTATTAAACCCCTTTTTTTTTCGTCAAAATCGAAAACGGGTTTTTAAGAAAAAGGCCTAGATAATCCTAAAATGCATTTTACAAGAATAAATACTTCACAATTTACAGGCTTTAAATCAGATGTCAAAACCAAAAATGGTTTGCGGTGTCCTTAGTTTATTATAATAACGGTCCCAACTAAGTTTTACCAGCATAACAGGAGTTATTTTGAAAAAACTTTCGTTAACTCTATAAAGATGTACATTTATATCTATATTATATATATATATATATATATATATATATATATATATATATATATATATATATATATATATATATATATATATATATATATATATATATATATATATATATATATATATATATATATATATATATATATATATATATATATATATATATATATATATATATATATATATATATATAGGCTGACAAGTTTTTGGTCTGACACATAGATGTCTCCAAAAAATCCATGATTTTTAGAAAGTACCAACCTTCAAACGATACGTGTCAAAATTTTATGACATTTCGACGATTAGTTTACAAGTTACAGACAAAAATATCAAAAGAATGTGTTGGTCATATTTTGCATTAACATTTGTGTATGAGAAAGCTCAATAGCGAATATTATATAAAGTTGGTGCGTTTGAAGGCTGAAATCGCAAAGAAACGGCCCAAATGAAGAAGAAAAAAGTGCTCTTTCATCAAGACACGTATCACAAGTCAATGGTTACGATGGCAAAATTGCATGAATTGAAGTTCGAATTGCTTCTTCATCCACCGTATTCTCCAGATTTGGCCCCCAGCGACTATTATCTATTCGCAAACCTCAAAAAAATGCTCCCGGGAAAGAGATTTGGCTCCAGTGAAGAAGTTATCGCCGAAACTGAGGCCTATTTTGAAGGCAAAGACAAATCCTTCTACAAGAAAGGTATATAAATGTTAGAAAAGCCTTGGACTCATTGTATCGCTCTCGCATGTTGATGAATAAAGTTCAATTTTGCAAAAAAAAAGTGTTTTAAGTAGCTAGACCAAAAACTTTCCAGCCTACGTGTTATATTTCCGTAAATTACTTACACCATTTTTTCTAGTGAGACCCTTCAGTACTTTCAAAATTTCTGCGATTATCTCTCAAATTACCGGATGAATTTCAATGCAGGTTTCAATATCTTCTTTTAGGCGGATTCTTAGAATAGTGTATTTAGCGCTATTAAAAATGACAGATTAGACGTTTCATAATATCAGATGTCAACTCATTAATATTGAATAGGTTTTAAGGTTTTTAATTACGAATATGATTCAATTTAATAAAATGGCGGATTCAATTTAGCGGATTACAATTTTAATAATTTTCTGTTACAACCTATTTTACTCAAAATTAGAATTCGGGAGAGTTTGAGAGATGAGGGACTATGACTAATAATTTTTTATTTCAATAGATTTCACCAAAATTGTTAATAGAGATTGAAAAGTAATGAAATATTTTTCTTATATTATTCTTTAAAACTTGACCTCAATGAGTTCATACAGTATGTCCTATATCTTACAAAACGTTGACAATCATTTTAATAGTCAGTGAAATAGCTATTAAATTTTGAAATTCCCTCTTAAATTTGGTGCATATAAAAATTGTAGAGTTGAAATCTATTTAATGATATACGCATGCATATAATATAATGCAGAATTTTCTTAAAGTTTTATATTATATCGAAAAAGCAAGGTTTCCTTGATGTGTTATATGAGATTCTACTAGAAACCATAAACAAATTCAAGATTGTTCTGCTTTTTTACATAATCAGTGTATGTACTTACTTTCCGAAGGGCCTAAGTAGTCCTTTGATGTGAAGCTGATCATCTTAGAAATATACACCTTTAAAAAGAAAAATCCATTTTAAATGTTCTTGTAGTTAGTTTTTCTTGTCTTAGCATTTTTATTGCTTATGTATTTTGAATTTGTAATACATTTGTCATTCTATAGGTCTCCAGTAACAACGTCTACATCATTAGTAGCAGTTGCTTACAACAAAGGAGTTGTGATTGCAGGTGATCTTCTAGCTTCCTATGGTTCATTAGCCCGTTACAGGAACTGCCCCAGGATTATCAAAATCAACAATAATATTATTTTGGGGGCTAGTGGTGATTATGCAGATTTTCAATATGTGAAAAGTTTTGTAGAACAGAAAATGTGAGTATGTATAAAAATAGATATACAATGTGTGCCATCATCTGGTTTTGTAATTTAGTAGTTAGAAATAACAGATTATTTCCTATAGAGATTTACAAAATTTGAGAGTAGATTCTACAGCCAAACAAAATAAAATAAACAAGAACAAAGTTATTTTCCAAAAAGTTGGAAGTTTATGTATAAGTCTTATACATAAATCGGGATTGGGTGGATCGCTCTCGGACAGTTACCGTCCGATCAGCCTTCTATCAATTCTTGGAAAAATTATAGAGAAAGTAATACCACAAAAGATTAACGAACTCATTAATGACAAACATATTTTACCAAACGAACAATCTGGATTTAGAACAAATCATGGCACAACAATCTAAAGAATTTCAATGACAAATTCAATACAGGGACTATTTTCTTTGATGTGAGCCAACCTTCGACATATGACATAATGGCCTTTTTTATCTAATTAATGAGGATAGAAATACAAAACTTTCTTATCCATCTCATGATATTATTTCTAGAAAATAGAAAATTTCTAGTTTTCATTGATAACTTAAATTCAAATAACAGAATAATAAGAACGGGTGTCCCTTAAGGATCCCCTCTTTTGCCAACACTTTTTAATTTATTTCCTTTGGACATACTAAAATTTAGCCAAAATTATCTGAATCAAAATTGTTTTATGCCCCTTTGCGCATGTTTAGCCAAGCTGCATCCAAGCAACCAGATATAGTGGTAAGAAAAATACAAAATGTAATTATACTCAAATTCTGGATGAGAAACTGGAAAATTAATTTGAATCTTAAACAAAGAGAAACCGATATACTTCAGTACCTTTAATAAAAGTCAAAGTAACCAAACAAGAAATTCATTGGCACTCGAAAATCAAATAACTAGGACTGAATTTTGACAAACGTTTAAACTGGAAGAATAACACAAGCAAATTCGGAAATTAATGCAATCTATCCTTTCTTAGATGCCAAAAATAAAATTGATATCAAGACTAAAACCAACCTGTATAAGAACTTAAGGGGTCTGCTAACTCGCAGTCTTTTTTTAAGAATTTTTTTTCGTAGTAAAATTTATTTGTGAATTTTCATATTTTTGTACATAATACTAGAGGTCTTAATCTAATAGAATTTTTTTTTTTTGTTTTTCATGATTCATTTCCTTGGTAGGGCCGCCTGAACAGGCCCCTCTTTAAATCTGGTTGACATGATATCTGACTTTGGAGCATCTGAAAGCAAATATTCGGGTTGATTCTTATAATATAGAGTTGTTGCTATCGCTGGTACTAAAGTTGTATACCCACGATAAAAAAAACAAAAAAACAAAATGGCGACCTTTTGAAATTTTCGACCTTATAGTTGCAACTTCAATTGTTTAAACATATGGTTAAATATTAAAGTAGTACCGGCGTTAGCTACTCATGTTCCATAAGCCATAAAAGTTTGAGCCCGATCCGGTCAATAGTTTTTTCTAATCATGTCGACAAGGTCAAAAAAGATTGTTTTGAGAAAAACGCGTCTAAAGCGTTATATTAAACGATATAGAGACGCTTGACTACTCCTTTCTTGACGAAAACCAACACTCAACTGCTCGAAAACTGAAACTGAAATGCCTATAGATCGAGGATTTACGAAAACGGGGCGGAGACAGTAAGTATACGGCAGCTACACGTTCGACGCGCTAGGTATACAGTGACTGCGTTGAGACGCTTCTATTCTGTCACACTTTTCAGTCTGTTCTCGACCTTTTCAGTGCAAATCATGGTTTCTACCGTATTTCTACATATATTTACTATAAGAAAATGATATTTTTAGAAAATCGATTTTTTGAAAAAGGTACCAGACCCTTAATGAGGTGTGTCCTACTGTATGGTGTTCCATCTTGCTGCATTATAAGTAGGTTGGAACTTAAAAGATTACAAATAATCCAAAATAAAGTTCTAAAAATCATCTTTAATGCTCCAAGATTTACTCTAATAAGAATCATCAAATAGAGACAATTTTCAAATATCAACAAAATTATATTTCGGATGGTTGTAGCTTCTACTTGATGGAAAATCATTATAAATATACGAGGCTGGTTTGAAAAGTCCGTGCAAAAATAAAAACTACTTATGTGTTTGGGGTAAACCTTTTTTATTTTTCGACATAGTCTCCTTTTAGGCTTATACACTTCGTCCAACGATGTTCTAGTTTGTTGATCCCTTCCGAATAATAGGATTTGTCCAAGTCTGCAAAATATCCATTAGTATCTGCAATCACCTCCTTGTTTGAATAAAATCTTTGTCCTGCCAGCCATTTCTTCAAATTGGGGAACAAATAGTAGTCCGAGGGAGCCAAGTCTGGAGAATAGGGGGGATGTGAAACGAGTTGGAATCCTATTTCCATTAATTTTGCGACCACAACTGCTGAGGTGTGTGCTGGTGCGTTGTCGTGATGGAAAAGGACTTTCTTGTGGGCCAATCGCGGGCGTTTTTCTTGCAGCTCGGTTTTCAAACGGTCCAATAACGATGAATAATATTCACCTGTAATAGTTTTACCCTTTTCCAGATAGTCGATGAGGATTATCCCTTGCGAATCCCAAAAGACAGTCGCCATAACCTTTCCGGCCGAAGGAACGGTCTTCGCCTTTTTTGGTGCAGATTCCCCCTTGGTAACCCATTGTTTAGATTGTTGTTTGGTCTCAGGAGTATAGTAATGTATCCATGTTTCATCCACAGTGACGAAACGACGCTTAAAGTCCTCCGGATTGTTCTGGAACAGCTGCAAACCATCCTTGCAACACTTCACACGATTCCGTTTTTGGTCAAGCGTCAGCAATCGCGGCACCCATCTTGCGGATAGCTTTCTCATGTCCAAATGTTTATGCAAAATATTATGTACCCGTTCAGTCGAGATGCCCACAGCACTAGCAATCTCACGCACGTTAACTCTTCTGTCATCCATCACCATATCATGGATTTGATCAATGATTTCTGGAGTCGTAACCTCCACAGGCCGTCTAGAACGTTCAGCGTCACTTGTGCCCATATGGCCAGTTCGAAAATTTTGAAACCACTTATAAACTGTTCTAATCGAATGTGCAGAGTCACCATAATGTTTATCAAGCTTCTCTTTAGTCTCCTGAGGCGTTTTGTCTTTCATAAAGTAATGTTTAATCACCACACGAAATTCTTTTTCGTCCATTTCTTGAAAATCACTCGACTTCCTTGATTCACACGAATGCCAAACACAAAGAAATAGACCAATATGGCTGAAACTTGGTGTGCGTTCATTCAAGAGATGCTACTAACTAAACATGACCTCGATACGCGCCGGTGGTGCCATCTCTCGGACTTTGCACGGACTTTTCAAACCAGCCTCGTATAATAAAAGACTGGGTGTAAAATGTAGATCCAAAGAAGCTGCATCGACAGCGAAATGCGTCATCACAATTATAAATAAACCTGTGAAAATTGACTAAAAATAGTCTTTTATATGTATTAATAAAATTATACATAAATATTTTCAAAAAACCAACATAAAAGTAGATTCAAGTTAGTAAATAACCGGTCAAGTGCAAGTTGAACTTGCACAATTAGTGTTCCGTACGTTGATTGCTTTTAAAATAAAAAATTTTGTTACGGTGGTATAAAATGATCAGTGACTTCACAAAACACACTCCAAAGGAGTTTTCAACAAAGTTTGTTTCTAATCTTTACTGAAAACTGAACCTTGAATTTTTTTTTTTTTTATACCAAATAAATTATTATAATGCACTCGTGATAATTTTCGTTCAATCTACACCCCGTGGAGAGCATTCCAAAATTTTTTCAAAATTTTTTGATCAGTACTTTTCGAGATAAGGTGGGGGGACAGCGATTTTTAGCGACTTCTTAAAAATAATACAAAGAAAAGTGAGTCCAAGTACTACATTATATATATATATATTTTTTTTACTCGTGTTTTGACAAGTTTTCATTTGACACCACATTCGATGATTTAGTAAAAAAATTTTTTTACACTTCCGTTTTCACCCCCTAAAACTAACCCCTTAAGTCAAAATTTAACTTTCAAAACTACACGGCTTTGATGAAGCCATCAATTCCTATATTATTACCAAATTTCAACTTTCTATGACAAATAGTTTCGGAGAAAATCGGGTGCGACAGACAGATAGACGACGACAAAGACAGACAGGACACCGAAGTAATCTTATAAGTGTTCCGTACGGAACACTAAAAATTGGATAAACCGCAATATCTAAATTATCAGTTACCTCGTTAACACATAAAGAGCACACTAATTGCAATTTTTCTTCTTTCCATTTCCCTTTTTCTTAAACCCAATTGAAATAAAAAGTTAACTTTCAAAATCCTGAAATCAGGCTTATATAACTCTGCTAACAAACGAAAATAAAATATCATTCACCTGACTTGAAAATCACAGAATATCCAGGAACATGACTTTGCAAATACGTAGTTCCCGAAATAGTTTTTTTCTTTTATTTTCTTTACTTCTTTTATATACTTCGATTTGATTAATTTTAAAGATAATTCAGGTTTCGTCTTAGTCTTCTGAGTGGTCCAAAGTTAAAAAATACAAATCTTGTTTTACGAAAAAAAAAATTTTAAATACGTTTTATCTAGGTTTAAGAAGAAGATGATAAAAGTATAATTTTTTATTAATGATTTTTTTTTCTATAAAAAAATAACTCCTAAGAATTTTTTTAAGTTTCACCAAAATCTGTTATGTAATAAACAAATTAATAGATTAATTTAATTTTTAGTTTTTCTGCGCGTTAATGCATCTATAAGAATTAGTTTAACTTCACTCATGGTTGACTGACCTGAACTAATTACAGTTTACCTGTATTAACCTGAATTAATCCGTACTGATTAAAGATGTTAATTACTTACAGAATAAGTTTATAGACACATTTTTTATTTAAGATGTAAGGGAATCGAGAATTGACTCTATAGCTGATACGAGTATAAGCTTGAGGTATACAATTTTCCTATTCCTTTTTAACTCCATCCCGAAAGATTTTTGCATTTTTTCACGTTTTAGGATGCCTAGATGACGTAAAATATGTTATTAATTTTTTAGGTATCTATCGGTCTATTGCAGCGATAACCTCTGAAAGAAATTATATTGATTTAAAATTTGGTACATAGTACTTAAGGGGAGAGTAAAATCGAAAATTTTTGATAGATGTGGCTCTACAGGAAATGGACGAGACCAGCGGTGTCTTACTCATTTTTTTAACGCAGATGTATCGTTATGTAATAATTTCATGTTAAAATTGTCGGTACATCCTAATGATTTTATGTACTATTGGTAATGCAATCTTGACAAGTAGTATCATTTTTGCATATATTGCGACAAGAACAACTTTAAAGTGTTTCTACGATAATTCAGTGGAATTCCATCTCAAGGAACTTTTCTCAATAGTGAAGCACAACTCGGTGTAAAAGAGATGAGACTCAATAAAATGTATGGAATTTTATTGGGATTATGTGACTATATGTATAAAAAGTTACATACAAAGTTCTTGGGGCTAGAAATTATATAATTTTTCATTCTTTGCAGACTCTACTAAAACAACGATTTGCAAAGTTTTTTTTTATTAACAAACATTGAAAATAAAAAAAAATAGTAAAAATGAATATATGTAAACGATACTTTATATTACAAACAATAATTATTAGTTAGGGCATAGAACACAGTCTCTTTTGCACGCTCACCCTAGAGAATAATCTAACAACTGGCAAATGTTATATTAAAATTTCTTCTATTTATAAATATATGGATATGTAATAGTAAGAAAAAAAATCGTATAATTCTATATTTTTTTTTTATGGGACTAGCATACGTGCTGCAGGAAAGTCCCTAAAGCGCTCCAGGAGCGGCATATGTGCGGAAAAAGCGATTCACGTTGTTCTTGAATCGCTGTAAATTGTACTCAGTGGGAAACACAGCGCTGGGCAAATTGTACCAAAGAGATGACGTTCTCCATAAAAAAGACTGCTCGAAAAGCGTTGTACGCGGAGTAACAAGCTGAACCTCATACGGATGTGAAGCACCAGCGCGACGTGTATTTCTAACATGCACCGCTTTCGGAGGAATTAAGCGGGCTACATCCTTCGCACACTTTCCATGAAAATACTTGTAGAACAGACTCAAGTCGCCAACCGTTCTTCGATGTTCCAGCGAATTAAGGCCGCCGGTCAGTTCCGGGTTTCCAATCAGACGAACAGCTGTTCTCTGAACAGTATCCAACAAATGCAGTGTATGTTTGGGAGTGGAGCCCCAAACATGGGAGCAGTATTCCATAGTTGGTCGAATTTGAGCTTTGTATATGGAGATATATCGTTTCGATATATCGATTCGTTATTCGAATATGGAGATATTCGTTTCATTAGAAGTTTGTTTTAGTGTTATAAATTGTAAAAGTTTGGATGACAGTAAGGATTTAAAATACCAAATGACCGTAGACAAAAAAGAAAATATTCATGATATCTATCAGCTAAATGCTCGTAAAAGTTTTTGTTGAACGCCCTTTGTATGTTAATAGTTTCGTAAACAACAAACTTTGGCTAGATTAAACTAATAAATTTTCATTTACCACCATTTTAGTTATTAAAGATTATTTTTTAAAAAATTATGTCTTAATTGGGTTTTTGAATAATTTTTTTTTTCAATTTTTTTACTTTATTTTAAAACTTTATTATAAAAAATATTGATAATCGATGCGGAAAAACTTTTTAAAAATTTTTTTTACAATCAATTATAAATGAATTAAAATTTTAAAAAAAATCACGTGACTACAAAAGCGCCACAATTGGCTGCCATGTTTGTGACGTCATTATGTTAAAGTATTTTCGCGTAAATACTGTCAACAGCTTCGACCCGTGTATATACTGTCAAAATTATCGAAGTTTAGTGCAAGAAAAATTATTGTTGGTTACTAATTTAATTTAATCTAATTTAATTCAGTAACCGTCTGACAATTTACGCAGCCATTTGGTCCAGTGTATAACCTGGCTAGATATATAAATTTTGAAACACTAAATAAAACAAAAATCATTCGATAACATTATTCTAATATGCATGATTATTAAATACATTATTATGTTAAAATACTTATATCAAAGTGCTTTCACAACAGAAAAAAATTTGATGTTGTTTTAGGATTAATACGTTGTGCTGCTTGGAACCATTGATTTCGATGTTTAACATCTTTTAGCACATTTAAAAACATTTTTTCGGGAGTTGTTTGTGTCGTATTCGTACAAAATGGTACGAAACAGGCACGATAACTTTTTAGATTAGACACTTTCAATAAATTTAGCAATACACGGATGATAATAGTAAGAATAAATTGATTGAAAACTAAAACACTCATATCAGCTATCGGGGATATCGAGGAGAAATAAACATTATTACGTCATATGAGCTTGGGCGTGTCATCGGTAATTAGTTTAAAAATTTATTTTCAATTTGATATAACTTTTTAATTATAACGAAAAAAATAAAAAATAAAAATAGTTTTGTTATAAAACTTATATATGATCTTTCCATTTATGACATTTTTTTTTCAAAACCCGAATTTTGCATTTTTTAGTATAAATGAAGAATGTTTGGATGATGGTCTTAGTTTGAAACCCAAATCATTATATTGTTGGCTAACTAGAATATTGTATAACCGTAGAAGTAAAATGGATCCACTTTGGAACAACTTTGTGGTTGCTGGTCTTCAAGTAAGATTTTATTTGTACCTTTCAATAAAGAACATGTCTTAACTAACCCAGTTTGAATTTTGTAATTTATCACTAGACTTAATCTCAATGCCATTATATTTAACACTGTAGCATCATCATATCTCAAATGCGAAATGCTCTATGATCTCATGCTACGTCGCTTAGGCTAGTTATTAATTGAACATGGATAAATAAGGAAGGTTCCAGGTTTATTCGCTTCTCAAACACTCTGCTGTCCTATGAAATTTAATAATAGCTGATTTAGGCCATTATTATATTATTAAGGTTACGTTGGGTGAGCCCTTAGAAAGTTTAGACTCTAGCTTAGCTACCCAGGACAATATTTTGAAGAGTAGTTTTCTAGGACATAAATATACATATGAATAAATAATGCATTTTCGTATTTAACTATTATTTAAGACGATCAACAGTGCGGCGGCTTAAAAAGATGATTTACCGAATTTTTTGTTTACTTGCTCATACACAATATGAATATTAAGAATAATGCGTAAAAAAGAGCATAATGTGACCTAGAATTACGAATCTTTTATTGCAAAATATTTAGTTGATGTAAATGTATTAGATGTCGCTTATGATTCTTTACTAGAGATGTCAATATTGTAACTACCGGATACAAAGTACCCTTTACTCGTCCGGATCCGAACTACCGGATAGTCGACAATAAATGTACCTGGTACCAGGTATCTATACGTTTATGGCGTCTGCGGTCTGCGGCCAACCAAACTAAAACTACCAATGCCATACCGGTAGCGGTAGATATCTACTCGTCTCCACGAAATATATCTCTTCTTCATCGATCGGGTTCGGTTTCGGTACATTCGGTATCAATAGTAATGATTGACAAAAATGGGTGCGCGTATACAATTATAAACTGTACATAACACATGGGCTGAAAAGTCCCGGGCCTAACAAAGAAAACACGGTTTTTTTGGTTCAAAATTAGCTTTATTCATCAACGTAATCTCCATCAAGAGAAAACGCAATCATTCCAGCGCCGCTCTAACATTTCAATACCACTTTTGTAGAACGATTTATCTTTCGCCTCAAAATAGGCCTCAGTTTCAGCGATAACCTCTTCATTCGTGCGAAATTTCTTACCGGCGAGCATTTTTTTCAGGTCTGCGAACAGCCAGTAGTCGCTGGGAGCCAAATCTGGCGAATACGGTGGATGTGGGAGCAATTCGAAGTTCAATTCATGTAGTTTTGCCATTGTTTTGATTGACTTGTGACACGGTGCGTTGTCTTGATGAAACAAAATTTTTTCTTTGCCATATGCGGTCGTTTCTTTGCAATTTCGGCCTTCAAACGCTCCAATAACGCTATATAATATTCACTGTTGATGGTATTTCCTTTCTCAAGATAGTCGATGAATATTACACCACGCACATCCCAAAATACCGAGGCCATAACCTTTCCAACCGATTGTTGTGCTTTCGGGCGCTTTGGACGAGGTTCACCAGTTGCTGTCCACTCAGATGACGATCGTTTTGATTCCGGAGTGAAGTGATGGATCCATGTTTCATCCATTGTCACATATCGACACAAAAATTCCGGTTTGTTACGTTTAAACATGGCCAAACACTGCTAAGAATCATCAACACGATCTTGTTTTTGATCAACAGTGAGCAAACGCGGCACCCACTTTGAACAGAGCTTTCTCATAGTCAAATGCTCATGCAATATAAAGCCAACACGTTCTTTTGATATCTTTACGATGTCAGCTAACTCACGCAACTTCACTTTTCGATTATTCAAAACGATTTTATGGATTTTTTTGATGTTTTCTGGTGTTACCGCCTCATTTGGACGTCCACTGCGTTCTGCATCATCGGTGTCTCTACGACCACGTTTGAAGTCAGCAAACCAACGTTTTATTGTTGTTTCTGATGGAGCGGAGTCCCCATAACACTTTTCAAGCCATTGCTTCGCTTGAACGGTATTTTTTCCCATCAAGAAGCAGTGTAAAATTAAAACACGAAATTGTTTTTGATCCATTGTTTTGAAAATAACAAAAGTAGCGTCACTCTTAGCACAATAACTCACAAACTAATGAATAGAATATCATGAAATTTTAACAGCTGTCTTTTGAAGGTTAGTATTAACTGAAAAAAAGGTGACTGCAATAAAACTAGCGCCATCTATGTGTTAGGCCCGGGACTTTTCAGCCCATGTGTTACATATACCCGAAATTAAACTGGATGATAAATACAAACGGAGCTCGCACAATTAGGAATTCAAGCAAAATTTGCACGTTGTGCATGAAATATTTTATTAAATAGATATATGAAATATAAGTATACATTTGTCGTTTATGAATATGAATTGAATATGGATATTTTTTTTAATTAATAAATTAATTGGACACAATAATAAATACATAAA
Source organism: Pachyrhynchus sulphureomaculatus (assembly GCA_019049505.1). Lineage (NCBI taxonomy): Eukaryota > Metazoa > Arthropoda > Insecta > Coleoptera > Curculionidae > Pachyrhynchus > Pachyrhynchus sulphureomaculatus. Next base: position 128,633,060 of record CM032446.1, read on the forward strand.
GAATAAATCAGGAATTTTGAAAATATTTATTTTCTGGCATTAGGAACAGTTTTAAATTAAAATAAGAAGATATTTTATTGAAATAATACACAAATCTAATACAGAAAATTATAACAATACCTACATACTCTCAATCCTAAAAAACAATGAAAATAAGTAAATGAATATTACAACAAAAATAAACTTTATAGCAACGGGAACTTTTACGCTATTTTTCATTTCTTAACACTCGACAAACACTGATTACCGTTGAGAAAAAGTTTGTTTAGATAATTTGAGTCTGTTACGCCGTTCAGTAATAATCTGGGCAGCCACCGACTAGTGTAGGTAGGTATATTGGCAACTACGTGACGAGATCGGTACTTTGTGTCGGGTACAATGTAACGGGTACTTTTTTTAAGAAATACCGGGTACCTTAAATACTCAAAAAGTACCTATACTTGACATCACTACTCTTCATGAAACATGTTCTGTCCTGGTGTTTCATATAACTTTGTTTATAATTATCTAAAAACAAAGTCAAGATTATAAGCATATTAAGGTCGCTTCAATTAAGCTTAGCTGATAAAATAACAACTAATTGTAAAAATGAGATTTTTTTTTGAGAAAACAAATATATAGGGAATAATAATGTAGAAACTTTTTCCTACGCTGAACTGAAGAGAATTTTGTTGTAGGGTAAACAGTTTTTTTCTTAAAAAAAGTTATTCTATTTGTAAGTTCCACTTCTGGACGTGCGTACTCTTCGAAGAGGAGCGTTCGCGATCATGATGCAGGATACCACCCATACCAATCTGAAATTTTTTAACTAAGACAGACGTCGCCTACCTAGTGGGTGGCTTCCCTGGATTTTGCCCTGTAGGAATTGCAGTAAGCGATACTTGGCATTTCGCATTATGTGAACTAGGTATTATAATTTTTTTTTTTTAACAGTATTAACGCATTCAGTCCTTTTTGCATTTGTTCAGGGACGGTCTTATTGGTTCCTAGATCTAGCCAAGAGATATGCCATATTCTTTTATATGTCCACATTTTGAAGGCTTCTTCTTCTCATAGCTTCTTTATTCAATGTCCAGGTCTTCGCCTCATAAAACAACACTGAAAACACATAGCATTGCAACTGCCTTGTTCTTATTTTAATGTGTATCTGTTGCGAACATAATATTTGATTTATGCTGAGAAAGGCTGTATGGAGGCAGCACCTTCGATTGTTTAACATCAATCCTAGGTAGCGAATTTGGGATACGTTTTCTATAGTTTAGTTGTTAAGTTGTAAAGCCACCTGAGGAATGAGTTGGTTTCTAGTTATTACCATTGACTTGTTTTTTTTTTTGTAAGTATTGTGAGCCTATATTTCCCACTAATTATTCAACATTTCTTGAAACTGTTGTTCTGACGTTGCTAACAATACTGTGTTATTTGCTTTTCAAATCGACGGAGTTATCTCCCCATTTATTACTGTGCCCAGATCAGAATGTTCAAAAGTTGTTTTAAATATGTTCTCCGAATACATATTAAATAACAACGGGGAAAGAACGCTGCCTTGTCTCACCTCGCGAAGTATCTCAATTTCGTTCGTGTTCGGTCCATCAACTCGAACATGTGCTTTCGGATCCTTGAGTAGATTCATTATGATGCAAATATCTGGTGGATTAATTTGTACCGATATAAGTATTTCAAAAAGTTTTCCATACTTCCCTCTATCAAAAGCCTTCTAATCGCACTCGCATAAAAAGTAGCGGTTCACGAGTACCTAGTCCGTCTCGAAATCCAAATTGTTGCTCAGTTAGCATCTTCTCACATCTGCGAGATATTCTTTAGGAAGACTTTAAGAGTATGGCTCATCAAGTTGCTAGTTCCGTAATCCTTATAAGTCTTAGGCTTTCTAACTTTAGGAAAAGTGACACATATTGAATGGAGCCATTCCTTCGGGATTATTCCAGTCCTGTATATGTTGTTAAACAGATCTACAAGGATTGACAAATTATCCTCTTTTTTTTGAGTTTTGAGTTTTATCGGTACCTCATCTGGTCCGAGCGCTTTGTTGAGTTTTTAACAGCATTTAGCACTTCTTTTGTTATTTCCCGAAGATCGTCGTTGGTTACTCTCATCTCCAATAATTCGCCTCCCTTCACCTCCTTGATTTATTTGAGGCGCTCTGGAAATTTCTTGAACCTGTTTATATAAATTATGTTCATCATGAATTTCCTGTAAATGTTCAATGTTCTGACATTTATGTGTCAACCTTTTTAATAGCCTTTTTTTATTTATTGTTGTTTGGCTTTATATATATTCGAGTTTATTATTAATTTTTAGTTGTCCTGTCCCTTCCATCAGGTGCAGTATGACATCTATCATCCAGGCTTTTTTCTTTTTTATTTTTTCTGGTCTTAGGGATTCCGCGCAGATACTTTTAGCATTTAAGTAAATTACCGTCCACTTTCCCTGTAGAGGGTGATCCAAATTGGACACTTTTAGAGGTAATCTTTTATCTAAAGGAGATAGACGAAAACTGATGTCGGTGTCTGATGCTCAATTTTTATGATAAACTCGATGGTGAAAACCGCATATCGATATCTAGTACCGTTTCAGATATACAGGGTGTTTTTCAAAAATCTGCATTTTGGAAAATCTTTGTAATCCTTTTCCTATTGAAAATTTTTGATTTCTGTAAAAACATTCTCGAAGCACTTTTTCACGTGGATTTCAACAGTGTAAGTTACATTTTTTTACGTCTAATATTTGAATAGTTATGAACGCAAAAATATATTCTTTAAATGAGATACCCTGTATATTTTTCCTTATCCGAATAGAGCTTTAAATTACCATTCTAAAAATATAGCACACTTTATATTTTGCTTAAATCTACTTCAAAATATAAAGGTTTTCAGGTTTTACGCGAGTTTTAAATGCACATTTTGTGTAGTAGGCTTTGGACGGAGCGGCCATATGGTTTAATTCAATTGTTTACTCGTAGTTGTCAAATTTTACTTCAGGATCAGTTATTGAATTGTCAAATAAATCGCAATGAAGTTTGAAAATGACGAAAAATGGGATATGATAGTGTGTTTCATACAAACCGAAGAAAATTGGGAAGCGGCAAGTAATTTGTACTACGAACGGAATTCAGAGAGGCGTCAACCCTTCAAGGATAATTCGCTCGATTGCGACATAACTTAGTTAATAGTGGCCATTTTGAAAAGAAACGACCCAAAAATTATGCATCAAACAGGGATAAGGAGTTAGAAGAAATAGTAGTTTTAGGAACTATCGGAAATAATTCCAACACTTCAACCCGACAGTTAAAAGAATCCACTGGACTACCAAGAACAAACGTAAGTCGTACTTTGAAGAAGCACGATTTCAGGCCATATAGGGCAAGAAAAGTTCATTACCTTAGAGGCAGAGATTTTCAACGGCGTATGGATTTTTGCCAATGGTTTCTGGAGAATGTTCTGAATTTTTTTCGTTAAATTGCATTTGGACAGACGAAGCTTATGTAAGCAATGCAGATATTTTTAACCATTACAATTCTTATACGTGGGCACAAGAAAATCCTCATTTAGTTGTGGAGCAAAGAAATCAAGGCAGATTTGGATTTAATGTGTGAGCAGGAATTTTTAGAGGCAGGGTTATAGGTCCATTTATTTACGAAGTCCAATATTACTCACCTCTCAGAGATATTTAGAAATTTTAAGGCAGCAAATAGAACCTCTTGATGAACTGCCATTAATGGACCTTAGAAATATATTTTTTCAACACGACGGGGCACCCGCTCATAACGTTGCAGTTATATATATATATATATATATATATATATATATATATATATATATATATATATATATATATATATATATACATATATATATATATCACATATATATATATATATATATATATATATTATATATATATATATATATATATATATATATATATATATATATATATATATATATATATATATATATATATATATATATATATATATATATACATATATATACATATATATACATATTATACATATATATACATATATATACATATATATATATATATATATATATAATATATATATAAAATTTATATATACCAACCAAGGTCCGAACGGTTGGCCGGCAAGGTCACCGGGTTTAACACCCATGGACTTCTATCTCTGGTGAAGATTGAAAGACCTAATTTTTAAATTGCCGACAAACACCAGGCAAGAGTTAGAAGTCGCAGTGATACAAAGTTTTGCAGCTCTCACTCCTCTTGAGCTAATCAACTCGATAAGAAGTGTCCAAAAAAGGTGCCGCCTATGTGTAAATGAAAGTAGTCGACATTTGGAACATCTCTTATAGAAAATTGTTTTGTTTTAGTTTGCTCCACTCTGAATAAATTGTTTTATTGTTGTTTTGTTTTATTTTCTACGTAGTTTTAAGTACTATAGCATTTAGTAAATTTCATTGTAGTTATGACTCTTAGAGTTACTTCTGGAATTTTTTTTTACGATTTGACTGCTATCGGTAAACAATTGATATTGCCGCTACGTGTGTGCATTTAAAACTCGCGTAAAAAATTGAAAACCTTTATATTTTGAAGTAGATTTAAGCAAAATATAAAGTGTGTTATATTTTTAGAATGGAAATTTAAAGCTCTCTTCGGATAAGGAAAAATATACAGGGTATTCCCATTTAAAAAATCCATTTTTGCGTTAATAACTATTAAAATATTAGTTGTAAAAAATGTAACTTACACTGTTGAAATCCACGTGAAAAAGTGCTTTTGAGAATGTTTTTACAGAAATCAAAAATTTTCAATAGGAAAAGAATTACAAGCATTTTCCAAAATGCAGATTTTTGAAAAACACCCTGTATATCTGAAACTGTACTAGATATCGATATGCGGTTTTCACCATTGAGTTTATCATAAAAATTGAGCCTCAAAGACCGACATCACTTTCGTCTATCTCCTTTAGAAAAAGAGGTTTACCTTTAAAAGTGTCCAATTTGGATCACCCTGTACAGCAGAGTTATAGTTATTGTGTGATTAAGTTTTGGTTGATCTTGTCTGTTACTTCAGATTCACGTTTTGTGTTTCTTAGTTTATCAATATCTATTGTGTGGGCCTTTAGTGCTTTTCTGAATGCTATCTGTATATCTGACACTACAGGATTATGGTCAGAACTAATGTCTGCACCAGGATATGTTTTGAGGTTCTTAGAAGCATTACGAGTTCGTTTATTCGCAATGATGTAGTCAATCTGATTTCGCATTATGTGACCGGTATCATCAGTCGGGAATCGCCAAGTATATAGGCGTCTTCTGGGTAGTTTGTACTAGTCGTTCATTATTATTATATCAACTTTTGTTCTTGACAAAATTGAGTAAGTTTTTTCCCCCTATTATTTCTCACCCCTAGGCCGTAGTCTCTAACCACATCTTGACAGTGTCTACTGCCGACTGGTGTCGAGGTCACCTGTAATAAGGTTTACATCTTGATTTTTTGTTAATTGTAAAACTTGTTTCCAGTTCATAATAAAACCACGCTATTTCATCTTCACTGTATGTTGAGGAGGGTCCATAAACTTGGATGACATTAATTTTGATTTTTGTAGATTTTAAAGCATGATGATTCTATTCGAAAATGGAACATAACTCTTCACGAATTTCTTATACTTTGGAGACACTAATATTGCTACACCGTTTGTATTTCTTGTTTCGTCCTATCTTGAAAAATAAATCGTTTCGCCAGTCTCAATTATCATTTGGCCGCTGTTTGGCCATCGGACTTTGTGCATACCAAGCAAATCAATCTTCAGTCTTGTCATTTTTTGAGCAGCATTACAAGCTTTTCAGCTGGAACAAGCTTCTCACATTCCAAGTTGCTGTCCTAGCAGGTTTGGAGATTCTTAGCACCTTGTAAACATGTATACCCTGCCCAGGACTTAAGGCCGTTACATTTTCGTCCCTTGCCATGATTATTCTGGGAAAATTTGTAACGAAGTAATGGTATTCCGTTGCCTTCTACTCCGCGCTGTGATGTTACAGTTGTCGATGTTCTTTATCTACGCCTCCACCATAATTCTACTATAACTGTACCAAGTAACTAGAACAAAAAAACGGAAAAACCAGTTTGAAAAACATTGATTTTAATAAGAACGCGTAGGTTCAGTTTTTTGATATTATATTTTAGGACGATGTTCTGAAAGGGGAATTGTGAATTATCAAAAAAAAACACCGTATTGATCCCCCTTAACTATTTGAGTCTAACATAAATAAAAGTTTTAGAGTATTATCTGCTCTAAGATTTTTTTATGCAATTAGGCATTGTTTTTTTTTTTAAATAATGCTATATTAAATTCTTAAAAGTTGGATAATACAACATCTTTATCACAAAAGAGTGTATCCCTAAAACTGCAACTGTGAAGAATATGATAAAAAAAACAGTTTAAAATACATTATTTATTATCTTTATTTTTATCAGTTGTTTCCACTAGTAGTGTCTACAGTAAAA